>JANAVB010041417.1:2341362-2678862 GCA_029216955.1 Iris pallida
TTTTTTGAATTAACGTCGCCTTTTGGGGGAGGATCCCAAGGGTCAGTTTTGCTTTGACTGAAGCATTTTGCCTTTATTCTTTTAGGCGGCATGTGGATCGAGACGTTTGTTGATTTACGAGACTCCTTCGCCTACAAATAGGAGTAATTTATTCTTTGAGGGTTTCTTTACCTTCTCTCTTTGCTCGAACTCCTTGTTGCCGACTTCCTTTTAGTCTTCTCCTATCAACGATCAGCAATGGCTCCCAAGAAGACTACCGATGCTATGGGCAAGAAGACCGCGTCGTCGTCTGCGGCTGCGAAGGGCAAGAAGGCCGCGTCTTCATCGACTGCGGCAGCGAACGTGGCGACTCCTCCGCCGGCTGACGTACCTGTTTTTTACCCCGACGTTCACCCGCCTATTGCTGGTAGGACCATCAACATGAACTGTCATGGCTATGCCGTATATCTTATGCGCGAACCTGTATTTCCAAGTGTGCTGCATGTCCGACTCATGTTCGAGCCGTATGGGATATGACCCAGGCCTGAGCCGCATGAAAGTTGTTGTTTGCAGCCGCCTAATTACTTCACCATCAGGGCCGCATAAGCTCATCTGGGCTGGACCACATGAGCTCTTTCAAACTGTGCCGCATAAGCCTATATTGAACTGAACCGCATAAGAACATTTGAACTAGGCCGCATAAGCTCATCCGTACTGAACCGCATACGCTCATTTTGAACCAAACCGCATAAGCTCATTCGAACTGAACCACATGAGCTCTTTCAAACTGAGCCGCATAAGGCTATGCTGAACTAAGCCGCATAAGAACATTTGAACTAGGCCGCATAAGCTCATCCGCACTGAACCGCATATGCTCATTTTGAACCAAACCGCATAAGCTCATTTGAACTGAACCACATGAGCTCTTTCAAACTGAGCCGCATAAGGCTATGCCGAACTAAGCATCGAGTAGTTGTGTTTCGGCTATCTTTTTGACCTTGTTTCTTTTGTCTTTCTTCAGTGAATCTGCTAGTAAATCCTGCGGGAGAACTTCTGGTTGGCTCGAATCAGTTCGCCTTGGGCGTGCGTCTTGATGACTTAGTTCATCAAGTGTCAGAGCAGCTCCTTGTTAATGAGCCTTTGGAGCGACTAAACGATATCAGGGTTCAATCTTTCCAATTCCTTAGTGACATGATGAGCTCCGGGAAGCCTAATGGGAAGCATCTGAGGCCGGTCTTCCTCTTTAGGGATACGTTGATCATAAAAAACTCCCGAGTGCTGGATGTTTCTGAGAGTTGGGATTTTAATCTGGACGGGATGCCGATTCACATCCTCATTATGAAGCGTCATTTCCCTTTTGCGTGGTTCAACATGATCATTTTGGACATGCAGATGCCAGACCCCCTCACTCCAACCAGACCGGGGATGTTTGTTGGTAACATCTGTTACAACAAAACCACTGGGTCAGTGCGTACGATCAAGGATCCGGCCAGTCGATCCGTGATGGGGTTAGTTCCGGGTACCTTTATCAGCACACCCGGTCCTAACTTCTCATTCTCTCAGGCTGATACCTTCCTGAGCCAGCTTGCTCGCAAAGGGTCCTATCCTGTTGGCAGATTGGTACTGCAGAGCTGGTTACACCCTATTCCCCCGTGGGCTAACCTGACCTCGTGGATTCTGTGGAACTACGGGAAATTTTTGTGAGAAGTCAATCTTTATGATGCTATCCGGGGTACCAGCCACGGGTTGCCCGTTAATAAGCCATTGTTTATGGCCCTTCTGGAGATGTATAATCATCGGACAGGAACTTTCTTCACACCTGTAGGAGAATTGGGGCTCGCTCTTCACGAGATATATGCTGTCTCCAAGCTCCCCTGGGAGACGAGCCCTTCGAAGCGTACACTCCGACGAATGAGTAGTTCCAGGATTTAGACCGACGATTCCCAGGCTTCGTCACTGTGTATCAAGAATTGCCGTGTCATCATAGCACCTGTCACCGAACGGCTATCCAGAAAAATGATAGCTCGGAAGGGGACACTCCCCATACCAACTCTTGGGTCTCATACCTTTTCAAATTCAGTGCTGCTGGCCGAGTTACTTCCCGAGATCGTCAAACTCCTAGGGAAGTAGAAGACTTGGTGTCGACTGCTAGGAGGTCAAAGTCTAAGGGTAACAAATTTGGGAGCCAGATTGACTCCTTCAGCTATTTTTATTATAGTACTCGGCAACTGTCAGAGAAGGTACTCTTGGCAGGGTTTTTTATGGTATGGCTGTGCAATTGTGTGGTCTCAGGAGGGGCAGGTGCTATTGAGAGGATCGGCCGTCACTTCATTCTTCCTACCGTGAAGTTGGCCTTTGGGGTCAGGCTGGCTCTTCTTTCTGCTATGGTGTGCAGTATTCAGCATGGTCTCCGCGCCTTCTCGTCCAAGGTCATCTCTCGTGACGTAGCGATGGACTTTGAACGTATAGAGCTGCCTTATTATTACTTGCTGGGATGGCTGTTGTTGCATTATCAGTCTTTGGTGAGGCCTGGGATGAGAGATGGCGTTACGGACGACGATGCTTTTCTTTTCAGGTATCACCATCAGCCTTGGGAATGTAGTACCATGCCGGCGTGTCGGAGGATGTTGGCGAGGGTGGACGGATATGATTTCTTCGTGTCCGTTCCCCGTTTTACCGACCAGGAAGTGAGGAGTGTTCATGTTGATGGTGTTGGGCCTCCTTATTTCTTACCTGAGAAGATGCATTTCTGGCTGCGTAACATTCGTCCGGCGTATTTAGTTTATCACAATCGCAACACTGTGTACTTGGAGTCCTACTTGTCCAGTAGGTTTGCCCGTCAATTTGGATACAGTCAACTATTCCTCGGGCGTCCCAGTTCCCACCTGGGATTTGAGGGTAGCATTCTCGATGGTATTAGGGCATGGAGCTACTATGACACTTGTCATACTTGAACTAGATTCTCGGTTCCTGCAGCAAACGTGATAGGAGAAATCTTGCATATGGCGGCCTTATATCATGTTACGGTAAATCAGCCTCCTCTCGATTTTGACCCGAGGACTAGCTTCATCGTGGGCACTCGTCTGGCGGAGAAGGCTACGGTGTCGAGGGCAAAGAAGAAAGGGGCGAATAGAGTTCCTACACCCGATTCTGAGTCCTTTGACACAATTGAGGAAGACAACGAGTGGGACAACGAGGACTCTCTCTCTTCTGGTGGCGAGGCAACGGCGGGTTAGCCATCCATCATGGCAGATGAAATGATGACGGATCAACCGTCGGTCGTATTAGATGAGGCGGTAGATCAGTTGCCACCTGTACCGGAGGTGGTGCGGGTAGAACTACCGCCTGCCGTGCCTGGTCCCTCGCGTAAGCGAGGCAGGCGTGAGCCTATTGGCAGAGGAGTAGCCTTTTCTGTGAAGAGAGCTGCGGTCGGACCTCGTAGACTGCTTATTACGAAGAGGGGTGAAGATGCAGACGATGTTCCGGAGGTAAGACCAAGTCGGAGCCATCTCCTTGTTGTGGTTTTCTTTCTCTTAGGATACGACTTAATCATTTTTCTTTGTAGGTGTCTGATGAACCGACCTCCCATGAACCGTCTGCCGCCCCTGAGGTTGATCCGGCCCTTGCTGCTTTGATTAGTGGTATGTGTTCCACGATCCTTTCAGCGGGGGCTCTCCCAGCGGTGGCTGAGGACTCCTAAGTTGCTGAGGCCCCAGTCCAGGATGACAAAGGTTCCCTCGGGCCTGCCTTCGAGGTTGCTGAATTTCTGCAAGGCGACACCGATCTCGTTGCATCCCCTTCCGAGGGTGCTGGGGCGGAGAAGCCTATCATATTCAACTCGGAGGCTGCTAGTGAAGAGGCTGCGGTGGCTGTAGGCGAACCTCAGCCTCCACACTCCTCCACTGGTAAGATAAGCCAAATATTGACTAGTGAAGGGGCTTATTTGCTCTATCAACATATCCTCCGGGTTAAATCGATTCATGGTTGTCTTGGCCCTACCGGTCCTGACGCTTTACTTTCTACCTGGATGTTCTTGGGGAAGGCTCGGCGGGCCACGATCTGGAGGAGAGGAGTATTTCCTCTCCTTCGCCGTCTCATGTCGAGGGGCCTCCCGCCAGCTCCGGGCAGATGGGAATGGAGATGGCGATGGTCTCTACCTCATCCTCCGCTGCTTATACGGCTCCGGAGATTGATCTCTCGACCCTGCCGAGCATTCAAGTTCTGCGGGCTGCTGAAGAGGAGTTGGCCGCTGTTCATGCGTCCTTCCGTACGGAGTTTGTTTCTCTTGTAGCAGGAGCGACAGATTCTGTTGCGTCTTCTTCAGTATTGCCGGCTACACTCCCGTTGACACCGGCTTCTTCGGAGGCTCTGGACGAGGTGACGCAGGATGTGGTCGACAGCTTCTATCGCCATTTAAAGAGGGGCGTGGATGCTGCCGTAGAACGGGAGATCCCTTTTTCTCTGTCTCTGCGGGGCGCTCGGGGTTAGATTAACACTTTGAAGGCTCTTCCTGGCGGGATGGGGTTAGCTGCACTCCTGGAGCCTAAGTTGGCAGAGGCTGATCAGCTTGTGACCCAATTGCTGGCGATACGGTAGGCTGGCTTGCCTGCTGCGATTGAACGAGAGCGGGGCTTCCTTATTGCTGCTCGGGATAGGATCAAGCTTGCTCGAGATACTATCGGGCCAGTTGTGCAGGGCGACCTTGACAAGTTCTCCGTTTCATATGACAGGCTGGGTCGTCGAAGTCAGGCTTGTAGGACTCGGGAAGTGTCTGCTTTTCGTGGAATAGATGACACGAAGGAGCAGATTTTTGTACTTCAAAGAGAGTTGGCCTTCTTAGAGTCAGAGATGGGGGCTGCTCGTACGGAACATGAGTCAATCGCTCGGGAGGCCGAGAGGGTTTCCCGATCTTCTGTCAACTTGGAGCAGGCTTTCAAGAAATTCGAGGACAACTGGCAAGCTCATGCTCATCTGGAGGACGCGATGGTACTGAGCCAGGAGGCGGAGCATCGAGCTAAACAGAGGCTTGAGCGGTCGGTTGCCTTGCTGACGGACCGTCTCATGGCGTTATGTGCTCCGGAGCAGTGATCAGTCTTCTGTCTTCTTTTGTTGTCTTTTTTTTTCTTTTTGTCTTCATCTTGTAAGGGATGAGATCCCAAATGATGTAGTACTTTGAATTTTGAATAAATGAGCATGCTTCAACTCATCTTTTTTTTGTACTTGTGGTGTTCGTGGATTTGGACCTGCTGGGGGATTATTTGTGGACCTGTCACCCTAGGCGTACCTTAGTTTTAGGTACGAGTAACAAGTTTTAGAGAGGAATACCTAGAACAACGTCACGATAAGACAGCTATAGAAGTTTTTGGTATTCAGGAGAATGCCAAGGAGCAGCTGGGCTCTCAGGCATGATAGGGAAGGGATGGGCGTGTACTGGAGATCCAGTACAGCATCTGTGGTCGACTGAGGACATTTGTGGTCAACAGAGGACATTTGTGGTCAACAGAGGACGTTTGTGGTCAACAGAGGATATTTGTGGTCAATAAAGGACATTTGTGGTCAACAGAGGACATTTGTGGAACTATTATCCTTGTCGTACTCCGGTTGTGGGTATAGATAATAGGTTGAAAGGGAACCAACATACTTACTCAGAGGTAATGGGGACATGGCAAGCGTGAAGGTTTCTTCGACGGAGCCTTCCCACTCAGAGGTAATGAGGACATGGCAGGAGTGGGCTCAATAAAGAGGGGGTACATAGAACGACTCAGAGGTAGGAGAACGTGGAAGTTCTATGCGAGGGGGCGGTTTGTTTTTGGTGGAAGTAAAAATGACTCAAATTTAATGAGGACATGGCCGTTTCAAAATTTGTGGATCGATTACCCTTCTTGTGCACTGGGAGTACGGGTAGTGGATCATGAGGGAGGATCTCTTCCAGGAAGAAAGTTCAGAGGTATAATCATACGTGACTTATTATCTGAAAGAGTGACCGGAATGTGAGTTCAGAGGCACCAGCGGGCACATAACTCGATAATTTAGAATATTGAGAAAGTGTGAGTTCAGCGTTACCAGCGGGTACATGACTCAGTATTATGAGGTACATGTCAGCGGTTCCAGCGGGTACATGACTCGATAATCTGAAGGGAATGTGGAGGTGAGTTCAGCGGCACCAGCAGGTACATGACTCGATAATCTGAAATGTTGTGGATGTGAGTTCAGCGATACCAGCGGGTACATAACTCGATGATTTGGAGAGAATATCGTTTAGACATAATATTTCTTCAGGAACTTGCCGTTGACGGGCAACATGAGCAAGTCTCCATTTTGTTTTGCGATGCGGTAATCACCGTTGGAGAATACTGCCTCAATGATAAATGGCCCTTCCCACTTTGTCTGGAATTTGCCGACAGTCTTGTGAGTCATGACCATCGGCCTTCGGACTACCAGAACGAGAACGCCTACCTGGAATGTTCTGATTTTGACCTTCTTGTTGAAGGCTCCAGAGATGCGTGCTTGGTATAGCTCAATTCTTTGCTGAGCCAAGAGGCGCTTTTCATCTAGTGCCTCCAATTCCTGTAGCCGGCGTTGGTGGTTTTCGTCTGTCGTCAATTGATGTGTGAGGGCGACGCGTAGTGAGGGGATCTGAGTCTCCAATGGGAGGACTGCCTCACTCCCGTACACCAGGAAGAATGGTGTATTCCCGGTGGCTGTTCGAACTGTGGTGCGATAAGCCCATAAGCATTCGTCGAGCTTCTCGTTCTAGTCGCATTTGTTGGAGGAGACAAACTTCTTGAGGAGTTTGATGATTGTTTTATTGAATGCCTCTGCCAACCCGTTCGCTGCCGGGTTGTATGGTGTCGAAGCGACATTCTGAATACGGTGCTTATCGCAAAATCGATAGAATGCGTGGCTTGCAAACTGCGGACCATTATCATGGATGATCCTTCGGGGCAGTCCAAAGCGGTAGATGACGTGATGCTTAAGGAAGCTGATCACGTTTGAAGTCTTGACTTTGGCGAGTGGGACAGCTTCCGCCCATTTGGAGAAGTAATCAGTGATCGCAAGTATGAAGCGATGTCCTCGGGAGGAAGGTGGGGTGATTGGACCAATGATATCCATTCCCCATGCTTCGAATGGCCAGGACGCCACTGTCGGATGTAGAAATTCAGATGGTTGGTGAATGAAGTTCGCGTGGACTTGGCAGGCTTTGCATTTTCTAGCATAATCTATCGCATCTGCCACCATCGTGGGCCAATAGTTGCCCATTCGTCGAAGACGATCTTGTAATTTAGGACCAGGCTGGTGGGCCTCGCAGACACCGTCATGAGCTTCTCGTACAGCTTCTTTGGCTTCTGCGTTTGACAAGTATCGAAGCAACAACCCGTCATAGGATCGTCGATACAGCATTTTCATTTCTATATCGTAGAAGAATCTGAGAGAACGCCGTCTGATGGAGGTGGCTTCCTTTGGATTCTCTGGGAGGATGTCGTAGACGACGAAGTCGATGAATGGCTATCTCCAGTCTGGTGCTTCGTCGATCGCCTGGGCGGAATAGCTTACCGCGAGTTGAACGTTGTTCTTGGGGCAGACCAATTCATGGCCTATCACGTCAACCGAATGATGAGTGTGGTTTGGTACTGCTAAGGAAGCGGCAAGGCCCGCTAAGGCGTCGGCTTCGATATTTTAGAGTCTGGGGACGTGCTCGATGAAGAATCCCTCAAACGATGAGATGATGTTGATCGCTATTTGGTGGTAGGGGATCATGTCTTCATGGCGGACTTCGTATGATCCCCGAATCTGATTGACGATTAATTGCGAATCGCCGTATGCTTCCAGATGTTCTACCTCCAGCTCTTTTGCAAGTTGGAGACCGATGACTAAAGCGTTGTACTCAGCCACGTTGTTAGAGCAGGGTTCTGTGAGAGAGTAGGCACGATTGATCACGAGCCCGGTAGGAGAAATCAATACAACCCCGACTCCAACGACGATGTTTCCCTTGGGTCCAGTTCTTGAAGCGCCGTCGAAGAACATTCGCCATATGTTATCGTGAGTGGTTGTATTCGAGTCGGCGACCTCATCTGGTATCTCTTCATATATTCTCATATATTATATTTGGCTTGGCCTTTATGTTAAAACATGGTTTTAGAACCCTAGATAAATTTTCGAGATTTTTATACTTATTTAGAAATAGTTGATCCGCAAACCCAATGATGTTTTTGACTCAAATTATGTTTGCCTTAAATAATTATTTTTGAATTATCTAAAACTATGTTTGAAAATATAGATTGAGCCAAAATTTTAATTAAACAAACTTAGAGTTTGCCTTAAAACAATTTCATTTTTCAAGTATATACATATCTAAAAACTATTTTAGCTAATAAAAATATGTTTTCAAGTATTATAAGTAGTTTTCTATTATTTATCCATTATTCTTTGATTCTTCTTGTAGCTCTCCTTCCCGAATTTTTTAAAATATTTTATTCATTATTTATTATTTAGTTTATTTAAAATGATAATTACTGGATTTTATAAATAATTAATTAGTTTATTATTTGTGGTGGTTAATAAATTTTATTAACACCAAATCGCTATTCTTTTGGATAAATACTTTTTATTATTAATATATTGATGCAGTTCGGATAAATATATATGTGTATATATGTACATGTATATATACAAGTATATATAAATATATGAGTGTATAGGTATACATATATATATAAATATGTATATACATTAGGCTAATAAATAGAGTTATAAATAAAAAGAAAAAGAAAAGAGTAATATGTACACAACAAAACACTCGGCCTCCAAATATATACATAATTGATATATATACGTAGTGAATTGAATTGAAATGAAATGAATGAAAGTTTGAACTGAATTGAATTAGAATTCAATTCAATTCCCTACAATATATATTAGTCGCAAGTTGTGCAACAACAACATACATGCATGCAAATCCTACGCCAGCTTAGTTGTTTGCCAGCAGCAAACAAGACCAAGCCGAGCACTTTGAGCCACTCGGTTATGTTGATAGAAATCGAGCACAACTTTAACTCTCCCCCCACAAAACCAATCCCCCACACTTAGCAAACCAACAGGCCCCACAGGCCGAACCCAACTGAGAGCCCCATACACGAACCTGAAGAGAAACGAACGAACCCGAGCTCTTCAGTTTTTTCCCATATATGTATATAGTACATCGCGAACGAAACTTCCAAAACTCCTCTAAACCCTAAATTCCTCAACACGCCGACACCCTCCTCCTGGCCTGGGGCGGCCACGCCGCGCCTACAGCGCCACCGCGCGCGGTCGACGCGGCCAGGCGCGCAACCAGTGCGCGCGCGCGGGAGAACTCTGCAAACCGCAACAGCAAGTGCGGGAAAACGCCGAACTTCGAGGTAAGAATTCTTCTCCGATACTCCATCTTTTTACGACCCGTAAATTGGGCTGGAAAGCCAACATGACCCTCTCGAAACCCCAACAAGGGGATTTGAATATAGTCGCACGACCAGTCCATGAGATCGACCCAAAGTCGATCGAAAATCCGTCAAAAACAGAACAATTGTTTGAGTTTAAACACTGTTTTTGAAGGCGATTCCTGATCGATATGTGGGGAATTTTAGGATTCTGTTTGAAGAGACTTTTAGACAACATGTAGGACTTCAAATCCCTTCTTGCGGAATTTGAAATCATCGACTCAGCGTCGAGAAATCGAACTCCGAAGTTTCCCAAAAATCTGTTTTCAAAAACTAGAAATTGTTCCACACGACGTCCGTCTCGCTATTCCGGGCGACGTGGTCGCGCACCGAAGGCATCGAAAGCTGCGTAACAGCTTCGTGGTCGTGTGGGCTTTGACGGAATTCAAATTGGTCGCGTGTGCGCGACGAATTCGACGCGTATCCGTCGGAATCGCCCCGTATCCGTACAATGCAAATTCAGTCATAACTTGGTGCACGCTCGTCAGATCGAGACGAAACTTGCGCCAACAGGACCGTATCATTTTTCTGGTCCTGTATGCCAAGTTTGGTCCGATTCTGAGACAGTTAAAATCGACGTCGTTTTACGGGCCCCACGGTCCCACTCAACGGACGATTTTGTGCACGGTCCGCCGGAATCCAACTCTGGACATACGGTTGGGTTCGTATCGGAAAACTGGATCCGTAGACATGTAGTTTGACGACTTTAGAGACCATTGACCCTGGCACGCTTTTCGGTGCAAAGCGGGTCCAACGGCGGACATCATTTTTGCTCGAAATTACTGTTTTGTCCCTGTGTCCAGAATTGGACTTAAGGACAGGCAATCTTAGCTAATTTGACTATTCTGAGAATGTTAGTACTGTTTATTTCAGCATCCGGAGACTTCTGCATGTGTTGATTGATTGTGGCTCATTGTGTGGTATAGTATTGGTTTCTCCAGCTAAGGACCTCAGGCAAGTGCACTTTCTGATTGCTTTTCGATTCATAGTAGTTTTCTCATTTCATGTCTATACATATATCTTGCTGCTTGTTGACACGCTCGTCACACGGAGTTGTCGGGAGGGGAAATATCTTAGTATACATGTGGACTACCCAGAAATATCCCTAAAATGTCTATTCTTGAACGATAGCTGCTGCACACGACACGTGCAGTATGCCGGATTTTACCCCCTAGCCGTCCACATGGCGAAAGGATATTTTACACCACTTAGATAGATGTCTTTTATTAGCTTTTCCTTGTTTATTTCTCTATCGTGCTCTGACATCACTTTATCTTACAGCTTTCATTTCTCATATGCTATTTTCATGTCTTGATAATTCTATTGTGTTTTGCACTGCCGTCGGTTTGTGTGCTTGTTCCAATCCTGACTGGATAACCAACATTTTTTAGGTTTAGCCGCGATCATTCTTAGCACTGGGAGAACTTGGGTATGCTGAAGACAACCTAGAAATAGATAGCCATTGTATCATTTCATTAATTGTAAAACTTTGTATTTTTTTTCCTTTAAATATAAATGTTGTAACTGTTGTAATAAATCTAGAAATGTGAATGAGCAATATTGTTTATTTTGAGCATTTATTTCTTGCGGGCTTGACAGCGTTCTACCGCCGACTCTGCGGCGTAGGCTGGCTTGGACACGTCTCGTATCCGAAAAGCGGGTGCGGGTCGTGACAAGTTTTTGTGGTGGCCCATGCAGGTCAGATTTCGCAAAAGATTGCGAACTCGTGATGGTACGTTTGTCGTACTATTGCGAGCCTGCGCTCAGGAAATGCTCATTCACAATTAGGATTAAAATGATTTAAGAGAATGACTAGGATTAGGAGTCCCTTGTTTAAATTGACCGTTGGGTAGTTAAGGATGCTAGATAGGCCATACAATTTAGAATTTTTTGATTGTTTGCTAGAACCCTATAGGTACACTCTTACTTTGATATGACGATATGATTCCATGTGGATACGCTATACACTTGGTTAGTTAAATTTTTCCAGAATTAAAGCTTTAACCTTGATGAACTGTTTAAATTTCTTTTGCTTTATTAGATATAAATCTTATATCATAAGTTAGAATTGCCTATTTTCAAAATTCTCTTTTGCTGTAAGAAGTTAGTTTATAATTTCTGATCCTATTATTTGTGTATAAATCTCGAGTTAGATTTTGATTCTCACAAAACTCGAATTACTTGTGCCTCCTTTCCAAAAATCTCGCCTACTCATATTTTGACTATCTTGACCAATGCTGCTATCACAGCCTAGTTTTGCAAGCTTACTCTTTTATCGAGCTTGATTCAAGACATATGTTTATTGGGGACGCCCGCTAACATATCGTCTAATCAGAATCAGTGTATTACGGTTTGATCAACCATGATGCAATTGGTTCGCTTTTCATCTAATTATCCTACGTGGATTGAGATGTAGATGTCTCTAGGATCTCATCCACGACCGCTTTGACAATTCTCCTTGAATTATACATTCGCCTTTAAATCACATAATCAGTGACATCTCCCTTGAATCCTTCACCGTTTTTGTCTTTCATTGATTGGAAAGACGAAAGCTCTTGATTGATAGATAGAGGCATAGTATCCCTATGACTGTGATAGTTGTATACGCAAGTGTAGCCACCATCGGCCAGTCCTGTGACAGAAACCTTGCCACCATATCCTAGCCTCTAAGGTGGGTAGATTGTAAGCCTTCCAAAATTTTAGGACATACAAAGATTACCGATTGATTAGAATAAATTTCCCATTAGAATGATGGTTAGTGCCCCATGGACTCCTACTTTTCATTTAGATCCTTTTGTGTCCCCGGCCATGTCATTAATATTCGAAGCACGAGGCCAGTTGTTACCTCCCAATAAATTTCATATGCAAGACCTAGACGAGTCCACCTTCGCCTAGGTATATCATGTCCCACTCAAACCCGTCCCCTTATACTCTATTTTGGTGGTACGACTTTCAGGTAAAAAGGACTAGTTATATCTTTTACCATAGTACCGATACACTTTCCAACCTCCATTAGAACCCTTACCATGACCCCATTCCTTCGACCCAATATATGGTTGTGATCTACTCGAAGCCCATCACGCACGTGCCACTAGTGTGCCACCCAATTGAGGCCTCATGTGCTACTTAAACACAATAGTCACCGAAGGAGCATTTTGGACTTTAGGAACTTAGCTAACCAACCCGACTAGCAACTAGCTCAACCACTTGGAAGGAAGCCTATTCTAGGATATCATAACCTAAATAGAAATAGTTTTATCGTTGAGATCTTGTCTCGTCCATGTAGATCGAAATCCAATGTCCATCCAACCAACGACTGGTGCCCAAATAGAGAACCCATTAAGGTCACGATCTTGATACCTCAAATCCCGTTCCATTATGAAATCTTGTTCAGATAGAATTTTGAGAACAAAATTTATGTATCGCATGGATTGCAAGCCCTCTAGGAAACGAAGAGTACTTCGATGTAGCAAGTGACTGAACTATAGTAGCCCAATCTAGCAAACAAGGCAGTGGTTCGTAAACATTTTTTTTTTGGTGCACCGTCGAAAACTCTATCGCTTTAGAAACTTCATAATTGCCCTCGGTTATCCCTTCTTACCCTTCTGTCCTTTATTTTGGAGCGACGAAGGTCATGCTCATTAGAATTTACCAATATTTTTTAGTTACTTGTATAAATTATTGCTTGTTAAATTTTGGGTTGTTTGATAGATACGAGAGGAGTTTAGATAACATATGCCCAGATAGTTGTTGGTAGGATTGTTAGCGACCAGTTAGAACATTTTAAGATTTTTAGTTTGATGGAGTAGTGTGACCAAAGGTGGGTAGAAGTTCTCATGCATTCGGAGTTATGAAACGACTAAAAGAAAAGGGGTATAAAATAATTGAGGTGATTAAGATTAAGGTGGATTTTTTTTCTTTTGGAATTTTAAGGATAGTTACGAATTAGAATTTCGAGGACGAAATTATTTTTAAGGTGGGTAGATTTGTAGCTCCCCTTCCCGAATTTTTTAAAATATTTTATTCATTATTTATTATTTAGTTTATTTAAAATGATAATTACTGGATTTTATAAATAATTAATTAGTTTATTATTTGTGGTGGTTAATAAATTTTATTAACACCAAATCGCTATTCTTTTGGATAAATACTTTTTATTATTAATATATTGATGCAGTTCGGATAAATATATATGTGTATATATGTACATGTATATATACAAGTATATATAAATATATGAGTGTATAGGTATACATATATATATAAATATGTATATACATTAGGCTAATAAATAGAGTTATAAATAAAAAGAAAAAGAAAAGAGTAATATGTACACAACAAAACACTCGGCCTCCAAATATATACATAATTGATATATATACGTAGTGAATTGAATTGAAATGAAATGAATGAAAGTTTGAACTGAATTGAATTAGAATTCAATTCAATTCCCTACAATATATATTAGTTGCAAGTTGTGCAACAACAACATACATGCATGCAAATCCTACGCCAGCTTAGTTGTTTGCCAGCAGCAAACAAGACCAAGCCGAGCACTTTGAGCCACTCGGTTATGTTGATAGAAATCGAGCACAACTTTAACGCTCCCCCCACAAAACCAATCCCCCACACTTAGCAAACCAACAGGCCCCACAGGCCGAACCCAACTGAGAGCCCCATACACGAACCTGAAGAGAAACGAACGAACCCGAGCTCTTCAGTTTTTTCCCATATATGTATATAGTACATCGCGAACGAAACTTCCAAAACTCCTCTAAACCCTAAACTCCTCAACACGCCGACACCCTCCTCCTGGCCTGGGGCGGCCATGCCGCGCCCACAGCGCCACCGCGTGCGGCCGACGCGGCCAGGCGCGCAACCAGTGCGCGCGCGCGGGAGAACTCTGCAAACCGCAACAGCAAGTGCGGGAAAATGCCGAACTTCGAGGTAAGAATTCTTCTCCGATACTCCATCTTTTTACGACCCGTAAATTGGGTTGGAAAGCCAACATGACCCTCTCGAAACCCCAACAAGGGGATTTGAATATAGTCGCACGACCAGTCCATGAGATCGACCCAAAGTCGATCGAAAATCCGTCAAAAACAGAACAATTGTTTGAGTTTAAACACTGTTTTTGAAGGCGATTCCTGATCGATATGTGGGGAATTTTAGGATTCTGTTTGAAGAGACTTTTAGACAACATGTAGGACTTCAAATCCCTTCTTGCGGAATTTGAAATCATCGACTCAGCGTCGAGAAATCGAACTCCGAAGTTTCCCAAAAATCTGTTTTCAAAAACTAGAAATTGTTCCACACGACGTCCGTCCCGCCATTCCGGGCGACGTGGTCGCGCACCGAAGGCATCGAAAGCTGCGTAACAGCTTCGTGGTCGTGTGGGCTTTGACGGAATTCAAATTGGTCGCGTGTGCGCGACGAATTCGACGCGTATCCGTCGGAATCGCCCCGTATCCGTACAATGCAAATTCAGTCATAACTTGGTACACGCTCATCAGATCGAGACGAAACTTGCGCCAACAGGACCGTATCATTTTTCTGGTCCTGTATGCCAAGTTTGGTCCGATTCTGAGACAGTTAAAATCGACGTCGTTTTACGGGCCCCACGGTCCCACTCAACGGACGATTTTGTGCACGGTCCGCCGGAATCCAACTCTGGACATACGGTTGGGTTCGTATCGGAAAACTGGATCCGTAGACATGTAGTTTGACGACTTTAGAGACCATTGACCCTGGCACGCTTTTCGGTGCAAAGCGGGTCCAACGGCGGACATCGTTTTTGCTCGAAATTACTGTTTTGTCCCTGTGTCCAGAATTGGACTTAAGGACAGGCAATCTTAGCTAATTTGACTATTCTGAGAATGTTAGTACTGTTTATTTCAGCATCCGGAGACTTCTGCATGTGTTGATTGATTGTGGCTCATTGTGTGGTATAGTATTGGTTTCTCCAGCTAAGGACCTCAGGCAAGTGCACTTTCTGATTGCTTTTCGATTCATAGTAGTTTTTTCATTTCATGTCTATACATATATCTTGCTGCTTGTTGACACGCTCGTCACACGGAGTTGTCGGGAGGGGAAATATCTTAGTATACATGTGGACTACCCAGAAATATCCCCAAAATGTCTATTCTTGAACGATAGCTGCTGCACACGACACGTGCAGTATGCCGAATTTTACCCCCTAGCCGTCCACATGGCGAAAGGATATTTCACACCACTTAGATAGATGTCTTTTATTAGCTTTTCCTTGTTTATTTCTCTATCGTGCTCTGACATCACTTTATCTTACAACTTTCATTTCTCATATGCTATTTTCATGTCTTGATAATTCTATTGTGTTTTGCACTGCCGTCGGTTTGTGTGCTTGTTCCAATCCTGACTGGATAACCAACATTTTTCAGGTTTAGCCGCGATCATTCTTAGCACTGGGAGAACTTGGGTATGCTGAAGACAACCTAGAAATAGATAGCCATTGTATCATTTCATTAATTGTAAAACTTTGTATTTTTTTTCCTTTAAATATAAATGTTGTAACTGTTGTAATAAATCTAGAAATGTGAATGAGCAATATTGTTTATTTTGAGCATTTATTTCTTGCGGGCTTGACAGCGTTCTACCGCCGACTCTGCGGCGTAGGCTGGCTTGGACACGTCTCGTATCCGAAAAGCGGGTGCGGGTCGTGACACTTCTCCTATCCGAAACCAGTCCTATTATTCCTATTCCTTCGTCCATTTCGAGACCACCTTATGTTCACCCTAACTAATTTGACCCTTCTGGACTCAATGACATGATCCGTGCCACCATCAGAGGTCCCCTTGTGTAGTTATTACACCAAAGTCGCAGTTCATGCCACCATGATTATCGCAACACACCAGGCGCTCTACCAGGCAAGACACCTTGCCATTAGCTGTTTAATTATTTTAGCTCATATTTTATGTATGTCTATTATTTTCTTTATAAACTGTGATACATGGTATAACTGTTCATTTATATTTCCTGCTGTGTATTATTTTCTTATAAATTAAACCTAGATTTAAGGGACCACCTTGTGTGTTGCATTTATTGGCCTTGACACGTTGTAAACACGAAGTTGTGTGTCGCATGTAGAACACGAAAGTGCGTGATTGGCTGGCCACCAGTACGTACAAGCCGTGCGATAGGAATAACCGCTAATAGAGGTTGCATGCTAGTTTGACTTAGCGGTTATAGTGGTTTGTGTTGTGGATACAATACAGTAGGCATTGGGCGGGGAGGACAACTCCTTAGCGTATGGGCTTCGATGCACTTCCCTTGTGACCCGGACTCTCCGCTGGAGATACGGGGTGATGACACATGCTCTTCCTGCTGGGGCCTCTGGTGCCCAAGAGGGGACTATGCCAATCCTATTCAGCCAGGGTCCATGCGTCGGAAGGATTGTTCTTAACAACATTTTACTTAGAACGGTAGGCTACCCTATCCGTTATGTACGAGTACTTTTGGTTTGGGTACTTGTATCTGACCGTGGCTTGGAACAATAACTTATCGCGAATTAGTTCGTCACATCTTGTCCTTGTTTGGTTGTAGGTGTGACTTACTACTTCGATGAGAAGGTATTGAACCTTGTTGGGGTCCGGATACCATATCGGATTCTTAGCATGGAAAGATACGTCGCCGTGAATTAGTTTATCATCTCTTGTCCTTGTTTGGTTGGGGGGATGGTACGCTCGTTCAGTAGGTGCGTATTGGAACATGTTATAAATTCGATTTACTTATTTATTGAGCAATATTTATTCAGTTTATATGGCATGCTATTATGTGTCTTGTTACGTCCCTCTGAGGACCTGGTTGTCTTGCCAGGTGTGTGCTATTGTCTTTTGCAGGTGTTCTAGCTCTAGCCGTGATCTTCGCTATTTCTTCGAGGATGATTGCATTTGGATCGTCTTCGCTTCGCTCGCCACTCATTTCATTTCCATGTATTTTATTTTCTTAGTTTTGTTGGTAGTGGATTTGTCTCCGCCCAACATATTGTATCAAGACAAATTCATAGTTGATTATATAATATCCTTTATTCTTGTGGATGAGATTAGTTATGGTTCTACTGTATTTTATAGCTTATGTATTTATACGAGGCTTCCATATATTGGAGTATACTTCGTATGAATACAGCTGGCATGTTTATGTTCCTAGTCCTACGTGTTTTGGGACTGGGGCGTGACATATCGTCATTGGCTTGTCTGAGGGATTGAGCTTCTCCTTTTGTGGCTGACCAATTTTTGGCAGCCTGATTGTTAGTGGCCCCGTTGTAGGTCTCGGCATTTGGCCCAACCTCGACAGTCGGATTATCATCTGTTCTTCTTGTGCCGAGAGACTGATCGCGTCCTTACGCAAAGTGGCCGTAAGGGGTGCGGACTTGCCTGGCTTGCGAGCCTGGAGGTGGATCGTCAGAGGTTCCTCTGATCCTGTGGCTGTCTTGGCATGAGCTTGCACATCTTCTTCACCCAGGTGCTTCTTTGATTTTTCGTACAGGCAGGAGTCTGAGTAATAAGATTCGACTCCCTTGAAGGGATCGATATCGGCAAATTCTGTCCTTACGAAGCTATGCTTATCGACATATTTGAAGCATTGGTGTAGCGTGGAGGGCACGATCATGTTATCGTGTATCCAAGGGCGCCCCAGGAGGATGTTGTAAGAAGTGTCGGCATCTATGACGTAGCAGGTGACTTCTGATTGGAGATCGCCAATCTGACACTTCAGGCGAATCTTTCCAATTGGGTAGCTCCTGCCCGAATTGAAACCGCTGATGGCGGTTCTTGTCACTACAACAAATAGGGCATACAATAGCAGTTTATTTATAGCGTTCAAGCCTTCCTGCTATAGAATGTCATCATCAATAGCATTCCTTCCGCAATGCTATTAAAATAGAATACAATAGCAGTTTATCTATAGCGTTCGAGCCTTCCTGCTAGTATAATATAATCATCCATAGCGTTCATATTGAAGTGCTATTAAACGTTCATACAATAGCAGTTTATCTATAACGTTGAAGCATCCCTGCTATTAGAATGTCATTATCAATAGCATTCATTATGCAGTGCTGTTAACAGAACTTTAAATAGCGTGTTATGAACGCTGTTAATGGTATAGTTTTTTCTGAACGTTGCTATGCCCGTATGTCTAGGGGTGAGCATTATTCAATTTTTGGACCGAAATCCGAATCAAACCTAACCGAATAAGAGATTCGGTTCGGTTTGAAAAAAATTCAGTTCGGTTTCGGTTTCAAAAATACTAAATTTTTTTTTAGGTTTCGGTTTTGGGATTCGGTTTCGGTTTAATCCCACTAACCTTTCAGAAATTTTATTTAAAATTTCTCTCCGTGGTAAACCGAATAAGAAAATTTAGTAATATATATGCGAAATATATCTTTGTATATTTAGTTACTATCACTACACCAAAACACGTAATTTGTAACACATTTTTTCTATAATTAGTAAGGGTTATTACCGTGACACACTTGTAACGGTAATAGGTGTTCCAATAATTAATTAATCGTTACTAAATTTTAGTTTTATATTTTTGTTATTTTTATAATGTTTGTAACAGTGAAAACCGTGACAAAGTAAGGACCCGTTTGGTAAACAGTATTTGGAGGTGTGATTTTAGGATTTTATGGATTTGGAGTTAAATCCATGGAATCCTATGTTTGGTTGAAGATGGATTTAGATATGGAAAGTATAACCAAATTCAAAATTTGGATTTGGAAGAAAGAAAGTTGGATTTTGGAGAAAAAATAGTTATTTTTTAATTATTTCGTTGTTATACTAAATATTTAGTTAAAACTAATTAATAATTAATAAGTAATAAATAAATTAATAATTAATAATTCATTATGTTTTAAATATTAATTTTTTTTACAATTATTATTTTTATAAAATATATATTTTACAATTATTATTTTTATAAAATATATATTTTATAATTAATTAGAATTAGTCATTATTATTGTTCTAAAAATTAATAATTGAGTATATCTTATTAATTTAGTAAAATTAAAAAAATAATTAAAATTAGTCATAATTTTTGTCTTAATTAATAATTTATTAATTTATTAATTATAATTATAATCTTGATTAATAATTTAGTAATTTAGTAATTTTATTTTAGTATTTTATAATAATCTTATTTAATAATTTATACCTTTGCTAATCATAATTATAATAATTTATTAATCATAATTATAATATTAATCATATTTATTATAATCTTTAATTATAATCATAGTCTTATTATAATCTTAATTAATAATTGATTAATTTTTAATCATAATTACGATCTTAATTAATAATTTATTAATTATAATTATAATCTTGATTATAATAATTTAATTATCATAATTATAATAATTTATTTATCATAACTATAATTTTAAGTAATTATTTATAAATAAATATTTAATTATAATATTAATTAATAATTTACTAGTCTTAATTATAATCTTAATTATAAATTATTTGTTACTATTTTATTATAATCTTAATTAATAATATATTAATCATAATTATCATCGGTATTAATAATTTATTATTTAATAATTTAATAATTAATATACTATTAGAATTTTAATTAATAATTTATTTATAGCATATAATCATCATTATAATCTTAATTAATAATTTGTTAATCATAACTATTTTTATAATAATAATTTAATTATTAATCATAACTATAACTATAATTATAATAATTAATTAATAAATTATTTATTTATTATTTTATTAAATAATATTTTATTATCAGAATTATTAACCATAATTCTAATTTACCAAATTCTTTGTTTGGTTGGAGTTGGATTTTGACTTGGATTTGGATTTGGAAATCCTTGATTTGGATTTAGATTTGAATTTTGGATTTCCAAATCCAAATCCAAAATCAAATTCATTTTACCAAACAAGCCCTAATGCGAAATGAATGAAAAATTTGCCGACTCTTCCCGCAATGATTTTTGTTTTTCCTCTCATTCTCTCACTTGACCATCCTCCACCTCTCTCCCCTTTTCATTTTCATTTTCATTTTCCCTCTTCTTCTCCTCTCTCTCTCTCTCTCGAGTTTTCTTCGGTCCTCTCTCTCGTCTTCTCTCGAGCTTACTCCAGGCTAAAAGTTCTGCTTATTTTCCAAATTCCTCTTAGTTTCAGGTAGATTCTAAAATCTTTTTCTTCTCTTTCGTATGAGATTTAAATTTCCAATTTCTCGTAATACTAGGTTTTTCTAATTTCTGAAGAGTTTCTTCTTTAATTTGCTTGCTATATGAGATCTAATTTCAAAGTATTATTGAAGAATTTCAAATGTTTAGGGTTTTGTAAAATTTTATATTTGGGCATGTGATCGTTTAATATTTATTTGAGGAGGAGGAGGAGGTGTTCGAGATGTCGAGGTCGCAACCACGATCCCGTCGATAGGGAAGGAGGTGGGGGTGGGAGCACTTCGGGCACACCAGCTCTGCCAGAGTCAAGAAGGGGGACCTCAAGGGCCAGGTCGTCACCGTCAAGACCATCCCCAAGGCCAAGGTATCACCTTTTCTTTTTCTTAACCCTCCCGATATCACATTGCTGACACGTGTTTGATTCTTTTCCTTTTTAAGTTTCTCCTAGGTAAACTAGTGTAGGACACTAGAACTGACAAGAAGATTATGCTGCTAAAATTAGTAACTTTTGTTAGTTTTTCGGTTCACGTGACTCTTGCCTGATGATTCTTGTTTTAGATAGCTTGCGGCATTGGTTGGGAAGGTGATGCTTACTTGCTCTATTTGTGGAGTGATCTTGATTTCAATGAAATATTGCTATTGCCAACATGAGTAGGAGTATTATGGAGGAATACTGGGGTTACTCAGTAATGTGATTTTGAAATACTATTTAAACCTTGACGATCGTTTTAGAATATGTGCTTCCAAGTATTTTCTGTGGTTTAGTTATTTGTTTGATGCAAAATATGATTATGTAGTCTAGATGTTTAGCATAAGTTAAAGGAAACTTGAAAGGAAGAGGGGGAAGTGGAAGGGAACCAGAATAACATAATAAGAAAAATGCATTACGATCCTTAGTGGATTTTACATAAAATTTTCCCAGTTGATTTCCTGTTATCAACAGCTTGTGTACACTTGTATGAGTGTCAACTGTCGTACTGTTTTAGATATTCTGAAATGGCTTCTTTTCAGCCTTGAAAAGTTACTGAAGATGATAATGTAGAATACAAATAAATATAAAGTAAAATCATTTATCAGTACAACCCTCTGAACGAGCAGCATGTAGAAGAGGTAGGTAACTATTTTCTTCATATCCGAACTCAAATGTCCTATAAAGGAAGGACCAGTGTGCTCTACTAAGATGAAGTGGCTAATTATAGTAAGTTGGGGCTAGAACAGATGAATATAAAATATACTACCGCAAATTGACCTTAGTGAGAGAAATACCGCTTGATGTGTTGTACATTTTAATGTTAAATTTCATTCTATTCTTTAGTTAGGTTTTCTGATCATGTTTGCTTGGCATATATGTAGATCAGGAGATCGATTCTAAATAAAGATGAATTAGGATTCCGTAAGGCCAAGTGACCCATTTATTATAATGATGGTTTAGAGGTGATGAAATTGATGTGTTAATTATTGTGCCTTCCATGTACAAAGACCCGTCTCTTTAATGAAATTTTTATCCTTTCTAAATGGAAATGCAGAAGACACGTCAAACTCTTATGCAGACATAAGCCAGCTAAATTCTGCCATTGTCAATATCTCTTCGCACATGAGAGGAGGTGGGAATAATTCAGTGCTGGAGCCTATTGAAGCTGATTAGAAGTTGAACCAACAATATAGAACTACTGCTGCCTTTTCTGTTCTGTGCCATATTGCTTTGAGACAAGATACAGATTATGCCATAAAGTATTTATTTCAGCTTTTTTGGAATTTAAGTTTTGCAAATATAAGCCTACATTATTTTGAAAAGATTCAACTTTGTATTTGCAAAATCCTAATACTAAAACACCATCCTATAGCTGGTGGAAACTAGTGACCTAACTGTTGTTACTAATACAAACTTTAGAAGTTTCTTAGCAATGGATAACTCGATAGAGCATGTTTTTTGTATCGGTGTTGGCATGGTATGGTTCTTTTGCAATGGTACGGTCCTATTATAATTTTTCTTGGAAGGTTGTTGACAGCTTCCAGACCTATTTGATACATTGCATCCCCTAATTTGTTGCTTTAAGGTAGCTACCTCTTTTTATATAGAGAAATTATTCTATCGGATATTTTTATTTACAGGTTGGCCGGCCAATCTCCTTTTGGAACTCTCACTCTTGACATAATTGTCCACACACTCTTGTATAGCTTCGATGGGGTATAGTTTTCATTTGAGAGTGTAATTTGAAGCCTGCAACATGTTTCTGAGATTTAGATTCTAATATAGTGTTTCTTTCCATCTCTGTTCAGTTTTATATTGGCATTGTCAACAATTTCAAAACTGTACGAGACAGGGCATTGGAACTGTAAGTCTCTATCTTTATCATTTGATTTAAATGCTTCAAGAGATTTTTATTTATAAAGATAGTACACTAATATGTTAGTTAAACTATCGTTTGTTTTCCATGACAGTTGATTCCTGTTACTTTCGGTATTGAAACTGCAAATGGATACGTGTTAGTGCAATTGACATTACTCAGATATGTATTACAGGTTTGAACTTTATTTCATCCTATGGTTATAGGCTTTTCTTTATCTCCATCCACTCAGATAGGATCCGACATACAAATGCTCAATTAGGCCAATATATGGGATTGATAGAATCATTGCAAGTCTATATTTATATATTAATATGCACTTCTTGTTTTCCACATCATCTAGGGTTTAGTTTTACTTATCTTGCATATGTATTTTGGACTATTTTTTGAAACCCAAAGTCCTTGGGAGTTGGGCACTTTCTTAACACCTACTACTTTGCTACTGAGCTATCAAGGCCACTAATGTTTAGAATTAAAGCTCCAATATCAACATATTTTTTTTTATAAGAACTCTAGACACAAATCCACTTTGTTGAGGAATTCCTAGTAAGTAGTATCCACTTGTTGATTGAAAACATGTTAACAAGAGAGCCTTCACCCACGGTTTGTTTTTTTCTCTTTTTTTTGGGGGGGGGGGGGGTGGCGTCTAGAGAACTCCACATTTCCTTTCTAATATTAACACATAACCTGCTCTGTTAAGGACTTTGTTTTTAACATAAGCAAAGATGTAAAAATGTCTAAACAACTTGATGTAGTAGTATAATGCATTGGAACATTCTTGGCGCAAGTAGTTTCTCCATCTTTTATAATTTTTTGAGTTTTGGTTATTGTATAGAAATACTAATATCAGATGCTAACAGAAGTCAAATAGGGCTGCTATTTATGTTGTCGGTGGACCAAATGTTAAAATATCAGATAAAATTCGTACATATTAACCATATGACACATATCATTTTGGTTTGATAGAGGTTGATCACCAAGACATCAGTTTTGGCCACACATACAAGCTTCCAAGCCCAAGCCTGCAACATGTTTCTGAGATTTAGATTCTAATATAGTGTTTCTGTCCATCTCTGTTCAGTTTTATATTGGCATTGTCAACAATTTCAAAACTCTACGAGACAGGGCATTGGAACTGTAGGTCTCTATCTTTATCATTTGATTTAAATGCTTGAAGAGATTTTTATTTATAAAGATAGTACACTAATATGTTAGTTAAACTATCGTTTGTTTTCCATGACAGTTGATTCCTGTTACTTTCGGTATTGAAACTGCCAAATGGATACGTGTTAGTGCAATTGACATTACTCAGATATGTATTATAGGTTTGAACTTTATTTCATCCTATGGTTACAGGCTTTTCTTTATCTCCATCCACTCAGATAGGATCCGACATACGAATGCTCAATTAGGCCAATATATGGGATTGATAGAATCATTGCAAGTCTACATTTATATATTAATATGCACTTCTTGTTTTCCACATCATCTAGGGTTTAGTTTTACTTATCTTGCATATGTATTTTGGACTATGTTTTGAAACCCAAAGTCCTTGAGAGCTGGGCACTTTCTTAACACCTACTACTTTGCTACTGAGCTATCAAGGCCACTAATGTTTAGAATTAAACTTGCAAGGTTTCCAACCACTTAAAGCTCCAATATCAACATATTTTTTTATAAGAACTCTAGTCACAAATCCACTTTGTTGAGGAATTCCTAGTAAGTAGTATCCACTTGTTGATTGAAAACATGTTAACAAGAGAGCTCTACAAAATCAAAATTATGAAGATTTTGTATATTTATAATCAGCTCTACAATTTATATAGTAATAACTTTTGACCAAAAAAATTTGATCATATAACATGATCAATTCATGTAAATCGGGTAAGCTTAGTTAATTTCTACTGCAGATAAGTTCAGTGTGCAAGTATACCACAAACTTTTCTCCCTACAAAAGTTGTATAACTAACTAAAAATCACAACAGAGATTTGTAATAGTAACTCAATTGATGAGTTTATTGATCTATCTTGAATTACACAGAAATGAGCTTAACCAGTATGGTGAGCTTTATCGGAAAAACAACCTGAACTCCAAAGAAAACTGGTGGATGAAATGAGTTTGGCAGCTGCAGTGGTACTCAACACTCTTCCTCTAGGAACTAAAGAGGCCCTTCTTATAGGAAAGCTTTTTAACTACCACTAAAGTCTGCTACATTATTAGTATAGGAAGGAAAAGAATATAGGAAGGAAAAGAATATTACTTACAAAAATTGCAATCAAAGTTCAGACATTGGAGTCAATGCCCTCCATTGCCACAAGTTGTGGACTTGCTAAGTATGTATGGATATGAATGGATCACTAATAAATTCAACTGACAATGGATTCCAGTTGTTTGGTTGATTATAACTCATAGAATTTTAGACAATTTTCTATTGATAGCTAACTCATAAATTCAACTGCTTGTTTATTAACCAGGAACACTAATGTTTCTCCCCTATATTTGTGTAGGTTGGATGAAGTAAAAGAATTTCTGAGGAGCTTTGGTTGTGGATAGGCTCAAAGGGTTCGAGCTAAATTTTGGATATACAATATTTTGGATATATGTATAAAAACAATTAAACGCTGACTACGCTGTTAATGTTTAATTTTGGAGAAATTATGAAGAACTTTGAATGTTCTTGACAGTGGAATTAATGAATTTACTTATGTTCGGAATTCATTCTGTGATTAATTCGCATTTAAATTTTTGAATAACTGCATTTTGTGTAACTGTGGCATTATCTGCAATAGTATTCTGATGTGCTGCATTATGCAAATTTTCGAATACAGAATTTTGACACTGCAATAGCATTCTGACATGCTATTGTTGCACATATAATAGCAGGAAAGAAATGCTATAAAAAGCAGATATATATCGAAACGCTATTAACAAACAATAACATACAGGAACGCAATTAAAAATAAACAGCGTTCAGGAACGCCATAACACATTTATAGCGTTAACAAATGTTATTAATGAACTATAGCGTTCGTAAAGGCTATGTAAACTATATAGCGATTGTAAGTGCTATAACATGTCTATAGCGTTCATGAACGCTACAATATATTAATAGCGTTCATGAATGCTATTAAAGTTCTATAGCGTTCCTAATTGCTATAACTATCATATAGCGTTTCAAAACGCTATACATTGTCTATAGCGTCAATGAACGCTATAATCCATGAATAGCGTTCGTGAATGCTATAACTTTATAGCGTTCTTGTACATGGGATTATTATAGCGGGGGCATATATAGCGGACGAAATATGCTATAATATGTATTCTACAGCGTTCAGCGCACGCTATCATATCCCATATCTGTTGTAGTGTGTAGGCGTCAGGCGATGCATTGGAATACGAAGATGATGTAGCAGACCCTTCGGAATGATGCTTATGGATGACCCAGGATCAATGTGCATCCGGTCCACTTTTACGTCGCCGATGTATCCGGTATAGTATAGCGGGCGATCGTGCAGGTTGGTTTTGATGAGCATGTCCTGCGAAGAAAAGACGATATTGGGCATCGCTCCCATACACGCACTGTCTTGGAGATCTGCAGGTTGATTATCTCCCGTGAGGTTGACCTGAGCCAAGTATGCGTCGGCATTTTGGAGTGGGTCGCTCAAGGCTGCGCGGACATCCTTCGAGAGCCTCAGGAGTTCATATAAAGACAACTTAGCCGGTGTATTGGCCAATTGCACTAGTATGTCGAAGTTGTAGGGCCTCTCCAGCCCCTGAGGTGTCTCTTTCCGGAGGGATTTGTCGAAGTGAGTCTCCTTCGGCCTAGGCTTGTCGGTCGTCGGAGGCTGAGGGGGCCCTGGAGCGTCAGTGGTAGGATCATCAGTCGAGTTCTCAGTCATAGGTTGGGATTATGCTCCAGATCGAGTTACGACGACCGTGACTTCTTCCACATCTGCCGAGATGGTACGGCAGGATCTGACTCTTCTACTTCTCTTCTTGTGAATTAGAGGCGGGGTGGACTGAGTCACCTCGTGGACCAGGTCCGAATGGACCCACATGATTTTTCCTTGCGATGTGGTGAGGGGTACTAGACCAGCAGCTTGATCACGAGCAGGCGGAAGATTAGCAATTTCTATCGTCGCCAGAGGGATGGGTATGACACCGTCTTGAGTCTCCGTTGGAGGGAAGCTGCCGAATTGTACGGACACCATGTTGGCTGCTACGGGTACCTCCTCGAAATCGATGGCCAGAGCGTTCGAATCGATGAGGTTTTGGATGTATCGTTTCAGTTGGTAGCAGTCGTGTGTAGCATGGTGGACGTAGCGGTGGTAGTGGCAGAATTTTGGATTCTCCAGATCTGTCGGCCGAGGCTCCCATCTCGGTGGAGGAAGCTGAATTCTGTCTCCTTGTATGAGCATGTCTAAGATAGGCTTGATGTGGCCGTCTTCGAAAGAATAAGTGATTTTAGGCCATTGCTTATCTGCTGGTTGTGACTCAGGCTTTTGGCCTGTATCGGCCACCATGGCCTGCTTGCCTCTGTTGTCCCGATTGTTGGAGGGGCTACCCCCATTGTCGTTGTTGGTGTTGGGATGCTTGCCCTTATTCTCTCCCTCCGAAATGTGCAACCCCAGTTGGCGAGCCTATCTCAACCGTTCTTCGGCACTTGTGGCACTGAAGATAAATGCCTTCCAGTCCTTGAATTGACTCTCGCCCATCCAGAGACTAATTGTTGGGAGTAATCTCTTTTGGCAAATTTTAATCAAGGAAGAATCCGGATTACCAGACAGTAATTTCATTGCGGTTTGACGAAACCGCTCAATATAATTCCTTGTTAGCTCTTTCTCTCCCTGGACGACGTCCATGAGGGTAGACATTGTGACGTCCTGTCCTACCTCGTAGAATCTCTCCAAGAACAAGCGCTTGAAGCCAGCGAAGGAGTGGATGCAGTTGTCTGGCAGGTTGCGGTACCAGTCGAAGGCGACTCCTTCCAATGCCCCAATGAATAATCGTGTGAGGATAGCATCATCATGGGGCAGATGTTCGGTGGTAACCTCGAAGTAAGTGATGTACCGACTTGCTGAGGTCTTGCCATCATACGGGTTGATATTGAACGGCTTATATCTTGGTGGGAATGGAACATCCCTCCATTCAGCAGGGTAGGGTTGCCGCAGTCTGAGGTCTTGAGCGTTTTCTCGGGCATGGAACATGGCTCGGAGCTCCTGAACCTCTCTTCTTACTTCTCGGGCCTCATCTGTCGCGGTAGGGGCTGTTATTTCGGGAGGATTATTGCCCGGGTTCGGTGCTGCTGAGTTTGAGTCCGTATTGACCGCAGGACCCGTGCTTGTTTGTCCAGGCGTCCCTCTTTACAGAGTTGGAAGAGGGGCTTTGATTTCATCTACAGACTTGACCAAGGGCTGTAGTATAGCCTCCAAAGTGTCGATGCGTTGGCGATCGCTGGAACCACCTTGATTGCTGTCCGTCATGAACACCGTCCTTACATGAGGAGTGATGGAAGGAACGGTAGAGGATGTGCCCTCCGCGTCATTCCCATGCACCGAGAAGTCATCGGGGTAGGTGGAAATGTTCTCTTCGGGTTCGGACTCAAAGGGAACGGTACCCCCAGCCTCAGAGCCTGCTTCGTCTTGAGAGTCATGGATGTCCTCAGGGACATCAGCGTCTGTTGAACCTGATGGGAGAGTTGTTTCTCCGGGCTCGTCTCCTTGAAACATCGGATTGTTGTGGATGTTCGGAGGAGTGCTACCCTCAGTTCCTACGACCCCCAGCGATGTGGATGATGAATTTCCTATTGCAGCAGATTTCGTCTTTGAACGGGTGTGTTGGAATACTCCGGTAGAGGACAACCATTTAGACGACAGTTTCTTAGCTGTAGTGGTTGATATCTTGGGGCTGGAGATGCTTGTCTTCTTCCCTCTCCCCTCGGCGGGGACTTTCTGAGTGGAATTGCAGGAGACAATAGGAGGTGCCTCGTCCTCTGAGCTCGGATGCTGTAGTCTTTGGAAGACTGACGGCCGGTCTTCCGTCACTGCCGCATTGTTGCAACAGCAGTTGACGATAATTTGGGTGCAGTGACGTCCAAACGAGGACTCTTTGCATACCGAAGCCCCTTCTCTTTCCTTGCACTTGTGGAGGATCACCTCACGCAGGTCAGAGGAACCACTTTGTCCTTTTGCCGCCGGGGGCTAGACTCGAGCGGTTCTATACAACTTTCCATCAGAGGCCCGTATGATAGTCAACGGGACGCCCCGATAGTCAGAGGTTGGGGCAGCTGACTGGGCTTGATGAGCCCGTACTGCCCTAGACTTCTTCTTTTTAGCACTTGCGGATACGTAATAGGAAGAGTCTAAGTTGAATACCACAGAGTCTAGCTTATCATCCAGAGAACCATCAGGGTCAGGACCGTATGAGAGACGGTCGAAGATTGATCGAGAGGAGCATGGAACAGACGTTATGCGGCTAGGATTGGAAACCGTGCAGGTTGTCTACATGTGGTTGTCTTCTGCTGTCGGATGAGTTGTTCTTGTGCGACTGGGAGTTACGACCGTGCAGGCTGGCCGCATGCGGTTGGCAACTGTGGTCGCATGGGTTTTCTGCAAGCGATTGACTTCAGTGACCGTATGAGTCTCATCCATGCGGTCGGCAACTGTAGCCGCATAAACTATGCGGCCGACAGATGTGGCCGCATGAGTTTTCTTCATGCGACTGGCGGATGCAGCCG
Source organism: Iris pallida (assembly GCA_029216955.1). Classification (NCBI taxonomy): domain Eukaryota; kingdom Viridiplantae; phylum Streptophyta; class Magnoliopsida; order Asparagales; family Iridaceae; genus Iris; species Iris pallida. The sequence continues at coordinate 2,371,094 of JANAVB010041417.1, forward strand.
CATGAGCTTTCTCCCTGCGGCTAATACCCTTATATGGCTCGGATCGCATAGAGTTTCTCTCTGCCCCTGCAAGTCCAGCATCATAGTATTTTCTTCTGCCGAAGTTGGGGACAGCAGAGTTGTCTACGGTCTGAAGTGGGGCCGCAGGAGAGTCCTTCTTGCCGTCTTGAGCAATAGAGGGTATCCCATCAAGGGCTTGGGAAGGAGCAAATGATTTTGGCCTCCACTCTTTGCGAGCCTTCGTCGTGCGGGTGCACTTCTGGACCGGGCCAGCGCTTCCTTCGGAGAGCATCTCTTCAAACGCCTGTTGGTCGAAGCGGACGACCATCTTTTGTTACGTGGAGCCAAGTTTGGCTGCATCCGACTGCGTCACCAACTCCTCAGCCATGGAGAAGTTTGTCCCCAGCAGAGTCGCCATCGTGTTTGCCATGAAATATAAAAGAACAGAACAATTATCGGAGGACCGGACTTTTACTTCACGTTACAAACTCGCTTGTACAAAGAAAGCCTAGGGACGAAAACCTAGGTACATCAGTCTAAGTACTATTGTTTATTTTAGATTCTGGGGGTGACGATAGAGGCTCGAGAAGGCGACGGCAGCCCTGTCTTACTCCTTGGACGATCGGTATGCAGCCTTGACTCCTGTGACGAGATGGTTGGCGTTGATGAAGAAATGCTCTTCTTGCTCTCCTCGTATTGCTCTTCTGACTTCTCTCTTTCTCTGTGTATTTTCTCTCTGATTATTAGGGGGAAGCTCTTTCTGTCTATCTCCTCCTTCTTTTCGCAAGGGAATGGCACCTTGCTTATTTATACGAGCGGGGGCATCATTAGGGATTGGATGATTACCCATTTCTCGAAGTGGCGGTGGCCTGATGTTTTAATCAATCTGGACCATCAGTCTTAAGCGTGAAGGATCTGGGCCATAAATATGGATAGTATTGAATCCTGTGAGTGATTAATATTGATTGCTTTAAATCTTCATGGTTGGTTGTGTCAAGCTTGGATCTCTCACCACGTGTCCCATTAGCTTGATCATGAATGATATGACCTGATCTCATTAATTATGAGGATAACGTTAAATATGGTTATTGGGATCTGATAAATCTCTGATTGATTTAATACCACACATCCCATAATCATCCTGCTACCAGCTGTCAAGTCATGGGGGCAATTGAATCTCTGCCACGTATCTTAATGGTGGACCCTGCCAGAGCTGCATGATATCCACGAATCGCCTAAGACTGCGTCTCAGTGGGCCGCATAGGTATAGTATTTGCGAGCCGCATGGGATGGTTTCTTGGCGAGCCGCAGAAAGATGATTCCTGCCAGCCGCATGAAGCAGTTCTTCAATTGAGCCGCATGGGAGTAGCCACGTGGCAATCTTGGATCGTACCAGAGATTTTCTTCTGTTCCCGAAGGGTCTGTCATTATGACAGGACCATCATGGTACTTTATGTCAGAGCCGTCAACTGTCAAATCATGGCAGAGCATTAAATAAGGCCATTACTCGATGGCAAGCTATGTGAAGGGATCCCACGGGGACACGTGGTGTTGATCGAGCTGCATATCTCTGTTGGTCGTATGTGAGCCGTATGTACTTCCGAGCCGCATGAGGCTGGGAGACTATTTGAACCGCATGGGACTGTCCCTATGTAAGCCGCATGGATTCTCCTGCCCCGAGCCGCATAAGACTGAGAGTCTCTCTGAACCGCATGGGACTGCCCCTGTATGAGCCGTATGGGGTTCTTCTGTTCCGAGCCGCAGAGACCATTATTCTGATATTTTCCATGCTTCTACAAGACCCCCTTCAAAGTTTTTAATTTGAAAAATTGAAATACTTTGAATAAGAAGCATGGCCTTTGCTAACCACATAGATGGTTCAGCCGCATGGATTTATCTGGCCGTATGAGCTGTTAGGCCGCATAGACTTTTTGCCACGTGTCCTAACCACGTGTGCAAATCTTCTGTATTAAAAGCCCTCGATTCGTTTTTTGAATTAACGCCGCCTTTTGGGGCAGGATCCCAAGGGTCAGTTTTGCTTTGACCGAAGCGTTTTACCTTTATTCTTTTAGGCGGCATGTGGATCAAGGCGTTTGTTGATTTACGAGCCTCCTTTGCCTATAAATAGGAGTAATTTATTCTTTGAGGGTTTCTTTACCTTCTCTCTTTGCTCGAACTCCTTGTTGCCGACTTCCTTTTCGTCTTCTCCTATCAACGATCGGCAATGGCTCCCAAGAAGACTACTGCTGATACGGGCAAGAAGATCGCGTCGTCGTCTGCGGCTGCGAAGGGCAAGAAGGCCGCGTCTTCATCGACTGTGGCGGCGAACGTGGCGACTCCTCCGTCGGCTGACGTGCCTGTTTTTTACCCCGACGTTCACCCGCCTATTGCTGGTAGGACCATCAACATGAACTGTCATGGCTATGCCGCATATCTTATGCGCGAGCTTGTATTTCCAAGTGTGCTGCATGTCCGACTCATGTTCGAGCCGCATGGGATATGAACCAGGCCTGAGCCGCATGAAAGTTGTTGTTTGCAGCCGCCTAATTACTTCAACATCAGGGCCGCATAAGCTCATCTGGGCTGGACTGCATGAGCTCTTTCAAACTGAGCCGCATAAGCCTATATTGAACCGAACCGCATAAGAACATTTGAACTAGGCCGTATAAGCTCATCCGCAGTGAACCGCATACGCTCATTTTGAACCAAACCGCATAAGCTCATTCGAACTGAACCACATGAGCTCTTTCAAACTGAGCCGCATAAGGCTATATTGAACTAAGCCGCATAAGAACATTTGAACTAGGCTGCATAAGCTCATCCGTACTGAACCGTATACGCTCATTTTGAACCAAACCGCATAAGCTCATTCGAACTGAACCACATGAGCTCTTTTAAACTGAGCCGCATAAGGCTATGCTGAACTAAGCATCGAGTAGTTGTATTTCGGCTATCTTTTTGACCTTGTTTCTTTTGTCTTTCTTCAGTGAATCTGCCAGTAAATCCTGCGGGAGAACTTCTGGTTAGCTCGAATCAGTTCGCCTTGGGCATGCGTCTTGATGACTTAGTTCGTCAAGTGTCAGAGCAGCTCCTTGTTAATGAGCCTTTGGAGCGACTAAACGCTATCAGGGTTCAATCTTTCCAATTCCTTAGTGACATGATGAGCTCCGGGAAGCCTAATGGGAAGCATCTGAGGCCGGTCTTCCTCTTTGGGGATGCGTTGATCATAAAAAACTCCCGAGTGCTGGATGTTTAAGAGAGTTGGGATTTCAATCTGGACGGGATGCCGATTCACATCCTCATTATGAAGCGTTATTTCCCTTTTGCGTGGTTCAACATGATCGTTTTGGACAGGCAGATGCCAGACCCCCTCACTCCAACCAGACCGGAGATGTTTGTTGGTAACATCCGTTACAACAAAACCACTGGGTCAGTGCGCACGATCAAGGATCCGGCCAGTCGATCCGTGACGGGGTTAGTTCCGGGTACCTTTATCAACACACTCGGTCCTAACTTCTCATTCTCTCAGGCTGATACCTTCCTGAGCCAGCTTGCTCGCAAAGGGTCCTATCCTGTTGGCAGATTAGTACTGTCGAGCTGGTTACACCCTATTCCTCCGTGGGCTAACCTGACCTCGTGGATTCTGCGAAACTACGAGGAATTTTTGCGAGAAGTCAATCTTTATGATGCTATCCGGGGTACCAGCCACGGGTTGCCCATTAATACGCCATTGTTCATGGCCCTTCTGGAGATGTATAATCATCGGACATGAACTTTCTTCACTCCTGTAGGGGAATTGGGGCTCGCTCTTCACGAGATATATGTTGTCTCCAAGCTCCCCTGGGGAGACGAGCCCTTCGAAGCGTACACTCCGACGAATGAGTAGTTCCAGGATTTAGACCGACGATTCCCAGGCTTCTTCACTGTGTATCAAGAACTGCTGTGTCATCATAGCACCTGTCATCGAACGGCTATCCAGAAAAATGATAGCTCGGAAGGGGACACTCTCCATACCAACTCTTGGGTCTCATACCTTTTCTAATTCAGTGTTACTGGCCGAGTTACTTCCCGAGATCGTCAAACTCCTAGGGAAGTAGAAGACTTGGTGTCGACTGCTAGGAGGTCGAAGTCTAAGGGTGACAAATTCGGGAGCCAGATTGACTCCTTCAGCTATTTTTTTAATAGTACTCGGTGGCTGTCAGAGAAGGCACTCTTGGCAGGGTTTTTAATGGTATGGCTGCGCAATTGTGTGGTCTCAGGAGGGGCAGGTGCTATTGAGAGGATCGGTTGTCACTTCATTCTTCCCGCCGTGAAGTTGGCCTTTGGGGTCAGGCTGGCTCTTCTTCCTGCTATGGTGTACATTATTCAGCATGGTCTCCGCGCCTTCTCGTCCAAGGTCATCGCTCGTGATGTGGCGATGGACTTTGAACGTATAGAGCTGCCTTATCATTACTTGCTGGGATGGCTGTTGTTGCATTATCAGTCTTTGATGAGGTCTGGGACGAGAGATGGCGTTACGGACGACGACGCTTTTCTTTTCAGGTATCACCATCAGCCTTGGGAATGTAGTACTATGCCGGCGTGTCGGAGGATGCTGGCGAGGGTGGACGGATATGATTTCTTCGTGTCCGTTCCCCGTTTTATCGACCAGGAAGTGAGGAGTGTTCATGTTGATGGTGTTGGGCCTCCTCATTTCTTACCTGAGAAGATGCATTTCTGGCTGCGTAACATTCGCCCGGCGTATTTAGTTTATCGCAATTGTAATACTGTGTACTTGGAGCCCTACTTGCCCAGTAGGTTTGCCCGTCAATTTGGGTACAGTCAACTATTCCTCGGGCGTCCCAGTTCCCACCTGGGATTTGAGGGTAGCATTCTCGATGGTATTAGGGCATGGAGCTACTATGACACTTGTCATACTCGAACTAGCTTCTCGGTTCCTGTAGCAAACGTGATTGGGGAAATCTTGCATATGGCGGCCTTATATCATGTTACGGCAAATCAGCCTCCTCTCGATTTTGACCCGAGGACTAGCTTCATCGTGGGCACTCGTCTGGCGGAGAAGGCTATGTAGGATGTGGAAAATTATGACACGCTGTCATTTTCATCCATACGCTTAAAGACAGATGTCAGTTGAAGCCATACGCTCAAACAGAAGTCATACGCTCAAGGCTATACGCTCAGTTAAGAGCCATACGTTCAGTTCAGAGTTGTACGCTCATTCAAAAGCCATACGCTCAGTAAATATTTTATTATTTACTGAAGTGACAACACAGCATATGTTTAAATGAGGAATGAATCTGACACTTCATCTTTCGTGCAAAGACAGCTGTCACGAGAAAAGTAACCGTCGTATAGGTTTTCGAAGAGTCGGTTTTGTCTTTTACGAGGACAACTCAGCAGCCTTCATAAATACAAAAGCCATCATTACTGTCAGTTTTGACAGTCTGTCAGCCGTCAAATCCGCAGTCACGACGCTCGAGAAGATTTTGTCAGTTATGGGAAGATATGGTGTACCAAAGAAGATTGATGATAGCCACGTGGCCACTTCTCCAGTGAGCGTATCGACCTCACATGACTCCTTCTTCACCCAGCCAAGTGAGCGTATGGACCTCACATGATTCCTTGCTAACCAAGCGAGCGTATGATCTCCATACGACTCCTTGCCCATAAAGTGAGCGTATGGATTTCCTATGGCACTACGCTGTCCAAATCAGCGTATGACTCCTCTTCAAAAGCTAGCGTATGACTCTACAGCAGTTGTATCCAGGATGATTTTCAACGTACAGTCAACACACGTTCTCACGTGTCCTGTACTCAGTTACCCATTTATTCAGAAGTTATGCAATGTGGCCTTCATGCCATCAATCTCTCCTGAATGTGCTCCACTACTCTCAACCGCACGCCAACGTGTCTTCGTCAGAATTTGCCACGCGTCCCTGCAGTTTTGCACACGTCAAGTAACTACCTGAGCGTATGGTTCAGGACAGTTATCCAGAACTCTATAAAAGAGAGTTTCTTCACCTTCATGAGGACAGGTCATTTTTCAGAGAGTACAGAGAGATTGCCCAGTTGCTGTCCAAGTTCTTCGAAGTTCGAGTTTTCTTCATCGCATCGTCCAAGGGATAAAGTAATCGTCTTCTAGATTAGATTTCTACAGTTGTAATTTTCTCAGATACAAAATAAATAAAGTGAATTTATTTATGGAAAATAAATTGGCGACTCTGCTGGGGAAAGCTGTCTCCTCCAACGAGATAGCAACAACTCAATGCGATACTTCATCGATCGGCTCGACGAAGAAGACGATGGTCGTACAATTCGACCAATCTGCTTACGAAGAAATGCTCAAGGCGAAGGAGGGCCGAACTGCTTCCTCCGCTTTTCCTGCTGCCAAGAAGACGGGACGTTCTGTCTATGTCCCCAAGTCTTCTTCGACAGCCCGAGATGTTCCTGTCACTTCTCACGTTGACAAGAACACATCTTCAACTTCAACAAAGCACACTTCTGCTTCCCTGAACACAGCAACAATGGTTTCCCCTAGTCACGCTGACAAAATTGGTTCTTTAACCAAGTCAGTGTGTCCAAGGAAAGCCATCTCTGGACATGTCAAAGTCCCTTCTCCTTCTGCTCTTACGATAGCAGTCGGCTCTTTAGCCATTGATGACTCTGTGCGTACAGCAGTCAGAGGGCAGCATGCGATGAAGGCAGCGTACACTGAGCAAAGACCAGCGTATGCCAACAAGAAGGCAGCGTACGCTAAGCAAAAGCCAGCATACGCTAACAAGAAGTCGGCGTATGCTGACAGATACAGTCCTTTGACTGATTCTCAAAATCAGACTGGGGGTTCTCTTTCACAGAACCTACAAATGATTCCCCCATAACTTGCGCATCTTGTGCCAACCAAGGAGAAAGACTCTTTAGTCGATTCCTCTACTTCTGAGGTCTTTACCTCTGGAGTTAATTTGACTAGTACTTTTACTAGCTCAAACAAAGGAAAACGCCTTTTGGCTAATTCCTCTAAAGATGGATTATTACCGACTCCTAGTCGGAATAATACTCATCTCCCTTCTCTCAAAATTTTTCGATCTGAGAAAGGCAAGTTACAAGTATCCAAGACTGATACCAAAGTCATATCTCCCACGGATCTTCGTAGCAAGCTTAATCAAAATCACCACAGTTATGCTTCTGGTATTAAAAAGTCTTATCAAATTGAGACAAGTGTACTAGACCCTGATGTTGAATATGCCAGGAACTATGTGGCTCAAATTAATCGGTCTCTATACACTCAAGAACCAAGAAGACAGAAGAACAAAAGACAAGTTTCTACACAGAAACTATCTTCCAGTACTTCCCAATCTATCCCTACAGATCTCCGGGAATATTTACAAAACAAACGGAGAATCGACACTCCATCTGGCTATGACATTGCCCATATTCGCCATGAAAAGCATGGTTGTGACTTCCAACCTCGGGTTGTCATCCAATGTTGTTGTTCACCGAAAAGACGGTCTGTTTTTGAACGGATCCAATATGAACCAACATCAGATGAAGATGAACCTCTTTATGCTTTTGTCAACATGACCTCCAGAAATATTGGGGGTAGAATCCGGTCTGACGCTATATCAGATTCTGAAGATGGTGTTTATCTTGGCACCCGATCCAGGACCGGAGCCTTGGCCAGAATCTCTTCTTCTTCTCATCCAAGTAATAATCCGGATATCACGGAAGATTTCCTTGGAGAGTCCAACTTTCCGGCATTAACTCCTGTAAACAGTCCCGGGAAAGATACTGATTCTTACAGCGATGATTCAGAGCAAACTGTTTCATCGTCTATCCCTCGAATGATTACCACTTACATGGCAGAAGGTGATCATGAACCTTCGACTAGCAATGAGGCTCATGAACAGAGGATTTCTTCTTTAGAACAACAATTGCGAGCTATGGCAGATACATTGAGTGCTATGCACACTCTAATGCAGGCTCAACAACAGACAGCACCACCAGTGGTATTGAATACCCCTGTTGTTCCAAACCCCGAACCCTCTACTATTCCGGGGGTACAATCTAATGTTCCTGTACAAACCACCCCAAGTCACTCTGGAGCTGGGGGTGGTACATATGCTGCAGTCCCTCCTCCCAATTATACTCAACAAGTCACAACTCCACAATCCTCTAGAATTGTTACAGAAGAGTTAAAGAATCTCAAAACTCAGTTTGAGGCATTCAAACAGAAGGATGGTTTACAAAGGTTAGGTATCAAGCAACCTTACCCGATAGAGTGGAAGCAAGTATCATATCCTCCTAAATACAAGCCTCCGACTATCTCCTTCTTTGATGGGACTACTTCCCCAAGTCAGTTCATTAATCACTTTGAAGTAATGACTGATCAATTGCAACCAAGCGATGCCCTCCTTACTCGGGTGTTTGTTGGATGTCTCAAAGGAACGGCTTATGAATGGTACAGAAGTCTTCCTGACGGGTGTATTACTTCATTTGCCGGTTTCAAACAAATGTTCCTTGAACGATTCTACGAAGGGCTCAATGATATAACCATGTCGGCCCTCATAAGAATCAAACAGAAGAATAATGAGACCATTGAGGAATTCATTGAGAGATTCAGAAGAGAAGCCCTCAAAATGCCTCTTGGAACTCCCGATGCTGTTACGATCGACACTTGCAAGTCGAACCTCTTACCAATTATCAGCATGTGGACAGGGTCCACTCAGTTCCAAGATTGGCCTTCATTCATCGTCAGTGCCAAAGCTGCCAAAGTCAGTGCTGAGACCTTCAAAGGTCTGGGGGTACAAATGGCTCCCAAAGAATCAAATCAGAGTGCTAGCAATAGTACTCGACCCAACAATCGCAAAGGGAAAGAAGCTCTTGAAGTCAATCTCCAAAGCAGTAGTCAAGAAGTAAAGACTACCCAAGCTACTTCAGCTCCAACAAATCAACAACAGAGATCTCCTCGGCCGAAAGAAGAATATTCTTTCGATGATGACGATGTTCAGGGTATCTTTGAATGCTTGCTCAAAGGTAATAAAATACAATTGCCAGAAATTAAAAAGCCTGATGAAGCCAATAAAATAGATCATCCAAAATACTGTCCATACCATAGAATGCTGGGTCACACAATCCGGTCTTGCTATGTATTAAAAGGAAAGATCCAGGAGATGATTAAATCAGGAGCTGTGACACTAACACCCAAAGACAAGACAGTCACAGCAAATGTGATTTCAATGCAGTTTGGTGATTTCCCTCCTTTAATGGTGGAAAGTGGGATTGTTCCTATTCCCAAAGCAACTATCGAGGTGGTGAATATCCCACCAGCACAGAATGAAGGACTTGTTCCTGTCACAACTAAGAAGGGAGAAATCATGTGGATCCACCCAGACTTAAAGACAGAGTTTGAGACACCTTCCTCTTCTCCTTGGAAGACTCCTTCATCTAAAAAGAAACTCGAGAAAATTAAGTCATGCAATGTGACTTCTAGTACTACACCCGATTTTTATCTAACCTCTACTTTTATCTTGGCAGGAAATTCACTCCCTACTGAGGTAAAAACTGTACCTCAATTTGAAGATAAGTACAAGCCTGCATTCCATCTATATAGTTCACAATCTCGTAAATTAATGGCAAAGATGGGCTATGATCTAGCCACTGCTCCTGGTCTGAACTCAGGCAAAGGACTCCGAGCACCTTTTGCCCTCACTATAAGACATAATCAATCTCATGTTGGTCTCGGCTTCTGGGACGAAGCTCTCATCAAGCATAAAAGAACCAAAAGCAAGATGAAGAATTGCAACATGGTTTCGATAGATCCTGAACCAGAATCTGAAGTTGAAGTTCATGCTGGAACTCGGTCAGGAAAAATATATCTCAAAGATTATGCTGACACTTCTGGAGAAACCTCTGATGTCCCTCCGGCTACAGCCCCAACACCAGTCTCTACTGAAGAACCTTCAAATGTTCCTGTCGAGACAGTTCTATCTAAACCAACAACAGCTGACAAGGGCAAACAACAAGTCCGCTTCGACAAACCATTGAAGAAATCATCCCCTACAGGACTTGAAAAGCGTTATAATTTTGATATATTGGCTCAACTAGCCAATACACCAGCTAAATTGTCAATCTTCGAACTCTTACGTCTTTCTAAAGAGACTCGAGAAACTTTGAGTGAAGCACTGTTACAAGCAGAAACTTGCTTAACTCTCCTCAAGAAGTTGGAAACAGAACCTGTCTCTCACTGCCATAATGTATTGGAATTTATTCCAAACATTACCTTTACGCAGGACGATATGCTGCTAGAGTATAATCGACATGATCGTCCTTTATATCATACAAGATATATTGATTCTATGAAGGTTGATCGTTTACTGATTGATCCAGGATCCGCTCTCAGTATTATGCCAAAGGCTATGTTAGATGCATTGAAGATACATGTGCATAGTCTTTCCAGCACTATCACTACCATCTTGGGATTCAATCAAGGAAAAAGTGAGCCTTTAGGCAAGATTCGCCTTAAATTTCAAATAGGCGATCTTCGTACTAAGGTTACTTTTTACATCATCGACAATCATGGTTGCTCGTACAATGCTCTATTGGGGAGACCTTTCTTGCATGAACATAATATTGTTCCTTCAACTCTTCATCAGTGCTTCAAATATGTTGATGATAATGGAGAGGTTCAAAAAGAAGTGGCAGATCTTTACCCATTCAAAGGAGTCGAAGCTTACTTCAATGACGCTCGCATGTACAAAGATGAATACTCGAAAGTCTTGCAAGCTATGGATAATGAAGATGAGACATCCAAAGTTGACACCTTTATTATTCCTGTAAAAGGGCGTATTACTCCTCCACAGTCTGTTAAAACATCTGAAGAAGGCTCACTGATAATTCCGGTCAATGGACGTACTACTTCATCATTCGCCCAAGGCTCACTGATAATTCCTGTCAGTAGACGCAATACTGCACCATCTTTCCAAGCTTCACAAAGTTCGCTGATCATTCCTGTCAGTGGACGTATCACTCCCCCTCCATCTTCTCAGGCTAGATCAGATACTCTAGTCATTCCAGTCAGTGGACGCATTACTTATCCACGGTCTTCTTCAAGGGAGCTCACCTCTTCTGAGCCTTTTGTTATCGATCTTAATCGAAACAAAAATTCTAACTGTTCTTCTTCTTCCCCCTTTGTCATTAATCTGACTAAGTCTGATAAGGCTCAGCCTTCTGTTGTAAATACAGCATCTAGTATTAATGAAGCATCTCCTTTGCAGTATATTGATGTTTGTAGTTATGTACAAAGTTATTTACAATTGCTAGATAGCTTAGAGCCACTAACTATAGGGGTTGTTCAAGCTCTTCATACAGACGTATCATTAGCCTCTATACAGAAATCATACTTTGTGGTCCCCAGTCGAAAGAAGGGAGAAAATCCAATATTTTTCTATAAAGGACCTCAGAATCCTCCTAATCTGGAGGAGGATGATATAAATGACGATACTGGAAGATTACAGCTACGTCGCTACAGTCAGCAATCCAAAAATATCATCAAGAATATGGGTTATGATTTTAGAACCAGTCTTAATAGAAAAGGAAGAAGAATGCCTGTTCGAATTCCTCCATTAAAATACGGAAGGACAAAATGTGGTTTAGGTTACATTGCTCCCACCCCTTTTATCAACATAGTTCATGAAGAGTCAAAATTCAATAAAGACGAACAATCTGAAGATGAACGATCTGAGTCTTCTGATTCCCTTTCTTGGGATTCTGATACGAGTGTTGGCGATCTTCATCGCTCTATTCTATCCATCAATATGGTCTCTGTTGATGGCCCACAAGAAGATGGTGAAGATGAGGATGATTTTGAAATATCACCTGAATCAGAACAATGGGCTCAAAGATTAGATAATCAATGTGAATTCAGGTTCGAACAGAGGGAACCTCCTACTGAAGATAAACTGATCCAAATTGATGTTGGTGAAGAAGGTTCCCCTAAACCAGTATTCATCAGTGAGAGTCTTTCAGAAACAGATAAGCAAGATATGATCAAGCTTATTCGTGATTACATCGATGTCTTCGCCTGGAGCTACGAGGATATGCCAGGACTAGATCCGAAGATCGCAATGCACAAGCTTAATATTATGCCAAATGCTAAACCGGTCAAACAGCAACAGCGACGGTTTCGTCCAGACATTATAGATGCAATTGAAGCTGAAGTCAACAAGCTTATGGCTTCCAGATTTATCAGAGAGGAACAACATCCTGAATGGGTGGCTAACATCGTTCCTGTCCTCAAGAAGACCGGCAAGATCCGAGTCTGTATAGACTTTCGTGATCTCAATGCTGCTTGTCCTAAAGACGAGTTTCCTCTTCCAATTACAGATGTAATGATTGATAACACATGTGGTTTCGAACGAATGTCATTCATGGATGGGTATTCGAGGTATAATCAAATCAAGATGTTTCCAGATGACGAGAGACATACTTCTTTCAGAACACCGATCGGTACATATTGTTATACAGTGATGCCGTTTGGTCTCAAAAATACAGGAACAATATATCAACGAGCAATGAGCACTATATTCCGTGGACATCTCTGAAAAATAGTCGAATGCTATGTTGATGATATTGCAGTCAAAAGTCGATGAAAGGAGGATCATATCCAAGATTTGAAGACTATATTTGATTTAATGCGTCAGCATCAACTTAAAATGAACCCTACTAAGTCCTTCCTAGGCGTCTCTAATGGCAAATTTCTCGGCTTCGTCATTACCGCTAAAGGTATACACGTGGATCCCGAGAAGATCAAAGCCATCCAAGAGATGCGTCCTCCACGCACCTTAAAAGAGCTACGAGGATTTCAAGGAAGGATTGCTTATATCAAGAGATTCATTTCCAACTTATCAGGACGCTGCAGACCATTCCACAAACTTCTGAAGAAAGGTGTATCTTTCATCTGGAACGAAGAATGTCAAAAAGCATTTGACGACATCAAACAGTACCTCATGAACCCTCCAGTTTTGGTACCTCCCGTCTCGGGAATACCATTTCTCCTATATGTTCGAGATATGGATCATTCTCTTGGTGCATTACTCGTCCAGAAAAATAAAGATGGTCATGAACAGGCTATTTATTATCTCAGTCGCACAATGACAGGCGCTGAACCGCGTTATTCTCCAATCGAGAAAGAATGCCTAGCATTAATGTTTGCTGTTCAGAAAACGCGACATTATATTATCGGTCAGACGATTCACGTCATTTCCAGAGTGAATCCACTCAGGATTATGATGAAGAAACCCGGTATTCTCAACTCTAGACTTGCTAATTGGGGAATCTTGTTAGCCCAATACGACATGCATTATATTCCTCAGAAGTCGGTTAAAGGACAGGCTCTTACTGATTTTCTAGCAGCTCATGCAGTCCCAGAAGATTCTAAATTATATGATGAGATTCCCGATGAAGTTCTGGATTCAAATATGGTTTCTGAAGAAGTTCCTACCTGACGTCTATTCTTTGATGGAGCATCTAGAATAGGTCCTAACGGCGATATTGTCGCCGGAGTTGGAATTGTTCTTGTATCCCCAAAGGGATTAACTATTCAGAGGGCTTATTCTCTGGATCAATCATGTTCAAATAATGTTGTAGAATACAATGCGTTGCTCATTGGTCTTCAACTCGCTAAACATCTGGATGTTCAATATTTAGAAGTTTATGGAGACTCTAAGCTTATCATCAATCAGATCTGAGGAACGTATGAAGTTCGTCATCAAGATTTGATACCTTATCATCGAACAGCACTCTCTATGGCCTCCTCCTTTGAAGGTTTCTTTATTGAACATGTTCGACGAGAGTATAATGTAGAAGCTGATGCTTTGGCTAATCTTGCTGCTGTATTAGCCATACCAATCAGACGTCAGCAAGTGATAGTGGTTTATAACCGAGAACTATTCTGCGTTGAAAATAATCTGGCTTTGGCTTTTCCCCATAATCCAGACGAAGATTCTCTCAACTTTGATGCTGAATTAAAGTTTGACAAAGTGTCCTTGTCTTCTTCCGATTCTACTATGGAATATGTCTTTTCTAACAAAATAGACACCGTAACTGAAGACTGGAGACGTCTGTTTCTAGACTTTGTGTTGTATGACATACTTCCTGATAACCCGAGTGAAGCAGCATCTATCCGGCGCCGGTCTCTCAGATTCTATTATAATCATACTACGAAGACACTATATCGTCGAGCCTATGATGGTCTTCTCCTTCGATGCATCGCTGGTGAAGAAGCACAACAGATAATTCATGAAGCACATGATGGCGTCTGCGGAGCTCACCAGCCAGGTCCAAAACTTCAAGATCGTATCCGACGTATGGGTTATTATTGGCCCACGATGGTAGCTGATACCATTCAATATGCTCAGAAATGTAAAGCCTGTCAAATTCATGCAGACTTTATCCATCAACCATCGGAGTTCTTACACCCAACAGCGGCATCATGGCCCTTTGAAGCTTGGGGCATGGACGTCATCGGTCCTATCAATCCACCATCATCAAAAGGACATCGGTTTATTCTAGCAATAACTGATTACTTTTCTAAATGGGCTGAAGCAATCCCGTTATCTGAAGTCAAGACTTCTAATGTTATCAACTTTGTCAAACGTCATGTTATCTATCGATTTGGTGTTCCTCGGCATATTATCCATGATAATGGACCACAGTTCGTCAGCCAGAAATTTACTCGATTCTGTGATGATCATCGGATTAATAATCTGGCTTCTACAGCATATAATCCAGCAGCCAATGGACTAGCAGAATCTTTCAACAAAACAATCATTAAACTCTTGAAAAAGTTCGTTTCTTCCAATAAACGTAACTGGAGTGAGAAGCTTGGTGAATGTTTATGGGCTTATCGCACCACAGTTCGCAATGCGACCGGATGTACACCTTTCTCTTTGGTATATGGGTGTGAAGCTGTTCTTCCCCTCGAGATACAAATTCCTTCTTTGAGAGTTGCGATCTCTAATGAATTTACAACAGAGAATAATGATCGACTTCGACTTCAAGAGCTGGAAGCTCTAGATGAAAAGCGATTGTATGCGCAACAAAATATCGAGCTATATCAAGCTCGAATCTCAAAAGCTTTTAATCGGAAAGTCAAAGTCAGAACATATCAGAAGGGAGAATTGGTCCTTACTGTCAGACGTCCGATGACCATGACACATATGAGCAAAGGCAAATTTGACGCGAAATGGGAAGGCCCATTCGTAGTAAACAAAGTCTTCTCTAATGGAGCATATTAGCTTACCTCTATGGACGGGAAAGTCACGATGATGCCTATCAATGGCAAATTCTTAAAGAAATATTATGTATAAATTTCATCAATATATATAATATTTTCATTACTCCCCAGCAAGTGTAAAATCAAAAATTTATTCTTCTCTACAAAAGCTATTTCGATGTCGTTATCCCCAGCGGAAACTGATATTCTACCATGTATCATTTTCCCAGAGAATTTGATATTTTGTCTTATTAGATTCCCAGTGGATTTAATAAAGATCTTGCATAGAAAATCATATCCATATCACCTCTAAATTTTCTATCTCAGTATGTACCATATTCTATGAAAATGATATCTCGTCCTTTTGATTTCTGAGTCTAAAGATCAGTGAATAAAGGCAAAATAATATAAAGCAGGAAGGATACATCATAAACAAAGTTTCCTTAAACAGAGTTTATTTGAGACAAATTCTTTAAGAAATACATCATCATGGAAGATCACTGGTATCCCTTTCGTACTTGGGACGAGGACCACATACATAATTAGCAAAATAATTGAATACATCCTTTCCTGACCGCACCAAGAACTGACAGGCAGCCAGCCTCATTGCTTCTTCTTCAGCGGCTTCCTTTGGAGTCATGGTTTCAAAAGATGAAAGTCAAAAATTGAATTCTCTCGGTTTATATAATAGAGCTTGCTGGCTGTTCATATTCTTCCATCAGATTCAATCAATCTCGAAAAATGAAGAGTCATCATGACATTTAATGAACTTAATGCCAGCGTGTCAGGACTCATTCCCACTTTCTGTTCAAAGTAATTTCGAACTTTTGAAACTCATAAAGTTCGAAAACTTTGAAGGGGGTCTTGTAGGATGTGGAAAATTATGACACGCTGTCATTTTCATCCATACGCTTAAAGACAGATGTCAGTTGAAGCCATACGCTCAAACAGAAGTCATACGCTCAAGGCTATATGCTCAGTTAAGAGCCATACGTTCAGTTCAGAGTTGTACGCTCATTCAAAAGCCATACGCTCAGTAAATATTTTATTATTTACTGAAGTGACAGCACAGCATATGTTTAAATGAGGAATGAATCTGACACTTCATCTTTCGTGCAAAGACAGCTGTCACGAGAAAAGTAACCGTCGTATAGGTTTTCGAAGAGTCGGTTTTGTCTTTTACGAGGACAACTCAGCAGCCTTCATAAATACAAAAGCCATCATTACTGTCAGTTTTGACAGTCTGTCAGCCGTCAAATCCGCAGTCACGACGCTCGAGAAGATTTTGTCAGTTATGGGAAGATATGGTGTACCAAAGAAGATTGATGATAGCCACGTGGCCACTTCTCCAGTGAGCATATCGACCTCACACGACTCCTTCTTCACCCAGCCAAGTGAGCGTATGGACCTCACATGATTCCTTGCTAACGAAGCGAGCGTATGATCTCCATACGACTCCTTGCCCATAAAGTGAGCGTATGGATTTCCTATGGCACTACGCTGTCCAAATCAGCGTATAACTCCTCTTCAAAAGCTAGCGTATGACTCTACAGCAGTTGTATCCAGGATGATTTTCAACGTACAGTCAACACACGTTCTCACGTGTCCTGTACTCAGTTACCCATTTATTCAGAAGTTATGCAATGTGGCCTTCATGCCATCAATCTCTCCTGAATGTGCTCCACTACTCTCAACCGTATGCCAACGTGTCTTCGTCAGAATTTGCCACGCGTCCCTGCAGTTTTGCACACGTCAAGTAACTACCTGAGCGTATGGTTCAGGACAGTTATCCAGAACTCTATAAAAGAGAGTTTCTTCACCTTCATGAGGACAGGTCATTTTTCAGAGAGAACAGAGAGATTGCCCAGTTGCTGTCCAAGTTCTTCGAAGTTCGAGTTTTCTTCATCGCATCGTCCAAGGGATAAAGTAATCGTCTTCTAGATTAGATTCCTACAGTTGTAATTTTCTCAGATACAAAATAAATAAAGTGAATTTATTTATGGAAAACAGGCTACGGTGTCGAAGGCAAAGAAGGAAGGGGCGAATAGAGTTCCTACGCCCGATTCTGAGTCCTTTGACACAATTGAGGAAGACAACGAGCGGGACGACGAGGACTCTCTTTCTTCTGGTGGAGAGGCAACGGCAGGTTAGCTGCCCATCATGGCAGATGAGATGATGACGGATCAATCGTCGGTCGTGTTAGATGAGGCGGTAGATCAGTTGCCACCTATACCGGAGGTGGTGCGGGTAGAACTACCGCCTGCCGTGCCTGGTACCTCGCATAAGCGAGGCAGGCGTGAGTCTATTGGCAGAGGAGTAGCCTTTTCCGTGAAAAGAGCTGCGGTCGGACCTCATAGACTGCTTATTACGAAGAGGAATGAAGATGCAGACGATGTTCCGGAGGTAAGACCAAGTCGGAGCCATCTCCTTATTGTGGTTTTCTTTCTCTTAGGATACGACTTAATCATTTTTCTTTGTAGGTGTCTGATGAACCGGCCTCCCATGAACCGTCTGCCGCCCCTGAGGTTGATCTGGCCCTTGCTGCTTTGATTAGTGGTATGTGTTCCGCGATCCTTTCAGCGGGGGCTCTCCCAGCGGTGGCTGAGGACTCCCAAGTTGCTGAGGCCCCAGTCCGGGATGACGAAGGTTCCCTCGGGCCTGCCTCCGAGGTTGCTGAATTTCTGCGAGGCAACACCGATCTCGTCGCATCCCCTCCCGAGGGTGCTGGGGCGGAGAAGCCTATCATATTCAACTCGGAGGCTGCTGGTGAAGAGGCTGCGGTGGCTGTAGGCGAACCTTAGCCTCCATACTCCTCCACTGGTAAGATAAGCCAAATATTGACTAGTGAGGGGGCTTATTTGCTCTATCAACATATCCTCCGGGTCAAATCGATTCATAGTTGTCTTGGCCCTACAGGTCCTGACCCTTTACTTCCTACCGCAGATGTTCTTGGGGAAGGCTCGGCCGGCCGTAATCTGGAGGAGAGGAGCGTTTCCTCTCCTTTGCCGTCTCATGTCGAGGGGCCTCCCGCCAGCTCCGGGCAGATGGGAATGGAGCTGGCGATGGTCTCTGCCTCATCCTCCGCTGCTTATACGGCTCCGGAGATTGATCTCTCGACCCTGCCGAGCATTCAAGTTCTGCGGGCTGCTGAAGAGGAGTTGGCCGCTGTTCATACGTCCTTCCGTACGAAGTTTGTTTCTCTTGTAGCAGGAGCGACAGATTCTGTTGCGTCTTCTTCAGCGTTGCCGGCTACACTCCCGTTGACACTGGCTTCTTCGGAGGCTCTGGACGAGGTGACGCAGGATGTGGTCGACAACTTCTATCGCCATTTAAAGAGGGGCGTGGATGCTGCCGTAGAATGGGGGATCCGTTTTTCTCTGTCTCTGCGGGGCGCTCGGGGTCAGATTAACACTTTGAAGGCTCTTCCTGGCGGGGTAGGGTTAGCTGCAATCCGGGAGCCTAAGTTGGCAGAGGCTGATCAGCTTGTGACCCAATTGCTGGCGATACGACAGGCTGGCTTGCCTACTGCGATTGAACGGGAGCGGGGCTTCCTTATTGCTGCTCGGGATAGGATCAAGCTTGCTCGAGATACTGTCGGGCCAGTTGTACAGGGGGACCTTGACAAGTTCTCCGTTTCATATGACAGGCTGGGTCGTCGAAGTTAGGCTTGCAGGACTCGGGAAGAGTCTGCTTCTCATGGAATAGCTGACACGAAGGAGGGGATTCTTGTACTTCAAAGAGAGTTGGCCTTCTTAGAGTCAGAGCTAGGGGCTGCTCGTGCGGAACAGGAGTCAATCGCTCGGGAGGCCGAGAGGGTTTCCTGATCTTTTGTCAACCTGGAGCAAGCTTTCAAGAAATTCGAGGACAACTGGCAAGCTCATGCTCATCTGGAGGACACGACGGTGCTGAGCCAGGAGGCGGAGCGTCGAGCTAAACAGAGGCTTGAACGGTCGGTTGCCTTGCTGACGGACCGTCTCATGGCGTTATGTGCCCCGGAGCAGTGATCAGTCTTCTGTCTTCTTTTGTTGTCTTTTTTTTTTCTTTTTGTCTTCATCTTGTAAGGGATGAGATCCCAAATGATGTAGCACTTTGAATTTTGAATAAATGAGCATGCTTCAACTCATCTTTTTTTTTATACTTGTGGTGTTCGTGGATTTGGACCTGCTGGAGGATTATTTGTGGACCTGTCACCCTGGGCGTACCTTGGTTTTAGGTACGAGTAACAAGTTTTGGAGAGGAATACCTAGAACAACTTTGCGATAAGACAGCTATAGAAGTTTTTGGTATTCAGGAGAATGCCAAGGAGCAGCTGGGCTCTCAGGCATGATAGGGAAGGGATGGGCGTGTACTGGAGATCCAGTACAGTATCTGTGGTCGACTGTGGACATTTATGGTCAACAGAGGACATTTGTGGTCAACAGAGGACGTTTGTGGTCAACAGAGGACATCTGTGGTCAACAAAGGACATTTGTGGTCAACAGAGGACACTTGTGGAACTATTATCCTTGTCGTACTCCGATTGTGGGTACAGATAATAGGTTGAAAGGGAACCGACATACTTACTCAGAGGTAATGGGGACATGGCAAGCATGAAGGTTTCTTCGACGGAGCCTTCCCACTCAGAGGTAATGAGGACATGGCAGGAGTGGGCTCAATGAAGAGGGGGTACATAGAACGACTCAGAGGTTGGAGAACGTGGAAGTTCTATGCGAGGGGGCAGTTTGTTTTTGGTGGAAGTAAAAATGGCTCAGAGGTAATGAGGACATGGCCGTTTCGGAAATTTGTGGATCAATTACCCTTTTTGTGCACTGGGAGTGCGGGTAGTGGATCATGAGGGAGGATCTCTTCCAGGAAGAAAGTTCAGAGGTATAATCATACGTGACTTATTATCTGAAAGAGTGACCGGAATGTGAGTTCAGAGGCACCAGCGGGCACATAACTCGGTAATTTAGAATATTGAGAAAGTGTGAGTTCAGCGGTACCAGCAGGTACATGACTCAGTATTCTGAGGTACATGTTAGCAGTTCCAGCGGGTACCTGACTCGATAATCTGAAGGGAATATGGAGGTGAGTTCAGCGGCACCAACAGGTACATGACTCGATAATCTGAAATATTGTGGATGTGAGTTCAACGGCACCAGCGGGTACATGACTCGATGATCCGGAGAGAATATCGTTTAGACATTATATTTCTTCAGGAACTTGCCGTTGACGGGCAACATGAGCAAGTCTCCGTTTTGTTTTGCGATGCGGTAAGCACCGTTGGAGAATACTGCCTCAATGATAAATGGGCCTTCCCACTTTGGCTGGAATTTGCCGGCGGTCTTGTGAGTCATGACCATCGGCCTCCGGACTGCCAGAACGAGATCGCCCACCTGGAATGTTCTGATTTTGACCTTCTTGTTGAAGGCTCCAGAGATGCGTGCTTGGTATAGCTCAATTCGTTGCTAAGCCAAGAGGCGCTTTTTATCTAGTTCCTCCAATTCCTGTAGCCGGCGATGGTAGTTTTCGTCTGTCGTCAATTGATGTGTGAGGGCGACGCGTAGTGAGGGGATCTGAGTCTCTAATGGGAGGACTGTCTCACTCTCGTACACCAGGAAGAATAGTGTATTCCCGGTGGCTGTTCGAACTGTGGTGAGATAAGCCCATAAGCATTCGCCGAGCTTCTCGTTCCAGTCGTATTTGTTGGAGGAGACAAACTTCTTGAGGAGTTTGATGATTGTTTTGTTGAATGCCTCTGCCAACCCGTTCGCTGTCGGGTTGTACGGTATCGAAGCGACATTCTGAATACGGTGCTTATCACAAAACCGATAGAATGCGTGGCTTGCAAACTGCGGACCATTATCATGGATGATCCTTCGGGGCAGTCCAAAGCGGTAGATGACGTGATGCTTAAGGAAGCTGATCACATTTGAAGTCTTGACTTCTGCGAGTGGGATAACTTCCGCCCATTTGGAGAAGTAATCAGTGATCGCAAGTATGAAGCGATGTCCTCGGGAGGAATGTGGGGTGATTGGACCAATGATATCCTTTCCCCATGCTTCGAATGGCCAGAATGCCACTGTCGGATATAGAAATTTAGATGGTTGGTGAATGAAGTCCGCGTGGACTTGGCAGGCTTTGTATTTTCTAGCATAATCTATCGCATCTGCCACCATCGTGGGCCAATAGTAGCCCATTCGTCGAAGACGGGCTTGCAATTTAGGACCAAGCTGGTGGGCCCCGCAGACACCGTCATGAGCTTCTCGTACGGCTTCTTTGGCTTCTGTATTTGACAAGCACCAAAGCAACAACCCATCATAGGATCGTCGATACAGCATTTTCGTCTCTATATCATAGAAGAATCTGAGAGAACGCCGTCTGATGGAGGTGGCTTCCTTTGGATTCTCTGGGAGGATGTCGTAGACGACGAAGTCGATGAATGGCTGTCTCCAGTCTGGTGCTTCGTCGACCGCCTGGGTGGAATAGCTTGCCGCGAGTTGAACATTGTTCTTGGGGCAGACCAATTCGTGGCCTATCACGTCAACCGAATGATGAGTGTGGTTTGGTACTGCTTAGGAAGCGGCAAGGCCCGCTAAGGCGTCGGCTTCGATATTTTGGAGTCTGGGGACGTGCTCGATGAAGAATCCCTCAAACGATAAGATGATGTTAATCGCTATTTGGTGGTAGGGGATCATGTCTTCATGGCGGACTTCGTATGATCCCCGAATCTGATTGACGATTAATTGCGAATTGCCGTATGCTTCCAGATATTCTACCCCCAGCTTTTTTGTAAGTTGGAGACCGATGACTAAAGCGTTGTACTCGGCCACGTTGTTAGAGCAGGGTTCCGTGAGAGAGTAGGCATGATTGATCACGAGCCCGGTAGGAGAAATTAATACAACCCTGACTCCAACGACGATGTTTCCCTTGGGTCCAGTTCTTGAAGCGCCGTCGAAGAACATTCGCCATATGTTATCATGAGTGGTTGTATTCGAGTCGGCGACCTCATCTGGTATCTCTTTATATATTCTGGATGGCTCCGACCCTGGGTGGGTTGCCAAGAAGTCTGCCAGGGCTTGACCTTTGACAGCCTTCTACGGGATGAAGACCGTATGATAGGGGACAACAATATTGCCCATGTAGCGAGGCGAGAGCTGAGTGCCGCTGGCTTAGTCATGAGGACTCTGAGAGGGTTGACTCGTGAGATCACATGTATGGTTTGTCCTGTGACATAATGCCGTGTCTTCTGAATAGCGAATACCAAGGCGAGGCATTCCTTCTCTACCGTAGTGTATCGGTGCTCCGGTCCAACTATCATTCGGCTGAGGTAGTATATGGCTTGTTCGTGGCATGCATCGTTGTTTTGTGCCAACGGAGCACCAAAGGAGTGTTCCATTGCTCGTACGTATAGCAGAAATGGTTTTCCTGCAACCAGGGCCACCAAGACTGGAGGATTTGACAAATATTCTTTGATGTTGTCGAAGACACGCTGACATTCCTCGTCCCATACGAATGAGATTCCTTTCTTCATGAGGTGCGTGAACGGTCGACATCGCCCGGAGAGGTTAGAAATGAACCTCCTGACGTAAGCTAGCCTCCCTTGGAGGCCTTTGAGTTCGCAGAGATTTCTCGGGGGACCCATCTCCATGATTGCCTTCGTTTTCTCAGGGTCTACATGAATGCCCTGAGCGGTGATGATGAATCCCAAGAATTTTTCGCTGAATACGCCCAAGAAAGATTTTGTAGGGTTCATTTTCAGATTGTGGGCTCGCATCAGGTCGAATACCGTCCTCAGGTCCTGCAGATGATCTCCCTTACAGCGACTCTTGACGGCGATGTCATCGACATAGCATTCTACTGTCTTGCGCAGGTGTTCTCTGAAGATGATACTCATGGCTCATTGATACGTGGCGCCAGCATTCTTTAAACCGAAAGGCATAACTGTGTAACAGTATGTGCCAATCGGTGTTCGGAATGATGTGTGCTTTTCGTCGTCAGAAGACATCTTGATTTGGTTGTACCCCGAGAATCCATCCATGAACGACATACGTTCGAAGCCGCATGTGTTGTCAATCATGATATCTGTGATAGGGAGGGGGAATTCGTCTTTCGGGCATGCCTCATTCAGATTGCGGAAGTCGATGCAGATTCAGATTTTTCCATTCTTCTTGAGGACCGAAACTATATTGGCAACCCAATCGGGACGTTGCTCCTCACGAATGAAGCCGCTGGCTATCAGTTTGTTGACTTCGACTTCGATCGCATCCATGACACCTGGGCAGAAGCGTCGTTGTTGCTGCTTGACTGGCTTTGCATCTGGCCGTATGTTGAGCTTGTGAAGAGCAATATCGGGATCTAACCCCGGTATGTCTTCATAACTCCATGCGAACACATCAATATATTCTCTGATAAGTTCCAGCAGCGATTCTCGCTCTTCGTCTGTTAAGCTTTGACTGAAAAAGATTGGCTTTAGAGTGGATTCGTTGTCGAGATCGACCTGCATAACCTCATCTTCGGTAGGAGGTTCTCTCTGTTCGAACCGCTTTTCCCATTGTGCATCCAGCTGTTGGGCCCACGGCTCTAGTTCGAGAATTTCAGGAATGTCTTCGTCTTTTTCGTAAGCGTCGGCGAATGCCATATTGACTGACAGGACTTGTCTAAATATGTCTCCGATGCTGATATTCGAGTCGGAGGTTGGTAACCCGGTTGAATGTGACTGCCAGTCACACTCTTCATCCGAACTCTCAGGTGTTGTCGTGGGAGTTACATACCCTAGTCCACATCGAGTTTTGCTATAGTAGTCTCGTGGCTTGCCAGCCGGGACTGGAGGCTTCAAAGGTAGTCGTCGTCCGGTGCCGTAGTTCAAGCCTGGTGTAGTCTCTAGATCATATCCCTATTTTTGCATGAGATATTTGGCCTGGGGACTATAAAGATACAGAGGCAGTCTTCCTGCATCTGACCCAAGATCGACTTCTTTTGTGGTGAAGGGACGCGAATCATCTTTCCGGCCGAAGATGATCGGATGATCTCCTCCCTCGATTATGTGGTACGCGTCTTCTGCTGGAATAAGCTGGATTGTGGTGTACACATTTGTCACCTGTGTGTGTAGGTGGGTGCCTATACCATGTTCCATAGCGTACATTGTACAAAGCTTATTAAGCTCGATGTAGTTCAAAAATAGCCCTTTATTGATGAAATAAGGTATCTTTTCAAGGGGGATTACATCATTTGCGGAGGAAACATCAGTGTGGGCAGCCACATACTTGGCTAGCTCTGGTTCTTCTTCGGCGATCTCCTGTATAAATGAAGACTGGAAGGACGACCTGGTCAACTTGATCTTCAGAGGTTCAACTGGTAGAGCAGAACGTGGAGTTGTCGGCAGGCTAGCAACCCCCAGCTTGGTACTCGATGCTGGGCGGGGAGTGGTTGGTTCGCTAGAAGTCCCAGGCCTTGCATCAGGGTGATGACTCTTCTTGGGAAGACGTATCGTCATTGGCTTGTCTGAGGGATTGAGCTTCTCCTTTTGTGGCTGACCAATTTTTGGCAGCCTGATTGTTAGTGGCCCCGTTGTAGGTCTCGACATTTGGCCCAACCTCGGCAGTCGGATTATCATCTGTTCTTCTTGTGCCGAGAGACTGATCGCGTCCTTACGCAAAGTGGCCGTAAGGGGTGCGGACTTGCCTGGCTTGCGAGCCTGGAGGTGGATCGTCAGAGGTTCCTCTGATCCTGTGGCTGTCTTGGCATGAGCTTGCACATCTTCTTCACCCAGGTGCTTCTTTGATTTTTCGTACAGGCAGGAGTCTGAGTAATAAGATTTGACTCCCTTGAAGGGATCGATATCGGCAAATTCTGTCCTTACGAAGCCATGCTTATCGACATATTTGAAGCATTGGTGTAGCGTGGAGGGCACAATCATGTAATCGTGTATCCAAGGGCACCCCAGGAGGATGTTGTAAGAAGTGTCGGCATCTATGACGTAGTAGGTGACTTCTGATTGGAGATCGCCAATCTGACACTTCAGGCGAATCTTTCCAATTGGATAGCTCCTGCCCGAATTGAAACTGCTGATGGCGGTGCTTGTAGGCGTTAGGCGATGCATTGGAATGCGAAGATGATGTAGCAGACCCTTCGGAATGATGCTTATGGATGACCCAGGATCAATGTGCATCCGGTCCACTTTTACATCGCTGATGTATCCGGTATAGTATAGCGGGCGATCGTACAGGTTGGTTTTGATGAGCATGTCTTGCGAAGAAAAGACGATATTGGGCATCGCTCCCGTACACGTACTGTCTTGGAGATCTGCAGGTTGATTATCTCCCGTGAGGTTGACCTGAGCCAAGTATGCGTCGGCATTTTGCAGTGCGTCGCTCAAGGCTATACGGACATCCTTCGAGAGCCTCAGGAGTTCATATAAGGACAACTTAGCCGGTGTATTGGCCAATTGCGCTAGTATGTCGAAGTTGTAGGGCCTCTCCAGCCCCTGAGGTGTCTCTTTCTGGAGGGATTTGTCGAAGCGAGTCTCCTTCGGCCTAGGCTTGTCGGTCGTCGGAGGCTGAGGGGGCCCTGGAGCGTCAGTGGTAGGATAATCAGTCGAGTTCTCAGTCATAGGTTGGGATTGTGCTCCAGATCGAGTTACGATGGCCGTAACTTCTTCCACATCTGTCGAGATGGTACGGCAGGATCTGACTCTTCCATTTCTCTTCTTATAAATGGGAGACGGCGTGGACTGAGTCACCTCGTGGACCAGGTTCGAATGGACCCACATGATTTCTCCTTGCGATGTGGTGAGGGGTACTTGACCAGCAGCTTGATCACGAGCAGGCGGAAGATTAGCAATTTCCATCGTCGCCAGAGGGATTGGTATGACACCGTCTTGAGTCTCCGTTGGAGGGAAGCTGCCGAATTATACGGACACCATGTTGGCTGCTACGGTTACCTCCTCGAAATTGATGGCCAGAGCGTTCGAATCGATGAGGTTTTGGATGTATCGTTTCAGTTGGTAGCAGTCGTGTGTAGCATGGTGGACGTAGCGGTGGTAGTGGCAGAATTTTGGATTCTCCAGATCTGCCGGCCGAGGCTCCCGCCTCGGTGGAGGAAGCTGAATTCTGTCTCCTTGTATGAGCATGTCCAAGATAGGCTTGACGTGGCCGTCTTCGAAAGAATAAGTGATTTGAGGCCATTGTTTATCTGCTGGTTGTGACTCAGGCTTCTGGGCTGTATCGGCCACCATGGCCTGCTTGCCTCTGTTGTCCCGATTGTTGGAGGGGCTACCCCCATTGTCATTGTTGGTGTTGGGACGCTTGCCCTTGTTCTCTCCCTCCGAAATATGCAACCCCAGTTGGCGAGCCTTTCTCAACCGTTCTTCGGCACTTGTGGCACTGATAATAAATGCCTTCCAGTCCTTGAATTGACTCTCGCCCATCCAGAGACTAATTGTTGGGAGTAATCTCTTTTGGCAAATTTCAATCAAGGAAGAATCCGGATTACCAGACGGTAATTTCATTGCGGTTTGACGAAATCGCTCAATATAATTCCTCGTCAGCTCTTTCTCTCCCTGGAGGACGTCCATGAGGGTAGACATTGTGACGTCCTGTCCTATCTCGTAGAATCTCTCCAAGAACAAGCGCTTGAAGCCAGCGAAGGAGTGGATGCAGTTGTCTGGCAGGTTGCGGTACCAGTCGAAGGCGACTCCTTCCAATGCCCCAATGAATAATCGTGTGAGGATAGCATCATCATGGGGCAGATGTTCGGTGGTGACCTCGAAGTAAGTGATGTACCGACTTGCTAAGGTCTTGCCATCATACGGGTTGATATTGAACGGCTTATATCTTGGTGGGAATGGAACATCCCTCCATTCAGCAGGGTAGGGTTGCCGCATTCTGAGGTCTTGAGCGTTTTCTCGGGCATGGAACATGGCTCGGAGCTCCTGAACCTCTCTTCTTACTTCTCGGGCCTCATCAGTCGCGGTAGGGGCTGTTATTTCGGGAGGATTATTGCCCGGGTTCGGTGCCGCTGAGTTTGAGTCCGTATTGACCGCAGGACCCGTAATTGTTTGTCCAGGCGTCCCTCTTTGCAGAGTTGGAAGAGGGGCTTTGATTTCATCTACAGACTTGACCAAGGGCTGTAGTATAGCCTCCAAAGTGTCGATGCGTTGGCGATCACTGGAACCACCTTGATTGCTGTCCGTCATGAATACCGTCCTTACATGAGGAGTGATGGAAGGAACGGTAGAGGATGTGCCCTCCGCATCATTTCCATGCACCGAGAAGTCATCGGGGTAGGTAGAAATGTTCTCTTCGGGTTCGGACTCGAAGGGAACGGTACCCCGAGCCTCAGAGCCTGCTTCGTCTTGAGAGTCATGGATGTCCTCGGGGACATCAGCGTCTGTTGAACCTGATGGGAGAGTTGTTTCCCCGGGCTCGTCTCCTTGAAACATCGGATTGTTGTGGATGTTTGAAGGAGTGCTACCCTCAGTTCCCACGACCCCCAGCGATGTGGATGATGAATTTCCCATTGCAGCAGATTTCGTCTTTGAACGGGTGTGTTGGAATACTCCGGTGGAGGACAACCGTTTAGACGACAGTTTCTTAGCTGTAGTTGTTGATATCTTGGGGCTGGAGATGCCTGTCTTCTTTCCTCTCCCCTCGGCGGGGACTTTCTGAGTGGAATTGCAGGAGACAACAGGAGGTGCCTCGTCCTCTGAGCTCGGATGCTGTAGTCTTTGGAAGACTGACGGCCGGTCTTCCGTCACTGTCGCGTTGTTGCAACAGCAGTTGACGATGATTTGGGTGCAGTGACGTCCAAACGAGGACTCTTTGCACACCGAAGCCCCTTCTCTTTCCTTGCACTTATGGAGGATCGCCTCACGCAGGTCAGAGGAACCACTTTGTCCTTTTGCCGCCGGGGACTGGACTCGAGTGGTTCTATACAACTTTTCATCAGAGGCCCGTATGATAGTCAACGGAACGCCCTGATAGTCAGAGGTTGGGGCAGCTGACTGGGCTTGATGAGCCCGCACTGCCCTAGACTTCCTCTTTTTAGCACTTATGGGTGCGTAATAGGAAGAGTCTAAGTTGAATACCACAGAGTCTGGCTTTTCATCCAGAGAACCATCAGGGTCAGGACCGTATGAGAGACGGTCGAAGACTGATCGAGAGGAGCGTGGAACGGACGTTATGCGGCTAGGATTGGAAACCGTGCAGGCTGTCTGCATGCGGTTGTCTTCTGCTGTCGGATGAGTTGTTCTTGTGCGACTGGGAGTCACGACCGTGCAGGCTGGCCGCATGCGGTTGGCAACTGTGGCCGCATGGGTTTTCTGCAAGCGATTGAATTCAGTGACCGTATGAGTCTCACCCATGCGGTCGGCAACTGTAGCCGTATAAACTATACGGCCGACAGATGTGGCCGCATGAGTTTTCTTCATGCGGCTGGCGGATGCAGCCGCATGAGCTTTCTCCCTGCGGCTAATACCCTTATGCGGCTCGGATCGCATAGAGTTTCTCTCTGCCCCTGCAAGTCCAGCATCATAGTGTTTTCTTCTGCCGGACTTGGGGACAGCAGAGTTGTCTACGGTCTGAAGTGGGGCCGCAGAAGAGTCCTTCTCGCTGTCTTGAGCAATAGAGGGTATCCCATCGAGGGCTTGGGGAGGAGCAAATGATTTTGGCCTCCACTCTTTGCGAGCCTTCGTCGTGCGGGTGCGCTTCTGGACCGGGCCAGCGCTTTCTTCGGAGAGCATCTCTTCAAACGCCTGTTGGTCGAAGCGGACGACCATCTTTTGTTGCGTGGAGCCAAGTTTGGCTGCATCCGACTGCGTCACAACTCCTCAGCCGTAGAGAAGTTTGTCCCCAGCAGAGTCGCCATCGTGTTTGCCATGAAATATAAAAGAACGGAACAATTATCGGAGGACCGGACTTTTACTTCACGTTACAAACTCGCTTGTACAAAGAAAGCCTAGAAACGAAAACCTAGGTACAGCTGTCTAAGTACAATTATTTATTTTAGATTCTGGGGGGTGACGATAGAGGCTCGGGAAGGCGACGGCAGCCCTGCCTTACTCCTTGGACGATCGGTATGCAGCCTTGACTCCTGTGACGAGATGGTTGGCGTTGATGAAGAAATGCTCTTCTTGCTCTCCTCGTATTGCTCTTCTGACTTCTCTCTTTCTCTGTGTATTTTCTCTCTGATTATTAGGGGGAAGATCTTTCTGTCTATCTCCTCCTTCTTTTTGCAAGGGAATGGCACCTTGCTTATTTATAGGAGCGGGGGCATCATTAGGGTTTGGATGATTACCCATTTCTCGAAGTGGCGGCGGCCTGATGTTTTAATCAATCTGGACCATCAGTCTTAAGCGTGAAGGATCTGGGCCATAAATGTGGATAGTATTGAATCCTGTGAGTGATTAATGTTGATTGCTTTAAATCTTCATGGTTGGTTGTGTCAAGCTTGGATCTCTCACCACGTGTCCCATTGGCTTGATCATGAATGATATGACCTGATCTCATTAATTATGAGGATAACGTTAAATATGGTTATTGGGATCTGGTAAATCTCTGATTGATTTAATACCACGCATCCCATAATCATCCTGCTACCATCTGTCAAGTCATGGGGGCAATTGAATCTCTGCCACGTGTCTTAATGGTGGACCCTGCCAGAGCCGTATGATATCCACTAATCGCATGAGACCGCGTCTTAGTGGGCCACATAGGTATAGTATTTACGAGCCGCATGGGATGGTTTCTTGGCGAGCCGCAAAAAGATGATTCCTGCCAGCCGCATGAAGCTGTTCTTCAATTGAGCCGCATGGGAGTAGCCACGTGGAAATCTTGGATCGTATCAGAGATTTTCTTCTGTTCCCGAAGGGTCTGTCATTATGACAGGACCATCATGGCACTTTATGTCAGAGCCGTCAGCTGTCAAATCATGGCAGAGCATTAAATAAGGCCATTACTCGATGGCCAGCTGTGTGAAAGGATCCCACGGGAACACGCGGTGTTGATCGAGCCACATATCTCTGTTGGTCGTATGTGAGCAGCATGTACTTTCGAGCCGTATGAGGCTGGGAGACTCTTTGAACCGCATGGGACTGTCCCTATGTAAGCCGCATGGATTCTCCTGCCTCGAGCCGCATGAGACTGAGAGTCTCTCTGAACTGCATGGGACTGCCCCTGTATGAGCCGCATGGGGTTCTTCTGTTCCGAGCCGTATAGACCATTATTCTGATATTTTCCATGCTTCTACATCATGTATATTATCTACCTTGCTAGTCTCCTAAGGACCTGGCCATTTCCCAAGAGACGGAGCAGAAAAGTACTCTAAGGTTTATGGTTCAGGAGCTGAGGCCGGAGACGTGCCGGTAGAGGAGACGAGATAGTGCCAGAAGATTTCTCGTGATCTTGTTATTACTTTATTTTGACTTGCTACTTTGTTTTCCTTTCATTCAGCAGACTTGTAGTTGACTATTACTTTATTTTCCCTTCAGTGGTTTATGGATATCTTTTTCCCGCATAGTTATATTTCCTTTTTCTACTGGACATTTGCTATATTTATCACATTGGACTTGATTACTCCCTGGACTGTTATTCTGTGTGGATGTGATTAGTTTATCCCTGTGGACTGTGTTATATATATTGTAGAAGCATGGAAAATACTAAAGAAATTGACTCATGCGGCCAAGAAAGACCCATGCGGCTCAGAAAATGCATGCGGCTCAGGGAGTCATGCGGCATAAGGAGCTATGTGGCCGGAGGCATTCCATGCGGCTCAGAAGACATGTGGCGTGACAGTGCTCCCCTCCGATCCATGCTGCATTAATTGCTTTGACGGCTGACCCCTCTGAAAAGTTGACAGACCTGACACCAAAGCAGGTAATTATGACTCTGTCATGATGATGAATCTCTAGGAAAGAGAAAGAAATCTCTGACACGATCCCCCGAGAGCAACATAATGCCACGTGGCCCTGCCACGTGGGTGTGCTTATGCGGCTCGAAGTAAAGACTTCCCATGCGGTTCAGAGTGAAGCTGTCCCATACGGCTCGAGTGGAATCATCCCTATGCGGCTCAAGAAGATCATGCCCATGCGGCTCAAGCAGACACACCATTATGCGGTTCATGCGGCTCATCATATGGTTCAAAGTCTGAAGGAGGGGGCCACTGCCCAGACAGCCATGACATGTGTCCCAAGTCTTATGCGGCCCAAAATTTATGCGGCCCAAATCTCATGCGGCCGAATCTGCATGCGATTCCAGTCTCACCATAGGCTCTCAGGACACGTGTCCTCAGCCGATCAATCTCCCAGATTTATGGCAATCTAAGATCGGGTCGAATCCCAATGATCTGGGGCACGTGGCAGTAGAATAAATTTGATTTATTCGCAGATATTAGAGAATCATTATAAGGAAGATTTATGCCAATCAGCATTAATTACTAATGGGGATTTGGTGTAATCTATCCTTAATGGTTCTGATTCGTCACAATCAGAAACGAACGGCCTGGATTGATCAATCCCCAGGCCGCCGCCATCTCCAAGAGCTAATCATTGGCAACCCTAGTGATCACATCCCACTATTATAAATAGCAAGGTGCCATTCCCTTGTAATATATAGAGAGATATACAAAAAAAACAAAAAAACCAGAGAAGAATACGTATACACAGAGAGACTTCCCCCATAGTCAGAGAGAGAATATACACAGAGAGAGAGAGAAGCCAGGAGAGCAATCAGAGAGAGAGCAAGAAGGCATTTCTTCGTCAATGACCAAGCAGATCTTCCCCGAGTCAAGGCTGCGTACCGATCGTCCAAGGAGTAAGGCAGAGCGGCCGTCGCTTTCCCGAGCCTCTATCGTCACCCCCCAGAATCTAAAATAAACAATCGTACTTAGACTGCTGTACCTAGGTTTTCGTCCCTAGGCTTTCTTTGTACGAGCGAGTTTGTATTGTGAGTATAAGTTCAGTCCTCTGATAATTGTTCTGTACTTTTACAATCAATGGCAAACATGATGGCGACTCTTCTGGGGACTAACTTCTTCACGGCTGAGGAGTTGGTGACGCAATCGGACGCAGCCAAACTTGGCTCTACACAACAGAAGATGGTCGTACGCTTCGACCAACAGGCGTTCGAAGAGATGCTCTCTGAAGGTAGCACTGGCCCGGTCCAGAAGCGCACCCGCACCATAAAGGCTCGCAAAGAGTGGAGGCCAAAATCATTTGCTCCTCCGCAAGCCCTTGATGGGGTGCTCTCTATTGCTCAAGATGGCGAGAAAGACTCCCCTGCGGCCCCACTTCAGACCGTAGACAACTCTGCTGTCCCCAAGTCCGGCAGAAGAAAATACTATGATGCTGGACTTGCAGGGGCAAAGAGGAACTCTACGCGATCCGAGCCGCAGAAGAGTATTAGCCGCAGGGAGAAAGCCCATGCGGCTACAACCGCCGACCGCATAAAGAAAACTCATGCGGCCACATCTGTCAGCCGCATAACTTATGCGGCTACAGTTGCCAACCGCACGGATGAGACTCATGCGGCTATTAAAGTCAATCGCTTGCAGAAAACCCATGCGGCCACAGATGCCAACCGCATGCGGTCAGCCTGCACGGTCGTGACTCCTAGCCGCATAAAGACTCATCCTACAACAAAAGACAGCCGCATGCAGACAGCCTGTACGGTACCCAATGCTAGCCGCATAGCGTCCGTCCCACGCTTCTCTCGATCAGTCTTCGACCGGCTTTCATGCGGTCCTGACTCTGATCATTCTCTGGATGATAATCCAGACTCTGTGGTATTCGACTTATACTCCTCCTATTACGCACCCACAAGTGCTAAAAGAAGGAAGTCTAGGGCAGCACGGGCTCATCAAGTCCAGACGACTGCCCCAACCTCTGACTATTTGGGCGTCCCGCTGATTATCATACGGGCCTCTGATGGGAAGTTGTATAAAACCACTCAAGTTCAGCCCCCGGCGGCAAACAGACAAAGTGGTTCCTCTAACCTGCGTGAGGTTATCCTCCACAAATGCAAGAAAAGAGAAGGAGCTTCGGGGTGTAAAGAGCCCTCACACGGACATCAATGCACCCAGATCATCGTCAACTGCTGTTGCAGCAATACGGCGGTGACGGAAGACCGGCCATCTGTCTTCCAAAGACTACATCACCCGAGCTCAGAAGACGAGACACCTCCTGTTGTCTCCTGCAAGTCCGCACAGAAAGTTCTCGCCAAGGGAAGAGGGAAGAAAATGAGCATCTCCAGCCCAAAGGTGTCAACTACTGTAGCTAAGAAACCGTCGTCTAAAGGGTTATCCTCTACTGGAGTATTTCAACACACCCGTTCGAAGACGAAAACTGCTGCAGTAGGAAGTTTGTCGTCTGCAACATTGGGGGTCGTCGGAACTGGGGGTAGCACTCCTCCAAACATCCACGACAATCCGACATTCCAGGAATACGGACTGGAGGAAGCAAATCCTCCGACGGATACAACAGATACCGACGTCCCCAAGGACATCCTAGACGAAGCAAGCTCCGAAGCTGGGGATAGTGTTCCTTCCGAGTCTGAACCTGAAGAGAACATCCCCACATATCCTAATGATTTTTCGATGCACGGGTACGACTCGGAGGGTATATCCTCCACCACTCCTTCCGTCACTCCTCATGTGAAGACGGTGTTCATGACAGACAACAATCAAGGCGGTTCCGGTGATCGCCAGCGCATCGACACTTTGGAGGCCATATTGCACGCCTGGGTCAAGTCTGTAGACGAGATCAAAGCGGTGCTTCCTAATCTGCAGGGGGTGACACCTGGCCAGACAAGCACGGGTCCCGCAATCAACGTAGATTCAAATTCAGCGGCACCGAACCCGGGCAACAATCCTCCCGAGATAACGGCCCCTACCGCGACAGATGTGGCCGAAGAAGTAAGAAGAGAGGTTCAGGAGCTCCGAGCAATGTTCCATGCCCGAGAAAACTCTCAAGACCTCAGGATACGGCAACCATATCCTGCTGAATGGAGGGATGTTCCCTTTCCACCAAGATATAAGCCGTTTAATATCAACCCATATGATGGCAAGACTTCAGCAAGTCGGTACATCACTTACTTTGAGGTCACTACCGACCATCTGCCCCATGATGACGCTATCCTCATGCGGTTATTCATTGGGGCATTGGAAGGAGTCGCCTTCGATTGGTACCGCAACCTGTCGGACAATTGCATCCATTCCTTCGCTGGCTTCAAACGCCTGTTCTTGGAGAGGTTCTATGAGGTAGGGCAGGACATCACGATGTCTACCCTCATGGACGTCATTTAAGGAGAGAAAGAGCTGACAAGGAATTACATTGAGCGATTTTGTCAAACCGCAATAAAGTTACCATCTGGCAACCCGGACTCTTCCTTGATCAAAATTTGCCAAAAGAGACTACTCCCAACAATCAGTCTCTGGATGGGCGAGAGTCAATTCAAGGACTGGAAGGCTTTTATCATTAGTGCTACAAGTGCCGAAGAACGATTAAAGAAGGCTCACTAACTGGGATTACATATCTCAGAGGGAGAGAACAAGAGCAAGCGTCCCAGCACCACCAACGACAATGGGGGTAGCCCCCCTAACAACCGGGAAAACAGAGGCAAGCAGGCTATGGTGGCCGATACAGTCCAGAAGCCTGAGTCACAACTTGCGGACAAACAATGGCCTCAAATCACTTACTCTTTTGAAGACGGTCACGTCAAGCCTATCTTGGACATGCTCATACAAGGAGATAGGATTCAGCTTCCTCCACCAAGACGGGAGCCTTGGCCGGCTGATCTGGAGAACCCAAAGTTCTGCCATTACCACCGCTACTTCCACCATGCTACGCACGACTGCTACCAACTGAAACGATATATCCAAAACCTCATCGATTCGAACGCTCTGGCCATCGATTTCGAAGAGGTAACCGTGGCAGCCAACATGGTGTCCATACAATTCGGCAGCTTCCCTCCAACAGAGACCCAGGACGGGGTTATACCCATCCCTCTGGCAACGATGGAGATTGCTAATCTCCCGTCTGCTCAAGCTGCTGGTCTAGTACCCCTCACCACATCACGAGGGGAAATCATGTGGGTCCATCCGGACCTAGTCCACGAGGTAACTCAGTCCACTCCATCTTCTAAAAAAAAAGTGGAAAGTCAGATCCTGCCGTACCACCTCAGCAGATGAAGAGGAAGTCACGGCCGTTGTTACTCGATCCGGAGCACAATCTCAACCTGTGGCTGAAAACTCGACTGATGATCATCCGTCCACTACCACGGATGCTCTGGGACCGGCTCAGCCTTCGACGACCGACAAGCCTATGCCGAAGGAGACTCGCTTCGACAAATCCCTCCGAAAGGAAACATCTCAGGGGCTGGAGAGGCCCTATAACTTCGACATCTTGGCACAATTGGCCAATACACCGGCCAAATTGTCCTTATATGAACTCCTGAGGCTATCGAAGGATGTCCGCACAGCTTTGAGCGATGCACTTCAAAATGCCGACGCGTACCTGGCTCAGGTCAACCTCACGGGAGAATCAGCCCGCAGACCTCCAAGACAGTGCCTGTACGGGAGCAATGCCTAACATCGTCTTCACTCCACAAGACATACTCATCAAGACTAATCTACACGATCGCCCATTATACTACACAGGCTACATCGGCGACATAAAGGTGGACCGGATGCACATTGACCCTGGGTCTTCCATAAGCATCATTCCAAAAGGACTACTGCATCATCTTTGCATCCCGATGCATCGCCTGACCCCTACAAACACCGCCATCAGTGGGTTCAATTCGGGCAGGAGCTACCCAATCGAAAAGATCCGTCTGAAATGTCAGATTGGCGATCTCCAATCAGAAGTTACTTGCTACGTCCTAGATGCCGACACTTCATACAACATCCTTTTGGGGCGCCCTTGGATACACGATTACATGATCATGCCTTCCATGCTACACCAATGCTTCAAATATGTCGACAAGCACGGCTTCGTGAGGACAGAATTTGCTGACATCGATCCCTTCAAAGGGGTCAAATCTTATTACTCGGACTCCTGCCTATACGAAAAGTCGAAGAGGCACCTTAAAGGAGGAAATAAACAAACTGCTGTTGAAGCAACCACGGGATCAGAAGAACCTCTGACAATCTACCTCCAGGCTCGCAAACCAGGCAATTCCGTACCCCTCACGGCCACGCTGCGTAAGGACGCGATTAGCCTCTCGGCACAGGAAGAGCAGTTGAGAATCTGGCTGCCAAGGTCCAGCCAGGTACCGAGACCCACGACAGGGCCACTTACCATCAGATTGCCGAGAGTCGGTCAATCCCAAACAGAGAAGCTCAATCCCTCCGATTGACCTCTAACAATACGCCTGCCTAAGAAAGGTCGTCACCCCGATGCGAGGTCTGACACTTCAAGCGAACCAGCCACCCCTCGCTCCACATCAAGTGCCAGACTGGGGGTTGCTAGTCTACCGACAACCCCACGCTCCGCTCCGTCAGTTGAACCTCTGAAGATCAAGCTGACTAGGATGCCCTCTCAATCTTCATTCACACAGGGGGTAGCCGAAGAGGAACCAGAGCTAGCCAAGTATGTGGCTGCCCACACTGACGCTCCCTCCGCAGATGATGTAATCCCTCTAGAAAAGATACCTTACTTCATCAATAAAGGGTTATCTTTGAACTACACCGAGATCAATAAGCTATGTACAATGTATGCTATGGAACACGGTATAGGCACTCACCTACATACACAGGTGACAAATGTGTACACCGCTATCCAACTTACTCCAGTAGAAGATGCTTACCGAATAATCGAGGGAGGGGACCACCCAATCATCTTCGACCGGACGAACAATCCGTATCCCCTCGCCATGGAAGAAGTCGACTTCGGGTCAGATGCTGGAAGACTGCCTCTGTATCTCTATAGCCCTCAATCCAAATATCTCATGCAGAAACAGGGGTATGATCTAGAGACAACGCCAGGACTGAACTATGGCACTGGACGACGATTACCTTTGAAGATGCCAGCCCCGGCGGGCAAACCACGGAACTACTATAACAAAACCCGATGCGGTTTAGGGTATGTAACGCCTACTACGACCCCTGAAAGCTCAGATGAAGAATGCGACTGGCAGTCACATTCAACCGGATTATCGACTTCCGACTCAGATACCAGCATCGGAGATGTGTTCAGACAAGTCATGTCAGTCAATATGGCATTCACCGACGCTTACGAGGAAGACGAAGACATCCCTGAAATCCTTGAGCTAGAGCCATGGGCCCAGCAATTAGACGCACAATGGGAAAAGCGGTTCGAACTGAGAGAACCTCCTACTGAAGATGAGGTCATACAAGTGGATCTAGGCAGCGAATCTTCTCCAAAACCGATCTTTATCAGTAAAAGCCTAACTGACGAAGAACGAGAGTCGCTGTTAGAACTTGTCAGAGAATACATTGATGTGTTCACCTGGAGCTATGAAGACATGCCGAGGTTAAATCCTGACATCGCTCTCCACAAACTCAATATACGACCAGATGCAAAGCCAGTCAAGCAGCAACAACGACGCTTCCGTCCAGGCGTCATGGACGCGATCGAAGCCGAAGTCAGCAAGCTAATAGCCAGCGGCTTCATTCGTGAAGAGCAACATCCTGATTGGGTCGCCAATATAGTACCCGTCCTCAAGAAGAATGAGAAGATTCGAATCTGCATCGACTTCCGTAACCTGAACGAGGCATGCCCCAAAGATGAATTTCTCCTTCCTATCACAGACATCATGATCGACAATACATGCGGCTTTGAACGTATGTTATTCATGGATGGATTCTCGGGGTACAATCAAATTAAGATGTCTCCCGACGACGAAAAGCACACCTCATTCCGAACCCCGATTGGCACATACTGCTACACAGTCATGCCATTCGGTCTAAAGAATACGGGCGCTACATATCAGCGAGCCATGAGTATCATTTTTAGAGAACATTTGCGCAAGACAGTGGAATGCTATGTCGACGACATCGCCGTCAAGAGTCGCCGTAAGGAAGATCATCTGCAAGACCTGAGAACGGTGTTCAACTTAATGCGAGCCAACAATCTGAAGATGAACCCTACAAAATCGTTCTTGGGCGTATCCAGCGGGAAGTTCGTGGGCTTCATCATCACTGCACGAGGTATCCATGTAGACCCCGAGAAAACGAGGGCAATCATGGAGATGGGTCCCCCGAGAAATCTCCGTGAACTTAAAGGCCTCCAAGGGAGGCTAGCTTATATCAGGAGGTTCATTTCCAACCTCTCCGGGCGATGCCGACCGTTCACCCACCTCATGAAGAAGGGAGTCTCATTCGTATGGGACGAGGAATGCCAGCGCGCTTTCGATGACATCAAAGAATATTTATCAAATCCTCCAGTCCTGGTGGCCCCGGTCCCTGGAAAACCATTCCTGCTCTATGTACGAGCAATGGAACACTCCCTCGGTGACCTGCTGGCACAAAATAACGATGCAGGCCACGAGCAGGCTATTTACTATCTCAGCCGAATGATGGTCGGGCCCGAACACCGATACACCGCTGTGGAGAAAGAATGCCTCGCCCTGGTATTCGCCATTCAAAAGACGCGGCACTATGTCACGGGACAAACCATACATGTGATCTCACGAATCAACCCTCTCAGGGTCCTCATGACCAAACCAGGGGCACTCAGCTCCCGCCTCGCTACATGGGCGATATTGCTGTCCCCCTATCATATGATCTTCGTCCCGCAGAAGGCTGTCAAAGGTCAAGCCCTGGCAGACTTTTTGACGGCCCATCCAGGATCGGAATCATCCAGAATATACGAAGAAATCCCAGATGAGGTCGCCGATTCAAATACAACCACCCACGATAACATATGGCGGATGTTCTTCGATGGCACTTCAAGAACCGGACCCAAGGGAAACATCGTCGTCGGAGTCGGAGTAGTATTGGTCTTTCCTATCGGGCTAGTGATCAATCGCGCCTACTCTCTCACGGAACCCTGCTCTAACAATGTGGCCGAGTACAACGCTTTGGTCATTGGCCTCCAACTCGCAAGAGAACTGGGGGTAGAATACCTTGAAGCATACGGCGATTCGCAATTAATCGTCAACCAGATTCGGGGGACGTACGAAGTCCGCCATGAAGACATGATCCCCTACCACCAAATAGCGATCAACATTATCTCATCATTCGAAGGATTCTTCATCGAACACGTCCCCAGACTCCAAAATATCGAAGCTGATGCCCTAGCAGGCCTGGCTGCTTCCCTAGCAGTGCCAAACCACTCTCATCATTCGGTCGATGTAATCGGCCATGAGCTGGTCTGCCCCAAGAATAACGTTCAAGCCATGGCGAGTTATTCTGCTCAGATGATCGACGAAGCGCCAGACTGGAGACAACCATTCATAGACTTCGTGGTCTACGACATCCTGCCCGAGAACCCGAAGGAGGCTACTTCTATCCGACGGCGTTCTCTCAGATTCTTCTACGATATAGAGACGAAAATGCTGTATCGTCGCTCCTACGACGGATTACTACTTCGGTGCTTGTCGAACGCAGAAGCCAAAGAAGCCGTACGAGAGGCTCATGACGGTGTCTGCGGGGCCCATCCGCCTGGCCCTAAGCTGCAAGACCGCCTTCGCCAGATGGGCTACTACTGGCCCACGATGGTGGCTGATGCAATAGATTATGCCCGAAAATGCAAGGCCTGCTAAGTCCACGCAGACTTCATTCACCAACCATCCGAATTTCTACATCCGACAGTGGTGTCCTGGCCATTCGAAGCATGGGGAATGGATATCATTGGTCCAATCACCCCACCTTCCTCCCGAGGACATCGCTTCATACTTGCGATCACTGATTACTTCTCAAAGTGGGCAAAAGCTGTCCCACTCGCCGAAGTCAAGACTTCGAACGTAATCAGCTTCCTGAAGCACCACGTCATCTACCGCTTTGGACTGCCCCGAAGGATCATCCATGATAATGGTCGCAGTTTATAAGCTACGCATTCTACCGATTCTGCGACAAATACCGCATTCAGAATGTCGCTTCGACACCATACAACCCGGCAGCAAACGGGTTAGCAGAGGCATTCAACAAAACAATCATCAAACTCCTCAAGAAATTTGTCTCCTCCAACAAACGCGACTGGAACAAAAAGCTCGGCGAGTGCTTATGGGCTTATCGCACCACGGTTCGAACAGCCACCGGGAATACACCATTCTCTCTGGTGTACGGGAGTGAGGCAGTTCTCCCATTAGAGACTCAGATTCTCTCACTCCGAGTCGCCCTCACTTATCAATTGACAACGGATGATAACTACCGACGTCGACTACAAGAGTTAGAGGCCTTAGATGAAAAACGCCTCCTAGCTCAGCAAAGGATCGAATTATACCAAGCACGCATCTCAGGAGCCTTCAACAAAAAGGTCAAAGTCAGAACATTCCAAGTGGGCGATCTTGTTTTGGCAGTCAGGAGGCCAATGGTCATGACTCACAAGACCACCGACAAGTTCCAGCCAAAATAGGAAGGCCCATTTATCATCGAGGCCGTGTTCTCCAATGGTGCTTACCGCCTCGCCAAGCAGAACGGAGACTTGCTCATGTTGCCCGTCAATGGCAAGTTCCTGAAGAAATACTATGTTTAAACAATATTTTCTAGAGTTTCGAGTTATGTGCCCGCTGGTACCAATGAACTCAACTCCCTAATTTTCCAACTTATCGAGTCACGTACCCTCTTGTACCGCTGAACTCATATCCCAAATTCCCAAGTCATATACCTGCTGGTACCTCTGAACTTACACTTTGATTCCAACATTCATGGATTATCGAGTTATGTGCCCGCTGGTACCACTGAACTTAACCCCCTAATTTTCTAACTTATCGAGTCACGTACCCTCTTGTACCGCTGAACTCATATCCCAAATTCCCAAGTCATGTACCTGCTGGTACCTCTGAACTTACACTTTGATTCCAACATTCATGGATTGTCGAGTTATGTGCCCATCGGTACCCCTGAACTTACATCCCGGTCACTCTTTTGAAAGAAAGTCATGTATAATCATACCGCTGAACTTTCTTCCTACAAGAGATCCTCCCTCATGATCTAATACATGCACTCCCAGTGCACAACAAAGGTAACGGATCCACAAATTTCCAAGACGACCATGTCCTCATCACCTCTGAGTCGTCCCATTTCTGCCAAAAACAAATCACCCCTACATAGAATTTCCATGTCCTCATTACCTCTGAGTTATTCTACGTACCCCCCTTCATTGAGCCCACTCCTGTCATGTCCTCATTACCTCTGAATGGGAAGGCTCCGTCGAAGAAACCTTTATACTTGCCATATCCTCATTACCTCTGAGTAAGTATGATGATCCCTTTTCGACCTATTACCTGTACCCACAACCGGAGTACGCCAAGGGTAATGGGTCCACAAATGTCCTCTGTTGACCACAAATGTCCTCTGTTGACCACAAATATCCTCTGTTGACCACAAATGTCCTCTGTTGACCACCAATACCCTCCGTCGAGTTCGCTCATGCCATGTACTCATTATCTCTGAGTAGGAAGACTCTACGTTCAAAAAACTTTCCTACTTACCATGTCCTCGTTACCTCTGAGCAAGTATGTCAGTTCTCTTTCATCCTATTACCCGTATCCTAAACCAGGGTATGCCAAGGGTAATAGGCCCGCAAATATCCT
Organism: Iris pallida; assembly: GCA_029216955.1. Classification (NCBI taxonomy): domain Eukaryota; kingdom Viridiplantae; phylum Streptophyta; class Magnoliopsida; order Asparagales; family Iridaceae; genus Iris; species Iris pallida. The sequence goes on from JANAVB010041417.1 coordinate 2,413,052, forward strand.
CAGCTAAATTTCTTAACACAAACCTATCACCTCATCATGCCCCAGGAGCCCAGCTGCTCTACGGCAATTCTTTTCTCAATACCAAGAGCACCCATGACCACTTTGCTATGACTGCTTCAGGCATCCTGACCGAAACTTGTTATCTCTACCTAAAACTAAGGTACGCCATGGGTAACAGGAACACAAATATATCCCCTATGCGGGGGAGAACATCATCATAATATCACAGGCACAGCAAGCAATACAAATGAAGGGTAGAATTGAAAGTACTCTTTATTTGAAGGAAGAGAAAAAAAGCATTACATATTTTGGGACTACGTCCCTTTTAAAAAAAAAAGAGAAGAAAGAAAATAAAGAAGTCTTCTCTCTCTTCAAACCCCTCCTATTTATAGAAGGAGGGGAGAGGGCGGACACGTGGGCCAATGACCGACTCTTGAAGAGCAAAACCGACTCCTTGGGTTTCGTCTCCAAGATTCACCCAAGGCATCAAATCCAAAAAGATTTAATGAACTGACCCTTGAGATTCCCCCTACAAAGACGGCGCTGAAGCAATTTGGAGATAAATAAAGACCCGCACACGTGGACTGGACCATCTACGCGGCTAACACACCCCCTGCGGCTGAAACAGTTATGCGAATAACACATCCAAGCAGCCAGGACATCTATGCGGTCGGGATTGCATATGTGGCTAATACGGCCATGCTTCTTGTTCAAAGTATTTCAATTTTACAAATTGAAAACTTTGAAGGGGGTCCTGTAGAAGCATGGAAAATACTAAAGAAATTGACTCATGCGGCCAAGAAAGACCCATGCGGCTCAGAAAATGCATGCGGCTCAGGGAGTCATGCGGCATAAGGAGCAATGCGGCCGAAGGCATTCCATGCGGCTCAGAAGACATCTGGCGTGACAGTGCTTCCCTCTGATCCATGCTGCATTAATTGCTTTGACGGCTGACCCCTCTGAAAAGTTGACAGACCTGACACCAAAGCAGGTAATTATGACTCTGTCATGATGATGAATCTCTAGGGAAGAGAAAGAAATCTCTGACACGATCCCCTGAGAGCAACAAAATGCCACGTGGCCCTGCCACGTGGGTGTGCTTATGCGGCTTGAAGTAAAGACTTCCCATGCGGTTCAGAGTGAAGTTGTCCCATGCGGCTCGAGTGGAATCATCCCTATGCGGCTCAAGAAGATCATGCCCATGCGGCTCAAGCAGACACACCATTATGCGGTTCATGCGGCTCATCATATGGTTCAGAAGTCTGAAGGAGGGGGCCACTGCCCAGACAGCCCTGACACGTGTCCCAAGTCTTACGCGGCCCAAAATTCATACGGCCCAAATCTCATGCGGCCCAATCTGCATGCGGTTCCAGTCTCACCATTGGCTCTCAGGACACGTGTCCTCAGCCGATCAATCTCCCAGATTTAGGGTAATCCAAGATCGGGTCGAATCCCAATGATCTGGGGCACGTGGCAGGAGAATAAATTTGATTTATTCGTAGATATTAGAGAATCATTATAAGGAAGATTTATGCCAATCAGCATTAATTACTAATGGGGATTTGGTGTAATCTACCCTTAATGGTTTTGATTTGTCACAATCAGAAACGAACGGCCTGGATTGATCAATCCCCAGGCCGCTGCCATCTCCAAGAGCTAATCATTGGCAACCCTAGTGATCACATCCCACTATTATAAATAGCAAGGTGCCATTCCCTTGTAATATATAGAGAGATATACAAAAAAAACAAAAAAAACCAGAGAAGAATACGTATACACAGAGAGACTTCCCCTATAGTCAGAGAGAGAATATACACAGAGAGAGAGAAGCCAGGAGAGCAATCAGAGAGAGAGCAAGAAGGCATTTCTTCGTCAACGACCAAGCAGATCTTCCCCGAGTCAAGGCTGCGTACCGATCGTCCAAGGAGTAAGGCAGAGCGGCTGTCGCTTTCCCGAGCCTCTATCGTCACCCCCCAGAATCTAAAATAAACAATCGTACTTAGACTGCTGTACCTAGGTTTTCGTCCCTAGGCTTTCTTTGTACGAGCGAGTTTGTATTGTGAGTCTAAGTTCAGTCCTCCGATAATTGTTCTGTACTTTTACAATCAATGGCAAACATATATTTTTGGGTTATTATCATGATTTACAACATAAGCATTAACTAATGGGCTCGGTAGGTAGTATGGCCTATTGCTGATGTGATGCTAGCATGTATTCTTATACCTGGTCCAAAATATTTTGGGACCGGGCCATTACAAATCTCAGGAGCACAAGTTGTATTGGTCGCTGCGGTGGTATCATGATTGGCCGTAAGTGAAGATACGATTCGGGTCAAGGCATCCAGATGCTTCTGCTGGGCCATGCTATACTCCTCAGCTGGTTTTCGCTACGCTTCCATTAGGGCCAATATTCGTTCCAACTGGTCGATCGAACCCAATGTTCGAGAAGGATCCTGACTACCTCCCCTTGTCATTCTACTACAAAAGATTATAACTTTTATCAGTCTTATAAGATATTATGGACTTATTGTATGGGATGTTGGTTTTCATAACTCAAAATTGGGACCATAGTAATCATCAACATACTTATATATACTTTTATGAAAACGATATTTGAAAAGGCCAAGGACGTAAAGCCGTACTATGATACCACTTTGTCATGCCCCGATCACGCAGGATCGTTCGTCCTCACTTTGATCTCTGTAGAACCGTTCGTCCTCGCTTGGGCGTGATGCTGTGCAAGCCTAAGTTGCGCTTGCACAAGGCCAGTACCTGCATAATATAACTAGACTAAACAAAACACAATGCAAGTAGAACATTTAAAAATAGAACATCAAATATTTGACATAGATTTGAAATAACAACACTTTTTATTGATAACTTGATAGGAATACAAGCACATTGATTGTGACTTAAAATGCCATAGTTTGGCTTACATCTTTCTCTTTAAAACTCTTTTGAAAATAGCCACAATGTCCATATATCATATCCCTTTATTATATAAACCAAAAGCAAAGACACCTTCAAAAGAAGACTTGCTAACTAGACTTGAAATTAAAATAGCTTCGAAGCGGTCAAACAAGCTCCACTAGGCGCCTCACCTAAAATCCCTCTTCTTGTGCTTACTTGAAATGGTGTCCACAACGTGGGTTAGTACATAACACATACTAGTGACCGACTTATTATGTAAGCTTTCTACTTGTTTAGGCTCTTTTTAACAATTCATAAGAAACATAATAATAGAAAGCACTTGTACGATAAATCTTACCCATCGTCGATAGTCATCCCTATATAAGGCAAGGTTGGCACAATTTGCATATACGAATAACTTATGTTCCATTCTTGCAGATATTGAAGTTTATAATTCTTCTTATGCGTGTGGCCTATCTACATGATGGTTCACTGGTTATTTCCTATGATTAGCAATTATGACTCTTTGGTTCAGCTCATCGCTAATGGACACAGATAATAATACCCTATGTATGCGAGGTCTTATTTACCTTAGGGTGCCCTAATCTCCCCTTGGACGAGTAGTTTCTAGCGCCTCAGGAATTCACTCGAGAGACGATTTTACCTTGTACACAAGTTGTCTGAGGCTAATGCATGCTCTAATATTTCTGTCAGATAAAACAAATTTATGCACAGATAATTGACACGTTCATTTCGTGTCTTTCTTCTTATTCAAACAACATGTATATGTTCGTTTGTCTATGTCAACATTCAAACCATACTAGTAATGGCAAGTGATCATTCATATTAAAACAGATTGAGCATCAGTAGAAAATCTAGCATTTGTTTCAAACCATTATCTTCTCTTATCATTTGTTATGATGGTATCGTTGATCACATGGATGCAACAGGAGGCAAATCAAATCTGTATTTTGTAGTATATCAATAGCCATGACTTCACTAAATCTTATCCATAGAAATAAAGAATAAAGATAGTATAAAATCAAATCAAAGTTTGTCATTATACAAACTGCTAGATGGAGACAAATCTACTACAAAGCATTTAAACTAGATGAAAAGGGAAATAACAGAAAGAAGGAATACAAGCAGCTAAATGGTCCAAGAGCATGTCATCTTTGATAGAGAGAGAAAATCAAAATCTCGGCTGGAGCTCTTGCGAAAAGTCATGAAAATACACACCTAGAGAGATCACCAGGTCCTCAAAGGGACGTAACAATACAAAAAATATGCCATATAAATGGGGTAAAACAAAGAATGCATGTAATAAGATGCCAAACTAATCTACTGTAAATATACAGTTAAGAACAAACCTTCAATGAATGGGCCCTTTGGCTATATGTGATTGGCATAGTCCCTACTATGAGCACCAGGGGCCTACATCCGTAGCGGTCCATGAACGTTAGAGGGAATCAGTAGCATTAGGGGAGATCTTACATGCATCTCCGACGGAGCTCATAGGTTATAATAGATAAGTGCATACACGGCCCACACATTAAGGAACTGTTCTCCTCACCTTATGTACCTACCTAGGTCGTATCTACGATATTGTACCTCTACCAACTGTCAAGTCTCCTAGCATGCATCTATTTGGCTGTTAGAACCAACGTATGTGCACGGGTGATCAGCCAATACACAAATACCTTTTTATGCTACTCATAACTCACACATATCTCGTGGCATATCTGTGTCAAAATTTATAAAATTTTTACTACTCGGAGGTAGTCCCTTAACTCTTGGTCCATATGCAGATTTAAAGACAAGAATTAAAATATAACTAGTATTTGTATTATGTATAACTGGAAGCACAGTGAGTCATGAACAATAACAGAGATGCAACTGGATAAACTAAAAATAACAATAGTAAATAAACAGTAACTAAATAATAAAGCTACAAATATTTATAAGCAGTAAATATGGCAAGGTATCTTGCCTGAGGTGGTATGTAAATGGCAGTATCCAGTAACTCGTAACGTCAAATCAGTGAAGCAATAAAGCCAACTTTCGCAAACGTCCTCGGATGCTGAAACAAACATCACCAAAGTTTTTAGAATCAAAGAAGTGTCAAAGATAGCATACACATAAGTCCAATTTTGGATACATGAGCAAAATCGTAATTTTTGGCTAAATCGGTGTCTACCGTTGGACCCGCTTTGCACTGAAAAGTGTGCCAAAACCTATGGTCGCTAAGGTTATCAAGTTACATGTCTACTCATTCTGTTTAACCATACGAACTCAATCGTATGTTCAAAGTAGGATTCTGGTGATCCGTGCATAATTTTGACAATAGCTTGGTCCACTAATGAGCTATTGTTGCACTACCTCCCTAATCCCAAATTATGTTTGTGGGCTCCTTTTTTTATATGCTCGTTTGGCTCCCCATGTTAAGATATCGTATGTCCGTCGATCAAATTAAGTTACTGACAACTATATTGATTCGACATCTTTTATCCTTAAGTAGTACCGCTCAACTTTATTTGTCATGTCAGATATAATCCACCTGCAGGGTTTATATGACAATCCTTATGAGCTCCTTAAGGGGACATCATCAACCCGATGTATCGGGACATGGATTCCATTTATAATCAACAGCTCATCATACATACAATGTTACTACCCAATTCATAGAGGTTGTTGATCCATAATGAATCTCACTCTTTTATGAGTCAAAATAACGCACACTGCTTATACATGTCCATTATTATATCCGGGTTAAGAGCATAAGCATCCATAATAACAGAGGTATTTGTTTTCTTATGTAGTTAGTACAAAGAGAACAACCTCATGTGGTCCTGTTCAATACACACAAAGTGTACTAGTGTAAACCTATAGTCAAGATAGACTAATACCAGATTACACTACAACCTTTTCAATAGATTGTCCAAGTCCATCTAGGTAGTGAACTATTTATATACTCCATAAGGAACTGATAATATGATCTTCTGTGTGACACCACACACCATATTATCTACAATATAGAATATCAGACATTTGCATTAACACTTGCAACAACTACAATATACAAACATTTTCCCATATGATTCTCATTTAAAATTTAAGAAAATAAGGTTACTAAAAAATGATGCTTTTAGTATATAACCCTAACAAATTTTGCCTGTTGGATCGGGTCGTGAGCCCGTCATAATAGCTTTCCGGTTGACCTTCTCAAAATTGGACCAAACTTGGCTCACGAGACCAAAAAATGATAAGAGTCCATTGACGTAAGTTTCATCTCGAGATGATGAACAAGCACGAAGTTGTCGGAGAGTTTACAAAGAGGTCGATACTGGATATCTCGATCGATACGTCTCGATTTCGTCGCACACACACACAACAAAATCGAGTTCAGTCGAATCTCACACGTCAACGAAGTTGATACGCACCTTTCGATGCTTTCGTCACGTCATCCGGTTTGTCAGGACGTACGCCGTATTGGTAAAGAAAATTCCTTGTTTTGAAAACTATTTTTGTTGATTTTAGGAATTCGATTTCTCGACACATAGTCGATGAAATCTGATCTATAAAAGGGCTTTTGGATCCCTATAGGTTGTCTATGACTCCCTTTAATTAGATTTCAAAAATTCTAAATATCAAGCCCTAAATCTGTCTTTCAAGTTATGTTCTTAAAATTGAAACTGTCACAATTGTTATGTGATTTTTTTGGAATTGTATCAGGTTGAAGGGGTTTGCAGTTGGTTAACTAGGCTCGGTACTGGAGAAAATAAATCAAAAAATGATTGATTCTGGGATAAGTGTCACGACCCGCACCCACTGTGAGGGTACGAGTACGTAACAACGCCCAGCCTACATCGCAGTGTCGGCGGTAGAACGCTGTTCTAAGTCTCTAACTAACCATCAACTCGTGCAGTATATAATGTACTCATCAAGATCAACTCCGAACGGAGGACAAGTATAAGATATGGTGTAACTCAATCACAGCCTAAGCACGATAAGATAACACAGAAATATCACTAAGAAATTTAAGACAACAAAACTACTAATATAATAACAACAACTCAAAATCTCAATACAACTCAAGTCTCAAATCTCTATATACAACAAGCTCTAAATGAAAATAAATGCAAGTCTACAAAACTAAATCCCGATCACTCCTGAGTGTCGGGGCCATAGGTAGCTAAGCCATCTCCTCAGTAAAATGTAGGGCATGTGTCCTGAGGGAAATCATCTGTAAAATTTTCAACAGGTCCAGTCAGGACGGGAGCGAGCACAAAACATCTCACGCAGTTCATATCGAGTTAGGAAATATAAAGCATGCAATAGAGTAAAGTACATGAAATGCTGAAAGAAGAAGATGTATAAAAAACAGTAGAGATTTGATAATAGGAAATATCTAAATATGATAAGTAAGAACTGTAAGGAACATGTGATTTTAGAGTACAATCTGGTTATGTAAACAGGCTAGGAAAATGCAATGGTAACTCCATTGTATATGGGTGTACAATAGACATATACAATAGTTATACAATGTTGTACAATAGGATTTGAGTACATAACCAATTCTACCCCCCCTCCCCAATCAATACACAAGGATCTACTCCAGTTACGTTATCTTATACAATAGTGTACAATGTTATACAATAGATGTACAATGTTATACAATAGTGTACAATGGTCTATCCCTGGGGCTCATGTGATAATGAGAGTACAATATGCACAATGAGTATACAAGGATATGGGTATTCAATAAATACAATATGGAAGTGAAACGCACATCACAATATGTATTTAGGGAATACAAGGAGATAACATCTCAAAAGAAGATCCATATAGTACCAATCCGTGATAACAGTCGTGTCAGCATCAAGTACAGTAATCTAGAGCAAGAATATAAATCCATACAAGTATGAAACGGTCAGAGAATGTACTCGCCTGATACCTGAGTGTCTGAAAAGAATATACTGTCCGAGGAGTGGTGTCTGTCTCCTATAGAACAGTACAAGTCACAACAAGTCTAAAATGGTAAAATGAAGTTCTACGATGCATTCTTCATGAATCTAGGTCAATCTAGGCCAAAGTCAACTCTTGGTCAACTCTGGTCAACCCTAGAAGTCAAACTAGGTCAACTAGGTCTAACCAAGTCTAAATTAGGTCAAACAAGTTATTCTAGGTCTAAACAAGCCCACAAGACCAAACAAGCCTAAACCAAGCCTATCAAGTCTACATTAGTCTAATCAAGGCTAAACTAGCCTATACTAGTCTAACAAGTCTAGCTTAGTACTCATACACAATCACCATGTCAAAACCAACATCACACATACAAAATTCCTATATACATATATATCTAATTGAGCATAGATAATCTCATATACAATATAAGCTACATAATATGCATCACATACATATATATATACATATATATATGTATGTACCTAGAGTGATAGGTAGAGGAAAGAAAATATGTGAGTGTGTGTGTGTATAGGCAATTATGTGTAGAGAGTACTAGAGGGTGTCAATGTAACTAGATACCTGTGTGTGTGTGTATAGGTAGAGAGTGATAGTGATACATTGCATGTGTGTGTGAGTGTAAGGGTATGAGAGTGTTGTGCTAGTGTGCAAACAGTGATATAGGAATAGGAAAAAATCAGTAAAGGCAACATAAATCTCTGATTTCTCATGAACACCCCAAAACTCAGGTTAACAAACTCATGAAACACATTACCCCTTATCCCATTACCTAGGTACCAATCCTATTTCCATATTTTACTCTATACTCTACCTTTGCCTATTCCCTGCCTAGCCCTCAATACCCTCATGGCTCTACCTAAAGGCACACACTAACTCATATCCTAAAGACACTCAAAACACACACACATACACATATATGAAGACTAACTAACTGACACTAACAGTCCTAACTAATACTAGCTATACTAATCTAATACACTAACTCAAACCCAACTCCCCAGGGAACCTGGAAACCCAAGCTTCCTGCAAGGGAGGATCCCCTGCTGCCTAGTGCAGCAGGGCAGATGCTGCTACTACCTGTTGTGCAATACTTGCTGCAAAAGAAAGCCTGGCAGCCACGGTAATACAAAGCAAACCAAGCTGCAGCTGTACAATGCAATGCAAAGCCAAGGCAATACATTGCAAACCAACTGCTGCCTAGCTGCATGCTGTAAATGCTATTGCAGGCTATGCTCTGCCTGTTGTGATACTGCCAAGGCATGGCAAGGCCAAGCAATACTCTTTCCTGCCCAAGAGCAGCTGCTACTGCCAATGTACATGCTCCTATCTCTACTACCTTGCTAATGCTAAGCAAGCCAAGCATGGCTAAACCTCACAACTTACCAACCTGACATTCCATCTCTGAAACCTACATTTCAGCCTAACAATAAACACCAATACCTGACCTTCCAGTCCAAAAGTTATAGCTAATGTACATAAAAGTTATCAACCAATTCCAGATTTGTAGTTCTCAGAAAATCAACCATGTGTGTGTGTGTGTGTGAAACAGTATGGAATGTTAAACTGTGTGTGACAGTAATAGGAATTCTCAGGTTGTGTATAATGATACATAGAAATAAAGAAAATGAAATGTGTGTATATGGGAGAACACCATATTCTTAGATTAATATCATGAATCAAAACTTACAGTGAAACAAAACCTGACAGTGAATCAATACTTAAGTTATCTCAGGATTTAATAATCACAAAAAAAGGAAAACAAACCAACAGTTCAAACAATGTGTCAAAAATCAGTTTTTAGAGAGGGGGATTAACAGAATGTAAACTCAGTTAACCACAGTTGAATCAACAGTCCTAAACTAACAGGAAAACTGAACCAAAACAGTAGGATAGTTCACAACCAATCCTATAATTGCATTCTCAGTTTTACCATTCCAAATTCTCAGTCAAAAGAAATATGTTCTCAGTTTACAACATTCAGAGTTAACATTTAAACATTAGGAATTCTCAGATCAGCTGGAATCATAGATTTTAAGTTCAAAAGTGTGTATATAAGTGAGTATCTCAGGAAAACAGGGGAAATAACTCAACCCCAATTCATTCAAACCAATACTGAAACCCATATATAAATTCAGATGTATACATGGCAAATTGACTTCAATTTCAGTTCAAAAAAAAGAAAATCAATTACCAAAATGGGCAGGGACTGTCCATACAATTTTGGACTGAACTCAAATCTGAGTATCACATGTTCATGACTGAAATATGGTTGTGCCCAACAAAACAGTGAGGGGGAAATGTTCTCAGGACTATGTCAGATAGGTTAAGGACATGGTGTACATTTGTGAAGTTTTTAGGATAGAAACTCAGTCATCTCAGACCTATAGCTAACAGTGAATGTGAGTGATGATCAGGACAGTATGTGTGTAGCATGAGTGAGCCAATGTGTCAAAAGTGTCACAGATGTTTAGGTGTCAACTAACTGTGTGTGTGTGATAGGGAGTATAGGAAATTAGTGGCAATGTGACAGGATCAATGTGTGTGTGTATAAATCTAATATATATATGTCAAACTCAGAAATTTCAGCCCCAAAACCAAAACAAAACCTAATGCTCAAACACAACTATAATCCAATAATTTAGTAACTAATATATATGTTGGAATCTATTTGGCAATTAACATTACAATTAATTGAAATATACAACCTAATCTCTGAAAACTGAACAATGCATTGTGTATCAGAAAAGAGGACAGTTCATACACATTGTTCATGCAACCAAATCATTCCAAACCATACAATATGTGTCAGAGGTGTAGGCATACTCCATGTGTCCTAAGAAGCCAGACGTGTCCAATAAACAGGACACGAAGTGTCAAAATGTGTGAAATCTAAGTGTCAGCAAAACAGTGAAGCAGTGACCTCGTACTGCCATGTCGAGGAGGATAGAGCTCGACACGTGGCACGAGGAGTCTCGTGCTCATGCACGTGACTAGGGTAGGTCTAGGTGTTCGTGTACACGTGTCTGTATTATGTCCACGTGAGTCGTGTCCAAAGGAAATAGTGCGTATCAGTGAACGATTTCTGTGCGTGAAGTGACAGTGCGTGACCCGTGCGAACGCGATTTCTTCGCGCACAGTGCACGAGAGCTCGTAAAATTTTGTGTGGGTGATGGCAGACAATGCCCCCACATGTACACAAAAAATTAGCTCACGAGAGCCCGTGTCGTGTCCTGTGTCGACCCTGACCAGCAGGGGAGCGGACGGTGCCTGTACGCTGTGTCGTACACGACTTGTGTGTCCATTTTGGACACGAAATGCACACAAAAACCAACTCAGTCCTCAATAATATTAATGTACACATCAAGAGCTTCAAAATCTTATAATTATTTTAGCAAAAATCAAAATTAAAATCCTTAGAGGTATTTCAACAAACACCTACACCACACTACGACACATGTCCGATACGGACACCAAACGGACACGAAATCCACCCAAATTTCAGGGACACCTAGGGGACTCCTAGATCTAGCCCTATATGCAAAGAAAACTGAAGTTTAAATCAATTTAAAGGGTTTTACCTATGTGTGCAAAAAGCTTGGAAAAGCATCAAATAGGGGATTCTTCCTCTTGGTGTCAAAAGCTCCAAATTGACCCAAGGCTGTGATTAAACTCAGAAATCAGAAAATATGAGAGTGTTAGGTTCTAATGCAAGAAACTAGGATTAAAAAGGGATTAAAATGAATTTATGGGGATTTTTGGAAGAGGGACAATACCTTTCTTTCTCCAATGTTGAAATGAATGAAAGAAGGAGGCAAGCCCTAGAGAATAAGTGTTTGTATAGGGTAGGGATCCCAATGGCTGGTCATTTAGGGTTTTGTTAGGGTTAGGGCTTCTAGTCATGGGCCATGGGCCAAGTCATGATCAAAATAAATCATTTAGCCATAAGTCATTTCATGAAACCATGAACCATGACTTAAATGCACTAAACCAAATCCCCTCATTCTAAAATTAGTTTTTAATGACTAAATGTAGGTTAACCTAAGTTAGACTAGGGTCACCATGGCTAGGGTTAGCTTCTAGGCTAGCTCACTAGGTCTCAACAAGTCAAGTCAACCAAAAATTCACCAATTCAACAAATCACCAAATAAATCAAATAACCAAATAAATCAAATAAGTCAAAATGACTAAAATATCCCTAAGCTAAAAATAACAATTAAATCATCCTAATGACGTGGTTAGGCTCTAGGTCATGCAGTCTCTCAGGTTTCACTAGCAACACATCAAAATCACAAGTCATGACTAAAAACAGTTTTAAATAGTTTAAAAATTATTAAAAATTACCAAAAATCATAATATGAAATAAATATCAATAAATAATAATTATAATTACAAAATTTCAAAAATACCCTTATCTGGAAAACTGGGTGTTACAATCAAAAATTGGGTTTTGAAGATGGTTACCTAAACGTAGTTTCAAAGGACAGAGTCCCTTTATTTCCGATGACAGGCAGTGCTAACAACGTCTTTGGTGACTTGCGCAGTGACGCTGACGATTGTGGGGGTAAGCAGGAGTCCTTGGGTTCGGCAAGGATCGAGAGTTCCCGAGTTTTGGAAGAAAATTTGGAGAGTTTGATCGGTATATATTTCTATATATACATACGGTTCCTAGAGTTTTTACTCCAAATTTCCAGCGAATTTAAATTTGATTTTAATTGGATTTGATGTGATCTAGAGGAGAACTGGACTAGGTTTATATAGGATTTTTTTTGGATTTAATTGATCTCATCTTAATCGAATTTAAATCCCACTTTTTCCTTTCCTTTCCGTTGTCTATGATCGAGTTTAGAGAGTTTCTCCATCTCGCGAGATTTTATAATCTTGCAAGAAATTCATTAATTTTTTTCTATTTATAAATATATATATAAACATATATGAAAACACATACATCTAATAAAAAAATTCTAAAAGTTTCCTAAAATTCAAAAAATAACCTCTAGAATATTTTAGTAAATATTTAGCACAAAATTTACCTATAATTATATAAGTTGTAGCAATTTTGGGCTATTAATAAAATCATAAATCTAGCTATTTAGTTAATTAAGAATATACTTAAGTTTAAAATAAAAATAATAAAATAATTTTTTTTACTAAATTTGGGGTTTACATCATACCCCACTTATAAAATTTTTGCCATCGAAATTAAAAATAATCTTAATATAAAAAAATAACAAGATTAAATACGAAGGGAGAGCAAGTACGTCAAATCGTAACCTAATTTTCGAACGGATGGAGGAGGTAGTTATAAAAGAATTCAATTTGATGCCATATTCTCTAAAAGGGGGTATTCTTCAAGACTCTGGCCAACTTATAGAAATTGGTTAGCCGTGCAAAACCATTACAAGACTTCTGAGGAGGACAATTTCTAAGGACTGGTACGAGAATATTGGTCACTTCTGACTGCACTCACGTATCCTAAGGAAAGTCTAAATATTGCCATAGCGTTCAATAACTTCTATAGGAATTTTTTTTACAATCTAATATCGTTCTTGTAGAGGTCATGCTTTAATAAGATAGTAGGTAGGTCTTGGGCAACTGCAACTGGGGTAAATGGGTACGGAGAAACTTCATTCGTCGCATACCATAGGTGTCGAAGGGATAAGATTGAAGAATTTATGGTAAAAATAATTTGGGACAAGAGGTGGGAAGTTATAATTGATGCATTAACCCTTTTTGTATTGGAGACAAGACAAAAATAGGTAGGCGTTACACAAATGACATAGGTGTTGTATGTCTCATAAGGATCCTGGGTGTTTAATTTATTCGAGGTAACGGATTGGTATTATAGGGTTACAATCAAACGGAACGAGAATGGCCATCTATGGTTTGTACTCAATATAATTGTGTCACACATGTGGTGTAATTGAAATGAAGCACGTAAAGATGTGTTTGTATGGGACATGCATGTCATGTGTGTAGAGTAGCTCGTCTAGTTCTTGAGTGTGAAATTTGTTGGAAGAAAAAGGCTTGTATTGTGCCCCAATTATCAAAGTCACGGTAAGGTCATCAGATGGTACGGATAGGAGTGGACGTTATGAATCATTGATTTATTAGCCCAGTTGGAACCAATCTACCCCAAATCACTTGCTAATTCAAAGAAACCCTACGTTCTTATAGAGGCTTGCAATCTATGCACTTTAGGAATTCCGTTCTCGAATTTAAAACTAAGATATGATTCTATGGTAGAATGGGATTTAAAGAATCAAACTCATAATCTTTGCACCTTGATTATTGGAATAACCACACGATAAAATAGAACGATATGCAAAATGAAAGAAAAGTCATGTACGGGGATCGTACCGTAATTTTGAGCAATTGGAAGTAGTGGTTGTATATGTCATTCTTGCATTCCCTAAATTTTGCGAGTGTTACAATAGTGACACACGAACCGAGGAGTAGCATGTTTAACTCTTCTTATGACATATATAAGATTATAGTCAGTGGCAACGACTTTTATGGTCCGTCAAGAAATACCATGGACGACTAAGTCCTTAATTTCCTGCTTGTAACAAGCTTACTTGTCGATGATTATAAGGTTACTAATGGTGTCGAAGGTAGTACTTCGTGATACTACTGCAAACTAATTAATCCAATTATTTTTTAGAAAATGATGACTTAACTATATTAAGCAAGATAACTAAGCTATTAAGGGTGTTGCTCTAATATCAACTAGTGTCCTAACAATAAATGGCATATCTAGGACAATACTTATTGTGTTCCTACTCTCCAGATGATTGTCTATGTGATTGCTTTATGTTTTTGCTGAGGTTCTACCGATCGTCTAATCGACCTGCTCTGAGTTATTTTAGCTGGTACTAAGGCTGGGTTGATCAAAACATCAATCAAGGTTAGGATCAAGCAAAAAAATAATCAAAATATTTTTAAGAACGGTATGAAGCAAAGCGGGATGCATAGGATATAGTCTAGATAAAATCAGAAAATCATTTAGCTCCGTAATCACGTTATTCGAAGTTTGCCCCACCAACACACATCTGGCTGCAAAACTTCTAAAACCGTAATATAATGGATGTCTGTAGTGTGTGTCTGCCATGCCAGTCAATATATCTTCTCAGACTTATCTTTGGCCTAAATCTGTGCACCCACTCAAACAAAAATATTTACTTTCGTTATATATATATAATACTAGTTATGAATCCTTTTTGTTTAATTGGACTCGACATAGGACCAAACCCCAACCCAACCTTAAAAACCTAACTAAGTGGTCAAGTAGAACACCAAACACTTTTTCAAAACTCACAAAACACCAAACACCGTACACCAAAACCTATTCTAGAAGAAAATATTTCAGCATACAACCCAACCCCTTCACCTTCCCTCTTAGCCGAAACCTCCGTCTCCTTTTACATCCCCATGAACACTGAAGGGTGTAACCTTCAAACAAATGCTCTTACTCTTCTCCTTAACTCCTAAACACTTAATTCTAAGCATTATTATTCTACTTAATTCAGCCCCTACTACCATCCTTGGCCGAAACATACATTCCATCCACCAAATCTGTCCAAAATGTTTATTCCTGCTACTTTACCCTATCAACCATCTCTATAGCACTCAAAACTCATCCAAGACAACCCTAACACCCTCCCCTAACATCCTACCATCTTCTATATTCACCACAACCTATAGAACAAACTATTTAAGCATCAGAAGGAGCTACAAGGAGGAGAAGTCAAATATGGAATTGTTTCGAAGAAGCTACGATTCGAGACATTTTTAACCCATTTTCCAAAAAGGATAGTGAGCAAAACTCTTTTTCTTGAACCCCCTTAGTTTTCCTAAACATTACTCATCAGGTTCTATGAAGATTTTATCAACTTGTCATATATATATTTTGCATGCTAGACTAGGAAACCCAAATATCAATCTAGTTTTTACCCGTAGTGAGCACCAACTTGTATTTCTTAATATAAATGTAAAATAACTTTAAAATAATTTTTTTTATTCTGATTTTGATTTATATTTAATTTTACCTATTTTTCCAGAATATAAATTATTTGTTTTAGAATTAATCTGTAGAAATTTATAAGGGTAATAGTATTGAACATGTGTAAATACTAGATATGTGTAACTAGTTTGTATTTTTATTATTTGTAGGCCTAATTTGTATGTTAATAATAGTAGTTATATATTATATATGGATTAATTTTAGAACTTTAATTTAAGTTTTTGAGAATGAAATCTTACCCATCGTCGAAGCGGTCAAACAAGCTCCACTAGGCGCCTCACCTAAAATCCCTCTTCTTGTGCTTACTTGAAATGGTGTCCACAACGTGGGTTAGTACATAACACATACTAGTGACCGACTTATTATGTAAGCTTTCTACTTGTTTAGGCTCTTTTTAACAATTCATAAGAAACATAATAATAGAAAGCACTTGTACGATAAATCTTACCCATCGTCGATAGTCATCCCTATATAAGGCAAGGTAGGCACAATTTGCATATACGAATAACTTATGTTCCATTCTTGTATATATTGAAGTTTACAATTCTTCTTATGCGTGTGGCCTATCTACATGATGGTTCACTGGTTATTTCCTATGATTAGCCGTTATGACTCTTTGGTTCAGCTCATCGCTAATGGACACAGATAATAATACCCTATGTACGCGAGGTCTTATTTACCTTAGGGTGCCCTAATCTCTCCTTGGACGAGTAGTTTCCAGCGCCTCAGGACATCACTCGAGAGACGATTTTACCTTGTGCACAAGTTGTCTGAGGCCAATGCATGCTCTAATATTTCTGTCAGATAAAACAAATTTATGCACAGATAATTGACACGTTCATTTCGTGTCTTTCTTCTTATTCAAACAACATGTATATGTTCGTTTGTCTATGTCATCATTCAAACCATACTAGTAATGGCAAGTGATCATTCATATTAAAACAGATTGAGCATCAGTAGAAAATCTAGCATTTGTTTCAAACCATTATCTTCTCTTATCATTTGTTATGATGGTATCGTTGATCACATGGATGCAACATGAGGCAAATCAAATCTGTATTTTGTAGTATATCAATAGCCATGACTTCACTAAATCTCATCCATAGAAATAAAGAATAAAGATAGTACAAAATCAAATCTAAGTTTGTCATTATACAAACTGCTAGATGGAGACAAATCTACTACAAAGCATTTAAACTAGATGAAAAGGGAAATAACAGAAAGAAGGAATGCAAGCAGCTAAATGGTCCAAGAGCATGTCATCTTTGATAGAGAGAGAAAATCAAAATCTCGGCTGGAGCTCTTACGGAATGTCATAAAAATACACAACTAGAGAGATCACCAGGTCCTCAAAGGGATGTAACAATACAAAAAATATGCCATATAAATGGGGTAAAAAAAAAATGCAAGTAATAAGATGCCAAACTAATCTACTGGAAATATACAGTTAAGAACAAACCTTCAATGAATGGGCCCTTTGGCTATATGTGATTGGCATAGTCCCTACTATGAGCACCAGGGGCCTACATCCGTAGCGCTCCATGAACGTCAGAGGGAATCAGTAGCATTAGGGGAGATCTTACATGCATCTCCGACGGAGCTCATAGGTTACAATAGATAAGTGCATACATGGCCCACACATTAAGGAACTGTTCTCCTCACCTTATGCACCTACCTAGGTCGTATCTACGATATTGTACCTCTACCAACTGTCAAGTCTCCTAGCATGCATCTATTTGGCTGTTAGACCCAACGTATGTGCACGGGTGATCAGCCAATACACAAATACCTTTTTATGTTACTCATAACTCACACATATCTCGTGGCATATCTGTGTCAAAATTTATAAAATTTTTACTACTCGGAGGTAGTCCCTTAACTCTTGGTCCATATGCAGATTTAAAGACAAGAATTAAAATATAACTAGTATTTGCATTATGTATAACTGGAAGCACAGTGAGTCATGAACAATAACAGAGATGCAACTGGATAAACTAGAAATAACAATAGTAAATATACAGTAACTAAATAATAAAGGTACAAATATTTATAAGCAGTAAATATGGCAAGGTATCTTGCTTGAGGTGGTATGTAAATGGCAGTATCCAGTAACTCGTAACGTCAAATCAGTGAAGCAATGAAGCCAACTTTCGCAAACGTCCTCGAATGCTGAAACAAACATCACCAAAGTTTTTAGAATCAAAGAAGTGTCAAAGATAGCATACATATAAGTCCAATTCTGGATACATGAGCAAAATCGTAATTTTTGGCCAAATCGGTGTCTACCGTTGGACCCGCTTTGCACTGAAAAGTGTGCCAAAATATATGGTCGCTAAGGTTATCAAGTTACATGTCTACTCATTCTGTTTAACCATATGAACTCAATCGTATGTTCAAAGTAGGATTCTGGTGATCCCTGCATAATTTTGACAATAGCTTGGTCCACTAATGAGCTATTGTTGCACTACCTCCCTAATCCCAAATTATGTTTGTGGGCTTCTTTTATTATATGCTCGTTTGGCTCCCCATATTAAGATATCGTATGTCCGTCGATCAAATTAAGTTACTGACAACTATATTGATTCGACATCATTTATCCTTAAGTAGTACCGCTCAACTTTATTTGTCATGTCAGATATAATCCACCTGCAGGGTTTATATGACAATCCTTATGAGCTCCTTAAGGGGACATCATCAACCCGATGTATCGGGACATGGATTCCATTTATAATCAACAGCTCATCATACATACAATGTTACTACCCAATTCATAGAGGTTGTTGATCCATAATGAATCTCACTCTTTTATGAGTCAAAATAATGCATACTGCTTATACATGTCCATTATTATATCCGGGTTAAGAGCATAAGCATCCATAATAACAGAGGTATTTGTTTTCTTATGTAGTTAGTACAAAGAGAACAACCTCAAGTAGTCCTGTTCAATACAAACAAAGTGTACTAGTGTAAACCTATAATCAAGATAGACTAATACCAGATTACACTACAACCTTTCCAATAGATTGTCCAAGTCCATCTAGGTAGTGAACTATTTATATACTCCATAAGGAACTGATAATATGATCTTCTGTGTGACACCACACACCATATTATCTACAATATAGAATATCAGACATTTGCATTAACACTTGCAACAACTACAATATACAAACATTTTTCCATATGATTCTCATTCAAAATTTAAGAAAATAAGGTTACTAAAAAATGATGCTTTTAGTATATAACCCTAACAAATTTTGCCTGTTGGATCGGGTCGTGAGCCCGTCATAATAGCTTTCCGGTTGACCTTCTAAGAATTGGACCAAACTTGGCTCACGAGACCAACAAATGATAAGAGTCCATTGACGTAAGTTTTATCTCGAGATGATGAACAAGCACGAAGTTGTCGGAGAGTTTACAAAGAGGTCGATACTGGATATCTCGATCGATACGTCTCAATTTCGTCGCGCACACACACAACAAAATCGAGTTCAGTCGAATCTCACACGTCAACGAAGTTGATACGCACCTTTCGATGCTTTCGTCACGTCATCCGGTTTGTCAGGACGTACGCCGTATTGGTAAAGAAAATTCCTTGTTTTGAAAACTATTTTTGTCGATTTTAGGAATTCGATTTCTCGACACATAGTCGATGAAATCTGATCTACAAAAGGGCTTTTGGATCCCTATAGGTTGTCTATGACTCCCTTTAATTAGATTTCAAAAATTCTAAATATCAAGCCCTAAATCTGTCTTTCAAGTTATGTTCTTGAAATTGAAACTGTCACAATTCTTATGTGATTTTTTTGGAATTGTATCAGGTTGAAGGGGTTTGCAGTAGGTTAACTAGGCTCGGTACTGGATAAAATAAATCAAAAAATGATTGATTCTGGGATAAAAAAATTGGGTTTTGAAGATGGTTACCTAAACGTAGTTTCAAAGGACAGAGTCCCTTTATTTTCGATGACAGGCAGTGCTAACAACGTCTTTGGTGACTTGCGCAGCGACGCTGACGATTGTGGGGGTAAGCAGGAGTCCTTGGGTTCGGCAAGGATCGAAAGTTCCTGAGTTTTGGAAGAAAATTTGGAGAGTTTGATCGGTATATATTTCTATATATACATACGGTTCCTAGAGTTTTTACTCCAAATTTCCAGCAAATTTAAATTTGATTTTAATTGGATTTGATGTGATCTAGAGGAGAACTGGACTAGGTTTATATAGGAATTTTTTTGGATTTAATTGATCTCATCTTAATCGAATTTAAATCCCACTTTTTCCTTTCCTTTCCGTTGTCTATGATCGAGTTTAGAGAGTTTCTCCATCTCGCGAGATTTTATAATCTTGCAAGAAATTCATTAATTTTTTTCTATTTATAAATATATATATAAACATATATGAAAACACATACATCTAATAAAAAATTCTAAAAGTTTCCTAAAATTCAAAAAATAACCTCTAGAATATTTTAGTAAATATTTAGCACAAAATTTACCTATAATTATATAAGTTGTAGCAATTTCGGGCTATTAATAAAATCATAAATCTAGCTATTTAGTTAATTAAGAATATACTTAATTTTAAATAAAAATAATAAAATATTTTTTTTACTAAATTTGGGGTTTACATCATACCCCACTTATAAAATTTTTGCCATCGAAATTAAAAATAATCTTAATAAAAAAAAATAACAAGATTAAATACGAAGGGAGAGCAAGTACGTCAAATCGTAACCTAATTTTTGAACGGATGGAGGAGGTAGTTATAAAAGAATTCAATTTGACGCCATATTCTCTAAAAGGGGGTATTCTTCAAGACTCTGGCCAACTTATAGAAATTGGTTAGCCGTGCAAAACCATTACAAGACTTCTGAGGAGGACAATTTCTAAGGACTGGTACGAGAATATTGGTCACTTCTGACTGCACTCACGTATCCTAAGGAAAGTCTAAATATTGCCATAGCGTTCAATTACTTCTATATGAATTTTTTTTACAATCTAATATCGTTCCTGTAGAGGTCATGCTTTAATAAGATAGTAGGTAGGTCTTGGGCAACTGCAACTGGGGTAAATGGGTACGGAGAAACTTCATTCATCGCATACCGTAGGTGTCGAAGGGATAAGATTGAAGAATTTATGGTAAAAATAATTTGGGACAAGAGGTGGGAAGTTATAATTGATGCATTAACCCTTTTTGTATTAGAGACAAGACAAAAATAGGTAGGCGTTACACAAATGACATAGGTGTTGTATGTCTCATAAGGATCCTGGGTGTTTAATTTATTCGAGGTAACGGGTTGGTATTATAGGGTTACAATCAAACGGAACGAGAATGGCCATCTATGGTTTGTACTCAATATAATTGTGTCACACATGTGGTGTAATTGAAATGGAGCACGTAAAGATGTGTTTGTATGGGACATGCATGTCATGTGTGTAGAGTGGCTCGTCTAGTTCTTGAGTGTGAAATTTGTTGGAAGAAAAAGGCTTGTATTGTGCCCCAATTATCAAAGTCACGGTAAGGTCATCAGATGGTACGGATAGGAGTGGACGTTATGAATCATTGATTTATTAGCCCAGTTGGAACCAATCTACCCCAAATCACATGCTAATTCAAAGAAACCCTACGTTCTTATAGAGGCTTGCAATCTATGCACTTTAGGAATTCCGTTCTCGAATTTAAAACTAAGATATGATTCTATGGTATAAAGGGATTTAAAGAATCAAACTCACAATCTTTGCACCTTGATTATTGGAATAACCACACGATAAAATAGAACGATATGCAAAACGAAAGAAAAGTCATGTACGGGGATCGTACCGTAATTTTGAGCAATTGGAAGTAGTGGTTGTATATGTCATTCTTGCATTCCCTAAATTTTGTGAGTGTTACAATAGTGACACATGAACCGAGGAGTAGCATGTTTAACTCTTCTTATGACATATATAACATTATAGTCAGTGGCAACGACTTTTATGGTCCGTCAAGAAATACCATGGACGACTAAGTCCTTAATTTCCTGCTTGTAACAAGCTTACTTGTCGATGATTATAAGGTTACTAATGGTGTCGAAGGTAGTACTTCGTGATACTACTGCAAACTAATTAATCCAATTATTTTTTAGAAAATGATGACTTAACTATATTAAGCAAGATAACTAAGCTATTAAGGGTGTTGCTCTAATATCAACTAGTGTCCTAACAATAAATGGCATATCTAGGACAATACTTATTATGTTCCTACTCTCCAGATGATTGTCTATGTGATTGCTTTATGTTTTTGCTGAGGTTCTACAGATCGTCTAATCGACCTGCTCTGAGTTATTTTAGCTGGTACTAAGGCTGGGTTGATCAAAACAACAACCAAGGTTAGGATCAAGCAAAAAAATAATCAAAATATTTTTAAGAACGGTATGAAGCCAAGCGGGATGCATAGGATATAGTCTAGATAAAATCAGAAAATCATTTAGCTCCGTAATCACGTTATTCGAAGTTTGCCCCACCAACACACATCTGGCTGCAAAACTTCTAAAACCGTAATATAATGGATGGCTGTAGTGTGTGTCTGCCATGCCAGTCAATATATCTTCTCAGACTTATCTTTGGCCTAAATCTGTGCACCCACTCAAACAAAAATATTTACTTTCGTTATATATATATATATATATATTTTTTTTATTTTATTTACTTTCGTTATATATATATAATACTAGTTATGAATCCTTTTTGTTTAATTGGACTCGACATAGGACCAAACCCCAACCCAACCTTAAAAACCTAACTAAGTGGTCAAGTAGAACACCAAACACTTTTTCAAAACTCACAAAACACCAAACACTTTTTCAAAACTCACTAGGTCTCAACAAGTCAAGTCAACCAAAAATTCACCAATTCAACAAATCACCAAATAAATCAAATAAGTCAAAATGACCAAAATATCCCTAGGCTAAAAATAACAATTAAATCGTCCTAATGACGTGGTTAGGCTCTAGGTCATGTAGTCTCTCAGGTTTCACTAGCAGCACATCAAAATCACAAGTCATGACTAAAAACAGTTTTAAATAGTTTAAAAATTATTAAAAATTACCAAAAATCATAATGTGAAATAAATATCAATAAATAATAATTATGATTACAAAATTTCAAAAATACCCTTATCTGGAAAACTGGGTGTTACAATCCTACCCACCTTATAAAAATTTCGTCCTCGAAATTAAGATGGTCGCACCCTTCCTAGGTCAAACCCCCAATCAATCAAGGTCGAAGCAATACAATCCTACTGGTCGTGATTCCTCAGTCTCGAACAGGGTAGCTACACTATCTAGCAATCACAAGCAGTATCCTGGTAGGTACTAAGGGAAATCACTCATGGAAGTGGGAAGGAAGAACAAGAAGGTCAAACCTGCTAATTCATCACCTGCAACGTCGGTCTCCTCGACCGCCATCGCAAAAGCTCCACCCCTCTGGTGCTGAGCTACAGGTGGCCTAGCTCCCTCAAAAGGAGGTGCAAAGGGACAGTCTACCATCCTATATGAAACTTGGTAAGACAACAAGGAATTAATCATGACCTGGGTTGATCTATCAAGTACAGTGCCTTTTCTTCTGAAATATGTGAAATGCAAAACAATAAAGAGTTCAAGGACGATGCTATTAAGTACAATACGTGGTTCATAGGCGATGGAAATAATTCAAAGAGGGTTGCCAAATCTGTCGTGGATGAGACTCTAGGGCAAATTTAACTATGTCTTCCTCCATGTCGAATAATATATGAGAAGCGAACCAAAGTGCAATAGGTTGATCAGACCATCATGCACCGGTTCTGATTAGACAATATGTTAGTGGGTGCCGGCCCCCAATAAAATATGTCATGATCAAGCTCGAATAAGATAAGCTTGCAAAACTGGTGCTAAATTAGCAACATAAGATAGACAAAATATAAGTAAGGATAACGATGAAGAAAGTTAATAGTCTAAGATTCTTTAAACATCAAGGAGAGAGGGTGAATCAAAATAAGAGGAAAAGGATTTTCAATCGAAGTTCATAATGAGATTCTCAAGGGTCATCCAGGAATCTCTCAAGTAGTCCTAACTGTGATTGAGTACCTCTCTGTTAAAACCTATCTCTCGATCCTATCGCAGGCTCGCAGCAGTACAACTAAGTCGCCGTACTACCACGATATCGCACTAATACGACTCTCGACCTGCATGGGCCACCACTAAAAACGTGTCACGACCCGCACCCACTGTGAGAGTACGAGTACGTAACAACGCCCAGCCTACGCCGCAGTGTCGACGGTAGAACGCTGTTCTAAGTCACTAACTAACCATCAACTCGTGCAGTATATAATGTACTCATCAA
This sequence comes from Iris pallida, assembly GCA_029216955.1. Lineage (NCBI taxonomy): Eukaryota > Viridiplantae > Streptophyta > Magnoliopsida > Asparagales > Iridaceae > Iris > Iris pallida. Next base: position 2,437,318 of record JANAVB010041417.1, read on the forward strand.
GATCAACTCCGAACGGAGGACAAGTATAAGATATGGTGTAACTCAATCACAGCCTAAGCACGATAAGATAACACAGAAATATCACTAAGATATTTAAGACAACAAAACTACTAATATAATAACAACAACTCAAAATCTCAATACAACTCAAGTCTCAAATCTCTATATACAACAAGCTCTAAATGAAAATAAATGCAAGTCTACTAAACTAAATCCCGATCACTCCTGAGTGTCGGGGCCATAGGTAGCTAAGCCATCTCCTCAGTAAAATATAGGGCATGTGTCCTCAGGGCAATCATCTGTAAAATTTTCAACAGGTCTAGTCAGGACGGGAGCGAGCACAAAATATCTCATGCAGTTCATATCGAGTTAGGAAATATAAAGCATGCAATAGAGTAAAGTACTTGAAATGCTGAAAGAAGAAGATGTATAAAAAACAGTAGAGATTTGATAACAGGAAATATCTAAATATGATAAGTAAGAACTGTAAGGAACATGTGATTTTAGAGTACAATCTGGTTATGTAAACGGGCTAGGAAAATGCAATGGTAACTCCATTGTACGTGGGTGTACAATAGACATATACAATAGTTATACAATATTGTACAATAGGATTTGAGTACATAACCAATTCTACTCCCCCTCCCCAATCAATACACAAGGATCTACTCCAGTTACGTTATCGTGTACAATAGTGTACAATGTTATACAATGGATGTACAATGTTATACAATAGTGTACAATGGTCTATCCCTGGGGCTCATGTGATAATGAGAGTACAATATGCACAATGAGTATACAAGGATATGGGTATTCAATAAATACAATATGGAAGTGAAACGCACATCATAATATGTATTTAGTGAATACAAGGAGATAACATCTCAAAAGAAGATCCATATAGTACTAATCCGTGATAACAGTCGTGTCAGCATCAAGTACAGTAATCTAGAGCAAGAATATAAATCCATACAAGTATGAAACGGTCAGAGAATGTACTCGCCTGATAGCCTGAGTGTCTGAAGAGAATATACTATCCGAGGAGTGGTGTCTGTCTCCTATAGAACAGTACAAGTCACAACAAGTCTAAAATGGTAAAATGAAGTTCTACTATGCATTCTTCATGAATCTAGGTCAATCTAGGCCAAAGTCAACTCTTGGTCAACTCTGGTCAACCTTAGAAGTCAAACTAGGTCAACTAGGTCTAACCAAGTCTAAATTAGGTCAAACAAGTTATTCTAGGTCTAAACAAGCCCACAAGACCAAACAAGCCTAAACCAAGCCTATCAAGTCTACATTAGTCTAATCAAGGCTAAACTAGCCTATACTAGTCTAACAAGTCTAGCTTAGTACTCATACACAATCACCATGTCAAAACCAACATCACACATACAAAATTCCTATATACATATATATCTAATTGAGCATAGATAATCTCATATACAATATAGGCTACATAATATGCATCACATACATATATATATACATATATATATGTATGTACCTAGAGTGATAGGTAGAGGAAAGAAAACATGTGAGGGTGTGTGTGTATAGGCAATTATGTGTAGAGAGTACTAGAGGGTGTCAATGTAACTAGATACCTGTGTGTGTGTGTATAGGTAGAGAGTGATAGTGATACATTGCATGTGTGTGTGAGTGTAAGGGTATGGGAGTGTTGTGCTAGTGTGCAAACAGTGATAAAGGAATAGGAAAAAATCAGTAAAGGCAACATAAATCTCTGATTTCTCATGAACACCCCAAAACTCAGGTTAACAAACTAATGAAACACATTACCCCTTATCCCATTACCTAGGTACCAATCCTATTTCCATATTTTACTCTATACTCTACCTTTGCCTATTCCCTGCCTAGCCCTCAATACCCTCATGGCTCTACCTAAAGGCACACACTAACTCATATCCTAAAGACACTCAAAACACACACACATACACATATATGAAGACTAACTAACTGACACTAACAGTCCTAACTAATACTAGATATACTAATATAATATACTAACTCAAACCCAACTCCCCAGGGAACTTGGAAACCCAAGCTTCCTGCAAGGGAGGATCCCCTGCTGCTTAGTGCAGCAGGGCAGATGCTGCTACTGCCTGTTGTGCAATGCTTGCTGCAAAAGAAAGCCTGGCAGCCAAGGTAATGCAAAGCAAACCAAGCTGCTGCTGTGCAATACAATGCAAAGCCAAGGCAATGCAATGCAAACCAGCTGCTGCCTAGCTGCATGCTGCAAATGCTCTTACAGGCTATGCTCTGCCTGTTGTGATACTGCCAAGGCATGGCAAGGCCAAGCAATACTCTTGCCTGCCCAAGAGCAGCTGCTACTGCAAATGCACATGCTCCTATCTCTACTACCTTGCTAATGCTAAGCAAGCCAAGCATGGCTAAACCTCACAACTTACCAACCTGACATTCCATCTCTGAAACCTACGTTTCAGCCTAACAATAAACACCAATACCTGACATTCCAGTCCAAAAGTTATAGCTAATGTACATAAAAGTTATCAACCAATTCCAGATTTATAGTTCTCAGAAAATCAACCATGTGTGTGTGTGTGTGTGAAACAGTGTGGAATATTAAACTGTGTGTGACAGTAATAGGAATTCTCAGGTTGTGTATAATGATACATAGAAATGAAGAAAATAAAATGTGTGTGTATATGGGAGAACACCATATTCTTAGATTAATATCATGAATCAAAACTTACAGTGAAACAAAACCTGACAGTGAATCAATACTTAAGTTATCTCAGGATTTAATAATCACAAAAAAAGGAAAACAAACCAACAGTTCAAACAATGTGTCAAAAATCAGTTTTTAGAGAGGGGGATTAACAGAATGTAAACTCAGTTAACCACAGTTGAATCAACAGTCCTAAACTAACAGGAAAACTGAACCAAAACAGTAGGATAGTTCACAACCAATCCTATAATTGCATTCTCAGTTTTACCATTCCAAATTCTCAGTCAAAAGAAACATGTTCTCAGTTTACAACATTCAGAGTTAACATTTAAATATTAGAAATTCTCAGATCAGCTGGAATCATAGATTTTAAGTTCAAAAGTGTGTATAGAAGTGAGTATCTCAGGAAAACAGGGGAAATAACTCAACCCCAATTCATTCAAACCAATACTGAAACCCATATATAAATTCAGATGTATACATGGCAAATTGACTTCAATTTCAGTTCAAAAAAAAAAGAAAATCAATTACCAAAATGGGCAGGGACCATACAATTTTGGACTGAACTCAAATCTGAGTATCACATGTTCATGACTGAAATGTGGTTGTGCCCAACAAAACAGTGAGGGGGAAATGTTCTCAGGACTATGTCAGATAGGTTAAGGATATGGTGTACATTTGTGAAGTTTTTAGGATAGAAACTCAGTCATCTCAGACCTATAGCTAACAGTGAATGTGAGTGATGATCAGGACAGTGTGTGTGTAGCATGAGTGAGCCAATGTGTCAAAAGTGTCACAGATGTTTAGGTGTCAACTAACTGTGTGTGTGTGATAGGAAGTATAGGAAATTAGTGGCAATGTGACAGGATCAATGTGTGTGTGTATAAATCTAATATATATATGTCAAACTCAGAAATTTCAGCCCCAAAACCAAAACAAAACCTAATGCTCAAACACAACTATAATCCAATAATTTAGTAACTAATATATATGTTGGAATCTATTTGGCAATTAACATTACAATTAATTGAAATATACAACCTAATCTCTGAAAACTGAACAATGCATTGTGTATCAGAAAATAGGACAGTTCATACACATTATTCATGCAACCAAATCATTCCAAACCATACAATATGTGTCAGAGGTGTAGGCATACTCCATGTGTCCAAAGAAGCCAGACGTGTCCAATAAATAGGACACGAAGTATCAAAATGTGTGAAATCTAAGTGTCAGCAAAATAGTGAAGCAGTGACCTCGTGCTGCCATGTCGAGGAGGATAGAGCTCGACACGTGGCACGAGGAGTCTCGTGCTCATGCACGTGGCTAGGGTAGGTCTAGATGTTCGTGTACATGTGTCTGTATTGTGTCCACATGAGTCGTGTCCAAAGGAAATAGTGCGTATCAGTGAACGATTTCTGTGCGTGAAGTGACAGTGCGTGACCCGGGCGAACGCAATTTCTTCGCGCACAATGCACGAGAGCTCGTGAAATTTTGTGTGGGTGATGGCAGACAATGCCCCCACATGTACACAAAAAATTAGCTCACGAGAGCCCGTGTCGTGTCCTATGTCGACCCCGAGCAGCAGGGGAGCGTACGGTGCCTGTGCGCTGTGTCGTGCACGACTTGCGTGTCCATTTTGGACACGAAATGCGCACAAAAACCAACTCAGTCCTCAATAATATTAATGTACACATCAAGAGCTTCAAAGTAATAAAATTATTTTAGCAAAAATCAAAATTAAAATCCTTAGAGGCATTTCAACAAACACCTACACCACACTACGACACATGTCCGATACGGACACCAAACGGACACGAAATCCACCCAAATTTCAGGGACACCTAGGGGACTCCTAGATCTAGCCCTATATGCAAAGAAAACTGAAGTTTAAATCAATTTAAAGGGTTTTACCTATATGTGCAAAAAGCTTGGAAAAGCCTCAAATGGGGGATTCTTCCTCTTGGTGTCAAAAGCTCCAAATTGACCCAAGGCTGTGATTAAACACAGAAATCAGAAAATAGGAGAGTGTTAGGTTCTAATGCAAGAAACTAGGATTAAAAAGGGATTAAAATGAATTTATGGGGATTTTTGGAAGAGGGACAATACCTTTCTTTCTCCAATGTTGAAATGAATGAAAGAAGGAGGCAAGCCCTAGAGAATAAGTGTTTATATAGGGTGGGGATCCCTATGGCTGGTCATTTAGGGTTTTGTTAGGGTTAGGGCTTCTAGTTATGGGCCATGGGCCAAGTCATGATCAAAATAAATCATTTAGCCATTAAGTCATTTCATGAAACAATGAACCATGACTTAAATACACTAAACCAAATCCCCTCATTCTAAAATTAGTTTTTAATGACTAAATGTAGGTTAACCTAAGTTAGACTAGGGTCACCATGGCTAGGGTTAGCTTCTAGGCTAGCTCACTAGGTCTCAACAAGTCAAGTCAACCAAAAATTCACCAATTCAACAAATCACCAAATAAATCAAATAAGTCAAAATGACCAAAATATCCCTAGGCTAAAAATAACAATTAAATCGTCCTAATGACGTGGTTAGGCTCTAGGTCATACAGTCTCTCAGGTTTCACTAGCAGCACATCAAAATCACAAGTCATGACTAAAAACAGTTTTAAATAGTTTAAAAATTATTAAAAATTACCAAAAATCATAATGTGAAATAAATATCAATAAATAATAATTATAATTACAAAATTTCAAAAATACCCTTATCTGGAAAACTGGGTGTTACAATCAAAAATTGGGTTTTGAAGATGGTTACCTAAACGTAGTTTCAAAGGACAGAGTCCCTTTATTTCCGATGACAGGCAGTGCTAACAACGTCTTTGGTGACTTGCGCAGCGACGCTGACGATTGTGGGGGTAAGCAGGTGTCCTTGGGTTCAGCAAGGATCGAGAGTTCCCGAGTTTTGGAAGAAAATTTGGAGAGTTTGATCGGTATATATTTCTATATATACATACGGTTCCTAGAGGTTTTACTCCAAATTTCCAGCGAATTTAAATTTGATTTTAATTGGATTTGATGTGATCTAGAGGAGAACTGGACTAGGTTTATATAGGATTTTTTTTGGATTTAATTGATCTCATCTTAATCGAATTTAAATCCCACTTTTTCCTTTCCTTTCCGTTGTCTATGATCGAGTTTAGAGAGTTTCTCCATCTCGCGAGATTTTATAATCTTGCAAAAAATTCATTAATTTTTTTCTATTTATAAATATATATATAAACATATATGAAAACACATACATCTAATAAAAAAATTCTAAAAGTTTCCTAAAATTCAAAAAATAACCTCTAGAATATTTTAATAAATATTTAGCACAAAATTTACCTATAATTATATAAGTTGTAGCAATTTCGGTCTATTAATAAAATCATAAATCTAGCTATTTAGTTAATTAAGAATATACTTAAGTTTAAAATAAAAATAATAAAATAATTTTTTTTTACTAAATTTGGGGTTTACATCATACCCCACTTATAAAATTTTTGCCATCGAAATTAAAAATAATCTTAATATAAAAAAATAACAAGATTAAATACGAAGGGAGAGCAAGTACGTCAAATCGTAACCTAATTTTCGAACGGATGGAGGAGGTAGTTATAAAAGAATTCAATTTGACGCCATATTCTCTAAAAGGGGGTATTCTTCAAGACTCTGGCCAACTTATAGAAATTGGTTAGCCGTGCAAAACCAGTACAAGACTTCTGAGGAGGACAATTTCTAAGGACTGGTACGAGAATATTGGTCACTTCTGACTGCACTCACGTATCCTAAAGAAAGTCTAAATATTGCCATAGCGTTCAATAACTTCTATAGGATTTTTTTTTACAATCTAATATCGTTCCTGTAGAGGTCATGCTTTAATAAGATAGTAGGTAGGTCTTGGGCAACTGCAACTGGGGTAAATGGGTACGGAGAAACTTCATTCGTCGCATACCGTAGGTGTCGAAGGGATAAGATTGAAGAATTTTTGGTAAAGATAATTTGGGACAAGAGGTGGGAAGTTATAATTGATGCATTAACCCTTTTTGTATTGGAGACAAGACAAAAATAGGTAGGCGTTACACAAATGACATAGGTGTTGTATGTCTCATAAGGATCCTAGGTGTTTAATTTATTCGAGGTAACGGGTTGGTATTATAGGGTTACAATCAAACGGAACGAGAATGGCCATCTATGGTTTGTACTCAATATAATTGTGTCACACATGTGGTGTAATTGAAATGGAGCACGTAAAGATGTGTTTGTATGGGACATGTATGTCATGTGTGTAGAGTGGCTCGTCTAGTTCTTGAGTGTGAAATTTGTTGGAAGAAAAAGGCTTGTATTGTGCCCCAATTATCAAAGTCACGGTAAGGTCATCAGATGGTACGGATAGGAGTGGACGTTATGAATCATTGATTTATTAGCCCAGTTGGAACCAATCTACCCCAAATCACTTGCTAATTCAAAGAAACCCTACGTTCTTATAGAGGCTTGCAATCTATGCACTTTAGGAATTCCGTTCTCGAATTTAAAACTAAGATATGATTCTATGGTAGAATGGGATTTAAAGAATCAAACTCACAATCTTTGCACCTTGATTATTGGAATAACCACACGATAAAATAGAACGATATGCAAAACGAAAGAAAAGTCATGTACGGGGATCGTACCGTAATTTTGAGCAATTGGAAGTAGTGGTTGTATATGTCATTCTTGCATTCCCTAAATTTTGCGAGTGTTACAATAGTGACACACGAACCGAGGAGTAGCGTGTTTAACTCTTCTTATGACATATATAAGATTATAGTCAGTGGCAACGACTTTTATGGTCCGTCAAGAAATACCATGGACGACTAAGTCCTTAATTTCCTGCTTGTAACAAGCTTACTTGTTGATGATTATAAGGTTACTAATGGTGTCGAAGGTAGTACTTCGTGATACTACTGTAAACTAATTAATCCAATTATTTTTTAGAAAATGATGACTTAACTATATTAAGCAAGATAACTAAGCTATCAAGGGTGTTGCTCTAATATCAACTAGTGTCCTAACAATAAATGGCATATCTAGGACAATACTTATTGTGTTCCTACTCTCCAGATGATTGTCTATGTGACTGCTTTATGTTTTTGCTGAGGTTCTACAGATCATCTAATCGACCTGCTCTGAGTTATTTTAGCTGGTACTAAGGCTGGGTTGATCAAAACATCAATCAAGGTTAGGATCAAGCAAAAAAATAATCAAAATATTTTTAAGAACGGTATGAAGCCAAGCGGGATGCATAGGATATAGTCTAGATAAAATCAGAAAATCATTTAGCTCCGTAATCATGTTATTCGAAGTTTGCCCCACCAACACACATCTGGCTGCAAAACTTCTAAAACCGTAATATAATGGATGTCTGTAGTGTGTGTCTGCCATGCCAGTCAATATATCTTCTCAGACTTATCTTTGGCCTAAATCTGTGCACCCACTAAAACAAAAATATTTACTTTCGTTATATATATATATAATACTAGTTATGAATCCTTTTTGTTTAATTGGACTCGACATAGGACCAAACCCCAACCCAACTTTAAAAACCTAACTAAGTGGTCAAGTAGAACACCAAACACTTTTTCAAAACTCACAAAACACCAAACACTAAACACCGTACACCAAAACCTATTCTAGAAGAAAATATTTCAGCATACAACCCAACCCCTTCACCTTCCCTCTTGGCCGAAACCTCCGTCTCCTTTTACCTCCCCATGAACACTGAAGGGTGTAACCTTCAAACAAATGCTCTTACTCTTCTCCTTAACTCCTAGACACTTAATTCTAAGCATTATTATTCTACTTAATTCAGCCCCTACTACCATCCTTGGCCGAAACATACATTCCATCCACCAAATCTGTCCAAAATGTTTATTCCTGCTACTTCACCCTATCAACCATCTCTATAGCACTCAAAACTCATCCAAGACAACCCTAACACCCTCCCCTAACATCCTACCATCTTCTACATTCACCACAACCTATAGAACAAACTATTTAAGCATCAGAAGGAGCTACAAGGAGGAGAAGTCAAATATGGAGTTGTTTCGAAGAAGCTACGATTCGAGACATTTTTAACCCATTTTCCAAAAAGGATAGTGAGCAAAACTCTTTTTCTTGAACCCCCTTAGTTTTCCTAAACATTACTCATTAGGTTCTATGAAGATTTTATCAACTTGTCATATATATATTTTGCATGCTAGACTAGGAAACCCAAATATCAATCTAGTTTTTACCCGTAGTGAGCACCAACTTGTATTTCTTAATATAAATGTAAAATAACTTTAAAATAATTTTTTTTATTCTTATTTTCATTTATATTTAATTTTACCTATTTTTCCAGAATATAAATTATTTGTTTTAGAATTAATCTGTAGAAATTCATAAGGGTAATAGTATTGAACATGTGTAAATACTAGATATGTGTAACTAGTTTGTATTTTTATTATTTGTAGGCCTAATTTGTATGTTAATAATAGTAGTTATATATTATATATGGATTAATTTTAGAACTTTAATTTATGTTTTTGAGAATGAAATACATGAGATTTTATGAAAAGGTTGCATTAGAAAACATGTGCTAAAAACTAGTTTATACCAACTAGTTTAATTTTATTGTTTGTAATACATGAAATAGTAAGATAAATATAGAAAATATAAATTTTTTACTTTAAATTCCAAAACTGATAATCATATTTTTAGAGTTGGAACATTTGTATTTTTTGGAACCATAATTGGTTTAATAATTGTATAGTTACTGTCACGACCCGCTTCCGAATAATCGGACACGAGTCGGACAAGCCCAGCCTTCGTCGATGGACACGACGAAACAAGCTGTATAATACTAAGAAAAACTGCAAGTTACAATGTAATGTAAACAAGTACAGAATCTATAAACGTTCCAGAAAATATCACCACAATCTACCAAGTCAATTTAGTACAAAATCATCCGGAGACAAATCCGGTCAAATAAAAATATACAATGATAAAATACAAATACAATATCCCGAAATGAAAACAATGAACTATATCCTGAAATCTCCATGATACCACCATGCTCCATATGGCCTCAAGCACCTGCAACATGTCCTGTCAGGAAAGAGCAAAGTACAACCCCGACAAGAACAATATACAATGTAATCTGAACTACAGAGTACAAGGTGAAACTAGAGTACGAGAACTGAAAATGAAACTTTGGTACCAGAAGTGAAATACAAAACTAAAGACAATGGACACGACAATCAATATGTAAAGATAATGAACACGACAATCAATGAACGATACGATGAACACGACAATCAATACAAGTGTGACCTTTTTGAAATATTAACCTATTGTGTGAACGGGTAAGGACCACAATCTACAATCAATCAATCTACAATTCACAATTCTACAAGGTGGGACTTAATCGTACGTGAGGTGTACGATTAGGCTATCCACAATACCTATGTTGGGTGTGGTCACACAAAAGTTAATATTTCCCCCAATTCCCGTAATAAACAATGACTCAAATTGCAATGACGAAGAAGGATGATGCAATCGTGTGTATCACGTGTCCGATATGAGAACATGACATATGAATGCAAGACAGCAACAAAGTAAAAGCTCGAGTTAGTGTACTTGCCTCATTTTGGAAGCACGGGAGTAATACTGCCTAAATTTGAATGATTGTTGGTATTTTTGTACAATTATTAGAGTTGATATGACATTTTGCTAATCATATTATGACTAGTTAACAATATTTAGAAAATATATATTATAGTTTGAAATTATCTTTAAACTATATTTAGTTGAAAATTATTAATGTTTAGGAAAATGCTTTTAAGTAAAAATTTAGTAATTATCACCTTTAAAGAAACTTATTTTATAAAGCTATCCTAAAATAGCTAACTAGAAGGATTTAAACAAATACTACGATTTAATTATCTTAAAACAGTTTTAGACAACTAGGAACATATGTATAGTAAAAATTTACTAATTAAAATATATACTATCAAGGTATTCATGAAAATATTTAACAATTACTTAAAGACATTACAACCATAGAAATAGCTATAAGCAACTTAAATCCTAGCCCAACACAACCTATATCTTGGCCCATGCCAACAATTACAACCAATACTAGGCCCCATAATCCAATCCACATACTGACAGCCCAAAATCCCAGGCCCAAAATACCAAGCTTGCCCATCAGCTTAAGACCCAGCCTAAGCCTACTGCTGACCCACAGAAACCAGTCCAGACCAACTACAACCTTAATCCAAGCATTTCAATTTATAAATTAACTAAGCACTCAACCCAGCCCATGCAATAGAGCCCACAAACTCAGCCTACACAAAATAATACTACTGCTGAAATAATTATGTACAACCCAAGCCCAATAGGACTGGCCCAAAGCTAATACTTAAAACAAGAACTCACGAATACTCTCTCTCTCTCTTCAACACATTCTTCCCAGCTGACCTCCTCCTTCACTATTCATCTCCTTCCTCCGAACTTCTCTTTCCCTCAACCGAAATCTCCATGGAACCCTAACCCTAAGAGAAACTTCATTTTCTTTCCAGCCACGAATACAAAACCCTAATCACAAACCCTAGACTTCATCTCCAGTCTCTTCTTCTCCTACTTTTTCTTTACTAGCCCAACCATAAACCCTAGGTTTGTCTCTATGGCCACACGCAAACTCTAGAAACACCCCAAACCTGGATCTAAATACCAGAAAGAAGGAAAGAGGGGTTTGATGGATCGATAAGGAGACTTAATGGCTTGGCGGGGACGTCGATCCACGACGGCGAGGTGTCGAACTCCGGTCTTACAGTGGAGATCTGAACAGCAACGATGGCGACGGTTCGTGGCAGCGTCAACGAACTCTGGGGTGGCGTGGCGACCTCTGGTGCTCCTCGAACGGCGAGATCTGACGGGTTCGATTGGATCCGGTTGCTGACGGCGAGATTCGGCTCCGATCGGTGGCGAGATCGGCCAGCTCGCCCTTTGAAGGGTCGGCACGGTCTCCGAGGTAGCCTCACGAGGTTTGAAGAGGCAGCTCCACACTCGAGAAGGCAGCATGTTCTTCGAAGGGGCAGCTCTCGAATTGAGGCACGATCGGTCTTCGAAGAGTGCACAAGCTTCGAGATGGCAGTGGTTGGCTCTGATGACGATGGTGATGATGGTGGTGGTCACGCTCGGTGAACTCTGCCGATGATATCGGCGGTGGAAGCTGCTCCGGCGAGGGGTGGTGGTGGTCGACCGAGGTTCTCCACTAGAGAGAGGAGAGAGAATAAGTGTAGAGAGAGAAAGTAGAGAGAGAGAGCATCAGGACTTTGAAATTCGTGTACTTATACTGTCAGAATTTCGTATACTGTACAAAATTTATAATAATATATGTTTTTCCAAATTAGGACAGTGGCAAAGTGGTGATTAGCTACAGATCTGGGGTATTCTCTGTGTTGTGCTAGTGGTAGTGGCAAGGTTACAAATATGGACAAATCTGGAGACTCTTAATAAAATCAATAACAGCTTTCAAATTTCAAACATTAACCGATTTTAAACTTCTAACAGAAATTAGTTATTCTCTAACAGTTCTTTAAATTCAAATATTCTAACAGTTTGTAAAGATTCAAATATTCAAATATCAGACTTTTTAAAAGAAATTCAAATTACAGTCTTTTTGAAAGAATTCAAATGTCAATTATTTCTTTTCACACTAATTTTCAAAAGAATTCAATATCATATCTAAAAATGACAATTAGTTAATAACTAGTTTAAGGATAAATAATTAATCATAATTTTAACTCCATTAATAATTAATTAAACAAATAATAACACACTATTATGTATAAGCACATTAGAAGGAAAAATTGAGATTTTAATTAAAACAAAATATAGTTTTCTTGAATCTTTTATCCAAATCAATATTTTCTTATAAAGCTCCAATATTTTATTTATTAAAAAACACAGAAATTTAGGAAATGATCAAAAATACACCAAATGCGCTTAGGGAGTTACAAATCTACCCCCTTACAAAAATTTTGTCCTCGAAATTTCAAGGATTTTGTAGGGGTGCACAAAATCAAGTAAAAAGTTTTTAAGAAACAATTGAGTAAAAATATTTTTATTTGGATAACAAAAGTAACAAGTAGTTACTAGTACTAAACAACTAGTATTTTCTGTGTGCAAAAATAATTAATTTTTATATGTAAATAAGTGAAAAATAATATTTTTAAACTATACTTCCAGAATTATTAAAGTATATTTTTATTTATATATGTTAATCAAAAATAGAAATTTTTTTCATATATAGGTTTATATTATTAACTAGTTTTGTCGGTAACTTATTTTGTGATATAGAATACATGATTTGAAGGAAGGTTACGATTTCTGTTAATAATATAGAATTAATTCCAAAATATTTACTTTATTATTTAAGGGAATATTGTTAAGGTAGCGCTGGATTAATCTTGAAAAACTTGATATACACGTAGTTGGGAGCATAGTTTGGATTATATTAATTGTTTGATTTTTAAACCATGATTAGGAGTATTAAAACCAAAACTAGATAATGTCCTTAGAGTTGAGTAATAAACTTAGTATTATTATGAATACCTATTAGTAATCTAAGTCAAAGATGTTAACTTTAACTAGATAGACGGCGCTATAAAATATGAAACTTAGCAACCTAAGAACATTTGTCACGACCTGCACCTGGTTTAGGGGCATGAGGGCATAGGTACGTACAACATACGCCGCAGTGTCGACGGTAGAACGCTGTATAAATTGACTATAACATCTAAAAGTATGAAATATAACCTGTCATCTCCGTATGGAGGACTAATATGACTTATGAAATATAACACAATCACATGAATCTAAGGAAGACGAAGCACGATATTTGATAGAAGAAATAAAGATAGAGTCTGAAATAGTCACATGAGTCATAACACAAGTAAGTCTAGAAGTCTAAAACTATAATGCATGTCCTAAAATAATATAACAGATTAAAGTGTATCAGTCTGGAGACAAATCCAACGAAACCTACCTAATACTAAGTCACTACTGGAGGTGCATCCTCTATGAGCACTGACTGCATAGGCAAGTCCGGATATGTATCCTCATCTATCCTAGACCCATAGTAGGTCGTGCAACAGGCCACTAAGTCCTCTAAAAATAATATCCAGTCAGGATTGGAGCGAAGTACATACACTAACATTCGTTTTATTAAATTGACAAGTGCTATAATAAATAGGTTATAATGAAATACATGATAGATATCAAAACTGAACAGTGAGAAGTATAAGATAAACTGGTAATCATGTCATGGTAAGTGAATTTGTAGTAAAACTAGAATATAATGTAACACAGATAATCTGAGTATAATAGGTAATATAAACGGTGCCTTGAGTTATTAAAGTGTTATGTGATCGGCTTGGGTCAAGATCATGCTATTCTAGTTGATCAGCTATGAACAAGTACAAGTACATATAAATTTGGAAAATAGGTCGATCATACATGGAAAGCTATGCACAAATACGAGTAAGGTCAAGCTACAACCTTCGTGTGGTGAGGGTGAGCTATACACAAGCAAGTAAACCAGTAGGGATATGATCACATAAGCTCTAATAACTCTCCAATCTCCTGAATAGTATAATGGATCCAACCATGTTATGTTATAAAATAGGATTCAATAAGTAGGGGGCCAGCCCACTCTCAAATTGGTGTCTATACAAGTACAAGAATAATAATAAGCAAGTACAAGTATACCAGGTTAAACCAGGAATAATATCTCATGACGAGATCCAGTGTATACTATTCTGTATATCCTTGTGTCAGAAATCAAGTAAAATACAACAACTGAATATATAAAAATATCAAAGTAATGTAAATTGTCATAGAATGTGCTCGTCTGCGGTCCTGAACAGTAAATATGAATAGAGGCCAAAAGTAGAGTCATAAAGACCTATATATGAGAGATATATATATTATTTAGTATTTAAGAATGTTTAAACATGGATATCTAGTGTGTGATATGCAATCTAAGTCAAATTTAGGTCAAACTAGGCTTCTAGGGTCAAACTAGGTCAATTTGACTTAAATGTTAACTTTTGGGTCAAACTGGTCAACCGTGGTCAAATCGAGTCAAACTAGGTTAAGCTAACCTATTCCAAGTTATACCTACCTAGAAATATATATATATATATATATATATATATATATATATATATATATATATATATATATATATATATATATATATATATATATATATATATATATATACTCCCTATTTTATTCCAATAAGGCTCAAAATGTCAAACTGCCCTAGGCAAATTAGCACGTGAAGACCCGCTCTTTGGCCGCCATCTGTCAATTTGTTGGGATTTTGTTACAGCAAATCTGGACGGTTAGGACTTGGTCAGCCTGCCACGTGTCCTGTGGCAGGGATCATTTTGAGCCGCATAGATCTCTCAGTTTTCGACCATGTGGGGTCGCATGTGACTCATACGGCTTAAGTTGCAAACTTCTTTAGCCCAGACGTAGCTTTAAGGCTTTAAGCCGCTTAGATTCTGTATTTTGGCCGCATAAAGCTCATACGGCGTAGATCACAATTACTCTTGACCGCATGAAGTTTGAAGACTTTGGGGCCGCATATGTTTGAGCCGCATAAGGTTCATGCGACTTAGTCCTTCTGGCCGTATGAAGGCGTACGAACCCTACTTTTGGGCGACGTCTCAGGTCTTATCTTTTTGTCAAAGTGTCAGAGCTGTCATTTTTGTCAGCTTTATCAGACGAACTGATTCTCTTAGCCGCATTATCTTCCTTCTATAACTGGTTGTCGACGGGCTGCATATGGTATTGAATCTGTCATACAGCTTTTCTTTTATGCGGACCTGTTTGGCCCAAAGTATATATGCAGCATATTGTGATCTGTATGAACCACATATTTTCTATGCTTCTACAAGATCTCCTTCAATGTTTCCAAATTACAAATTTGGAATACTTTGAATAAGAAGCATGGATATGTCATGCCGCAGGGAGTCTTCAAGTTGCAGGGAATTTTTTGAGCCACAGAGAGATCTCGGGCCGCAGAACAAATCTTGAGCCGCCGGGACACCTCGAGCCGCAGAGAGACTGCCAGCTGTCACTGCTGCATTTAATTTTCTTGATTCGATTTAGGATTTGGGTCCTCTTTTCGAGATAAAGTCGACGGTTACTACGGATAAAATCCCCAAACGTTATTATTATCTTTAATGATCTCGAGAACCGAAGCGGCATACTTTTTAGAAACCCTATAAATAGGGGTTATTTTGAAGAGAAAACTTTCTTTTTTTTTACCTTCTTCTCTTTCATCTTCGTCTTCCTGTCTTCAGTGGCTCCAAAAGCTTCCAAGTCGGCTGCGGCCAAAGGGAAGGGACTTGCTTTTTCGTCGAGAGTTGCGTGCTCTCCTTCTATTCATTCCGACGTGCACCCCCTATCAAAGATAAGGACAGCAGGAAGACGATGGCCATGTCGTATATTTTATGCTCGGGCCCATGCTATATTGCTTTCTATGAAATAAGCTTAGTCGATGCATGCCTTATCTTAGTTGGACCACATGTGTTCTGTATGATAGGGCCGTATGAGCTGAGTCGCATAAGCGCTGCATATTCGAATCTGAATCGCATAAATTACCCAGGACTGATTTGCATGAATACTACATAGTTGTGCCGCATAAGTGTCTCCCGATTGAGCCGCATGTGTGTTTCATATCTTGAGCCGCATGAGCACCAAGCCGCATAAGTGCTTCAGTACTAAGCCGCATGAACACTTCGTGACTGAGCCGTATAAGTGCCTCATGGGAGCCTTATGACTGAGCCGCATAAGCACTTTTTTGACTGAGCAGCCTAAGTATCCCCTGACTTTGCCGCATGAGCACTGTATGACCTAGCCACATACGTCTTATGTTCTTTAAGCCACTATGCCGCATAGGTCTTGTTTTGGCTAGGTCGCATGGTTGAAGGGATGAACTTCTAACTTTTACTTCTTCTTTGTCTTTTGTAGTGAACTTGCCCCTAGCTCCATCGGGAAAACTCTTGATAGGATATGCTCAATCTACATTGGATGTGAGATTTGACCTGATAGTCGAACATGTGTCGACTCAGATTACCCGAAATCAGCCTAAAGACCGGCTGAGGGAGATTAGAAACCAGTCCTTATTTTTCTTACTTAGCATGATGAACTCCGGGCAACTAAATGGCATTCATCTGAAGCCTATATTTTTATTCGGGGATGTCCTGACTATTTTAGATCTGAGCATCATAGAGACTTTTGAGAGTTGGGACTTCTATTTTCAGGAGAAAGCAATTCACATACCCTTAATAGAGCGCCAATTTTCCCTATCTGGTTTCAATATGGTACCTTTTGAGAGAAAGATGTAGAGTTCTCTAACTCTGGATCAGCGTGGTATCTTTGTGGGCCATATCCATTTTAACAACCCCACGAGGTCAGTGGTCGCAGTAAAGGAATCAATGAGCTACTCCGTCGTTGGGCTGGCTCCTGGCTGTCTCATTAACGAACTGAAGCCCAATATGTTTTTCTCTGAGGTGGATACCTTTCTGAATCGGATTGCTCGTAAAGGGTCATACCCTGTAGAAAGATTGTCATTACTGAACTGGCATCATCGTTCCCCTCCATGGGTTAACCTGACTTCTTGGATCCTGGCGGAGTATGAGGACGTCCTATGACGGATTGGCCTCTATGAAGCCATTAGGGGCTCCTGCTACGGCTTGTTCATGAACCAGAAATTATTTATGGCATTGCTTGAGATGTACAACTGCCAGACCGGGACCTTCTTTACTCTAGGTGGAGAGATGGGGCTTGCTCTCCACGAGATGCATGGTGTGTCCAAATTACCCTGGGGCGATGAAGCTTATGAAGAGTATACCCCAACAAACAAAAATTCGAGGAACTAGAGCTGCGGTATCTCAAATTCCTAGCTGTATATCAGGAAGTGCTATGCCACCATAGCACCTGTCAACAAATATCCAAGAAAAAGGATGATAGTTCAGAAGGAAACCTTCCTCATACCAAGGCTTGGATTGGCTATCTTTTTAACCTTAGTGCATCCGGTCGAGTTGCTGTTAGGAGTTCCCAATCTCTGGAGTAGGTGGATGCTCAGGTGCAAAGTACTAAGAGGGCCCGTGCTGCTGGTGACAGATTTGGGAGCCTGAGTGACACTTTTAGCTATTTTTATTATGATACTCAGCCTCTGTCTGTTAATGCCATCTTAGCCGGATACCTAATGATATGGTTGAGAGTTTGCATCGTTTCAGCGGGCTCTGGTATGATTGAAAGGATTAGCCGCAACCTAATCCTTCTAGCGGTAAAGCTGGTTTTTGGGGACAAGTTGGCTCTGCTTCCTGCGATGGTATGCAGCATCCATAAGGGTCTCCATATCTTTGTATCGAAAGTCATTGCTCATGATCTTATGGAACCATTCAACAGAATTGAGCTGCCCTATCATTATTTAATGGAGTAGTTGTTGATGCATTGCCCCTCTCTAATGCGACCTAGTCCGGAAGGCAATGTGACAAGCGACGATGCCTTCATCTACCACTATTGCGACATGCTCTGGAATAGTATGAGCTTTTCTGATTGCCGAGCTGCTCTCGTGCGGGTGGATAGATACTCTTTTTTGTGTCAGTTTTGTCTTTTACTGAGGAGGAGATGGGACACGTTCACCTTGATAGTGCTGTTGCGCCCCAGAATTTTTTTGAAAAATTATTTCGCTAGTTGCAGAGTATCCGTCCCTCCCATCTGGTGTATCGCGACCGCAATATCGTGTACCTAGAACCATACATACCTAGTCGGTATTCTCGACAATTTGGGTATAGCCAATTATATTTGGATAGCCCTAACCCTTGCCTGGATTTCGAGGGGAGCGTCTTGGATGGTATCTGAGCTTGGAACTATTATTCGGCGATTCATACTCAGGCCAGCTTCATCCTACCTAACGCCGAAACCTCGGGTCATATCGCATATATAGAGGCTCTTCGTCATGTATCTGTGAATGCGCTTCCCAACGACTTTGATCCCCATACCAGTTTTATTGTTGGTACGAAATTGGAGGAGCGACTGAGGGACTCCCAAAAAAGGACGAAGAAAGGAAAGCAGTAAGCTTCCGATTCTGACTTTGACAACACGAAGGAGGAGGAATATGACTATAAAGATCTCCATCCCTCTGCAAGTCCTTTGGCTACACGTGTGCCTTCACTTGTGTCGAATCCTCCGTACACATGAAGCATGTCTGAGTCTGTTGTTGCTGATAGACCTCATTCTCAGAAGCGAGTTACAGCTAGGTTTCGTGGGCTTAGTGTCAAGGAAACGGGTAGTGGCACCAAAGTCAATGTAGGGGTAATCTCTTTCACAACAAGCCCCAATATTGTCCTTGGGATGTTATCTGAAGGCCCGCTTTTACAGGTATCAGAGGAGCCAAACCTTTTATCACTAGATGCCGCCCATGCGGTTTCCTCTTTGGGTCCTACCCTGAAGTTGCAGGGTCCTTACAGGCTAGTGCTAATATCATTACGTCTATACCTGGAGCAACAGGGGCGAAAAGGACAAGCCTTGATGGTTCGGGTGCCGCCGCTGACGTCATTGGAGTTGTAGAAACGGTGGAAGGAGCTAAGACAACTCCGACTGAGACTCAACCTTTGTCCTTCTCCTCTGGTAAGCTATATCGCTTTCTTACCAATGAGAAGATTTTTTTGCATTAACTCCCTCTTCTTCGTGTCAAACTAATTGCTGGTTGTGCTGGACCTATATGACCTGCCTCTCCGCTACCGGTGGTGGATGTGGCCGCAGAGGAGGAAATAGCAGAGGATCCAGGGGCTTACCTGGTATGAGCAAAGAATATTCTTTCTCCCCTACCGGCTCGAGTTGAGGGGCCATCCACCGTATTCATCACAGACGTCCCAGCTCCTTCAACCTCTTTAGGGAATGCAAGATCGATTGGAACTGCCTCCTCTCCGAAAGTTGAACGTTCTGCCCTACCCAGTCTTCAGCTCCTTCTGGCTGCGGAAGAGGAGATTACTGCTATACGGGAGTCTCGTCGCTCGGAGTTCATTTCCCTTCTAACAGGATCATCAAGCTCGAGTGTGCCTCCTTCCCAGACGCCTTTCGCTTTCTTAGGTGCTATCCTTTCGACGGCGTCCTCTCTGGAGAATTTAGACGAGTCATCAAGGGACATCGTCGAATCTCCATTTAAAACGGGGGGTAGAGGCTGCTTCGAGGAGGGGAACCTCATTTGCCGTAGCTTGCCATTGTGTCTGCGGTCAGATTGAACTGCTGAAGACGCTTCCGGGTGGAGAAGGGGTATCCGTCCTCCTGGAGCACAAGCTGGTAGAGGCTGATCAGTGCATAACCTAGTTGCAAAAACTGCGGCAAGTTGATGTGTCTGCTACGGTGGAGCAGAAGCGTGCTTTCCTTATAATAGCCGTGGTAAAGGTGAAGGCCGTGCAGGAAACGAGTAAGCCCACCTTGGAGAAGGACCTCCATAAGCTGTCTCTTAGGTACGACAGATTGAGCCAAGAGGGTGAGATCTGTTTGACTCGTGAGGAAATCACCAGTCGTGCTATAGCTGAAACTAATGAGCAGCTCCTCCAGCTCTAGGCCAAGCTGGCATGTCTAGGGGCTGAGCTCCAAGCCATTCGTCAGGAGAGAGAAAAGATTTGCAAAGAGAGTGCTGAAGTCGCACGAGCCTCTGCTGTTCTAGAGGGGGCACTGAAGAAATTATAAGAAAATTAGCAGGCTCATGCGCATCTCGAAGTCGTCGAATGGTTATCCCAGGAAGCTAAACGTCGAGTCAAACAGAGAATTGAGCGCTCAACTGTGCAGCTGGAAGGCATTCTCATCAAGCTATGTGTTGCTGATGAGTAATGGATTTTCTTTCCTCCCTTTTTTTTTGAATGTAAAGGATATCCCTTTAGGAAGAATTTTTTGTGGACCTTTTGCCCCTTTGTGCATCTAGAAATATGAGCAAATAGATTTAAATGATATTTTGTGGACCTACTACTCTTTGGTGCACCGATGGTGCGAGTAATAGATTAGGATAACTTGTATGGACTTATTACCCTTTTTGTGTACTGGCAATGCGAGTACTGATAATAAGTGGAGAGAAAACCAACATATTTACTCAGAGGTAATGAGGACATGGTAAATATGGGTCAAAATAGAGCCTTCCTACTCAGAGGTAACAAGGACATGGTAGGAGTAGGCATAATAGGGGTACAAAGAACAACTCAGAGGTGCTATCAACGTGGAACTTCTATGCATTGGGTGATTTGTTTGTGATGGATGGGAAAACAACTCAGAGGTAATATGGACGTGGTTGTTTTACCGTTGGAGAATTTTGTGGAACTATTACCCTTTTTGCGCACGGACGGTACGGGTAATACATTAGGATAAGTTTTATGGACCTATTACCCTTCTGCGCATGATGGTGCGGGTAATAGATTTTGAAACAAAATTCAATAGAGGTAACATGGACGTGATATATGGTAGTCAAAACATCAAAACGGAAGTTCAGAGGTATCAATATACATGACTTGTCACTTATAGAGATGCAATGCGAGTCCCCTCGGGGGAAGAACGGAGTGTAAGTTCAGAGGTAACTGATGTACATAACTCGACACTCTTGTATATATATATAAAATATATATATATATATATATATATATAAAATATATATATATATATATTTTATATATATATATATATATATATATATATATATATATATATATAAAGGTGGCCACTTATTGATGAGATAGGGAACTCTGTCCACGGGGATTACAACATCAGGATAGGGACTATCCGTCTGTGCCACAGAATATTTGGCGATTTCTACATCCTCTTCGGCTACCCCCTGCGATCCCAAAGGTTGGGACATCGTCTTGGGAAACTTGACCACCAAGGGTTGGACTTGTGATATTAGCTTGCCTGAGTATGTCGGATCGGCACTTAGTTGCCGGTTTATCTTGGGAAGACGAGTGACAATTGGCTTGGCAAGGGACTTTGTGTCTTCCAATTGCCTTTGAATGGACTTTGTCAATCAGATCGCCATTGGCCCTATGACGGGCTTTGGCTTTTGACTTTGGGGGTCGGATGACCAATGGTTTCGACTGTGCAGCCTGGACGAGAGAACCGGGCACCTCTTTATGCAAAGTTGGGACAAGGGGTGTGGCTTTACCTGGCTTATGGGTTTGGAGATGAAATATCAAGAGTTCCTTTGGCCCGACGATGGTCTCCCGTTTGTCAGTGATGTACTTTTTGGATTCTTCATATAGACAAGCCTCCGAAGAATAATAAGACTCAACCCCTTTGAAGGGATCGATGTCGGCAAATTTAGTGTAACACCCAGTTTTCCAGATGAGGGTATTTTTAAAATTTTGTAATTATAATTATTATTTATTGATATTTATTTCACATTATGATTTTTGGTAATTTATAATAATTTTTAAACTATTTAGAACTGTTTTAAGTCATGACTTGTGATTTTGATGTGCTGCTAGTGAAACTTGAGAGACTGCATGACCTAGAGCCTAACCACGTCATTAGGATGACTTAATTGTTATTTTTAGTCTAGGGGTATATTGGTCATTTTGACTTATTTGATTTATTTGGTCATTTGTTGAATTGGTGAATTTCTGGTTGACTTGACTTGTTGAGACCTAGTGAGCTAGCCTAGAAGCTAACCCTAGCCATGGTGACCCTAGTCTAACTTAGGTTAACCTACATTTAGTCATTAGAAACTAATTTTAGAATAAGGGGATTTGGTTTGGTGCATTTAAGTCATGGTTCATGGTTTCATGAAATGACTTATGGCTAAATGATTTATTTTGAACATGACTTGGCCCATGGCCCATAACTAGAAGCCTTAACCCTAACCAAACCCTAAATGACGAGCCATAGGGATCCCCACCCTATATAAACACTTATTCTCTAGGGCTTGCCTCCTTCTTTCATTCATTTCAACATTGGAGAAAGAAAGGTATTGTCCCTCTTCCAAAAATCCCCATAAATCCATTTTAATTCCTTTTTGATTCTAGTTTCTTGCATTAGAACCTAATTTTCTCCTATTTTCTGAATGTGGAATTTAATCCCAGCTTTGGGACAATTTGGAGCATTTGACATCAAGAGGAAGAATCCCCCATTTGAAGCTTTTCCAAGCTTTTTGCACACATAGGTAAAACTCCTTAAATTGATTTAAACTTCAGTTTTCTTTACATATAGGGCTAGATCTAGGAGTCCCCTAGGTGTCCCTGAAATTTGGGTGGAATTCGTGTCCGTTTGGTGTCCGTATCGGACACGTGTCGTATTGTTTTGAAGGTGTTTGATTAAATGCCTCTAAGGAATTTATTTTCGATTTTTGTAAAACCAATTACATGAATTTGTAGATCTAGATGTTTGTATTAACTTTTGTGAAGACTTATGTATATTTCATGTCGATTTCGTGTCGAAATTGGGTGCGGATACGCTGCACGACACGCGTGTGCGCTGTCCTGCTACCCGTGTCCTATTTCTCCCTGAACACAGCATTTCGACACGCAAAACTTGGCGTGGAGGTTGGGGCAGTGACTGAGAAGACACTTCCCAAGATTCACGACACCTTGTTTCGTGTCGGACACAAAAACGAGCCCGCATTGATTTCTGCACTACACTGCACGCGGGTGAGACACGTTCCGATACGTGTCTCGTGCTCAGGACACGCGTGTCGTGGACATGTTGCAGACACCCTAGCGTGTTATCCTAGTCCTGGCGAACACATATGCATGGCCACGTGTCTCCATGTGGCCTGTGTCACGCACGGGACACGCGTGCATACGTGCACGACGCTGCGTGCAGTCCAGTGCACGTATGCGTGTACTGTTGTTCTCTGTTTTGAATTAAGTTGAATGTTTTAATTGGTGAATTTAATGGTTAACTTGATCCTAATTATGTTGTATTATCTATGTTAGATTATATTTACATATTAGTTGGGTTGTTTGTAATTGATTGAGGAAATCCCTTAATTCCTGATACACATTCCTGTTTTTGCATTGCTGAAAACTAAATCCTATCTAAACTGATTTTTGATTCAAATGCATGTTAGATTCATACAATGTATTAAATACTGCTGTTTAGGATTGGCATGATAGATTAGGTTGTGATATAGAAATGGAAATTCGAGTGTGGGATGGACTGTTGATGTGTAAACTGATATTCCCTAATCTTTGCACTATTAGCTAACTGTTTTGAATACCCTTTAAACCTAAGACTGAAACCTGTCATTTACACACAACTTGTTTTCTTGCCATTTCCTGTTCACTATACACTCAATAAATTCACACACCCTCCACACATGTGTACACACACAGATTTTTTCTTCCTGCACCATGACACACACCTTGTAATGAACTGAAACTCCTATATATATATCACACTGATTTCTGTCACACACCCTATCCTAAGTCCTGCACACACATCACTTTGAACCACATGTTCACTCTCTGATTCCTACCACTGGTTACTGCCACACAATTGAACACACACACACACCCACAAAACTGAGATTTACATGAGTTCATTTCACCCCCTTGCACACTGTTTCCTAATCTGAGATGATGGGTTTTCGAATGTAGTTATAAGGGTATTTCGAACTGGATTTCATTGGTAATTCAGTGTGAAGTTCTTTGAGTTCATATATGTATCTATGTAAAGATTCATGGTGGTTTAGGACTCTTGGTGTCACATTTATATTGTATGATAGTGTACATATATATTTTAGGACTGTTTTGACATAAATCTATTCTTTTCTTATAATTTTAGATGTGGTAGATGAAATGTTGGATAGGGATTATTGAATCTATTGTTGATGTTTGTAGGTGGCTGTTAAAGGGTGGGATATAAAGAGTATGACACTTGGTAGTATTTTGTATCCATGTATCAGTATGTATGATACTGAGGGTTGGTTAACTGAATGTAGGTTCCAGAGTAGTAATTGTCAGGCTGGATATCAGGCTTGGGGTCACTTGTGTGCAGAAGAGGGTAGCAGTAGATAGCAGCAGCCTTAGCTTGCCCTGGCTTGAAATTGCAGAGCAGTGACTTAGGCAGTAGCAGTGGTTGCCTAAGGCTCAACACATTCACCACTTTGGAATGTGCAGGAGTATTAGAGTAGGAGAGGCTTGGGTTAGACTATGGGTTAGTGGGTTGCATTTGAGTTGAAGGGGTTTTCTAATTTGGTTGATTTGGGTTGTGAACTGTCCTTGCCATTAACTGAAATTTACCTCTAAACAGTGCCACATTCCTATTGACATATTACAATGTCAAAAACCATGCCATTGTTTCAACCATTCCTTTTTCCCAATACATGTGATGTTATATATATATTCAGGTGGCATATATATATATATTATAGATATGTAGGTATGTATGCCTGTTATGAGGGTATCTAGTGCTAGGAAGGGGACTTGTGAATATGAGTGAGTGCATTAGTGAATGTATCACTATGAGTATAGGTTATGTTGAGGGATATTGGATGATAGGTAGGCTTGGCCCCTTTTGGTTGGTATGCTTGCTTGGGTTAGGCCATTTGGCATGTTGGCTAATGGGTATGGTGTTGGGGAGTTAGGAAGGCCAGTTTAGTTCATGGTTTTGTTAGTGCTAGGTAGGAAATAGATTGGTTATTGATATATATGTCTAAGGTTTTAGTCCAGTATTGTATGAATATATGTAGTAGATGTATATTCATGATATGGTATACATGGTATCCTAAGTTATGTAGACCTATGGTTTAGTTGAGTTAGCCTATAGGAGTTGACCATTGACTTGACCAATTGGCCCAGGGTTGACCAAGTTTGACTTGGGCCTAGTTTGACCTAGATAGTTGACCAGGTTTGACTTAGAGTTGACTTTGACCTAGATTGGCCTAGAAATCATGTAGATTGCATCATAAACATCATTTGTCTTATTTTAAACATATTATAACCTGTATTACTCTGTTTAGGATACTGTGACTCTGGTGCAGACATCTGATATTACACCACTCTTTTCAGAGTAGCAGGCGAGTACATTCTCTGATAGTTCTCTCATTTATTTGTCAATTACTGTATTTCAGTTCTAGTTAGCTGTATGTGATTCTCTATTACAAATACGTACTGTTATTTCTGGATTCATATATACGACACACATTTATTTTCTGGCCTCTATTACTGGTATCATTATTTCCGGCTTCTATTACTGGAATCATTTACTGGAATCACCCTGGAATCATTTACTGGTATCATTGTACTTGGCTGGACTCAGCTTGAATCATTGTGTCGAAATTCTGGATTCACTTGCTGGGAGGGGAAATACTAGAGTAAGACATGTAGACATACCCCATTTCTGGAATTACCCTTTGCTGGAATCATACTGGAATGATAGCCATCCCACACCCGGCCAGGTGTGTGATGTGTCGGATTACCCATAGCCGTTGACATATCGATCTCGGTATTTTAAAACACACTGCTAGAGTATAGGCTGGACTCACCCTGGAATCATTGATCACTATGACTGGAATCGTCCCTTATTGGATTCTTCTTGTATGAGATTCATCCTGTACTGGACTTACATTGGAGTTATACTGGTCTACATTGTTGCCTGGACTTTATATCATATTACCCTGGTTCAGCTAGTTCTATTTTTACAGTCTTCATTGCTATGATTCTTCTCTTGTTTAGTATTTACTTTCCTTGCACTTTATCTGTCTTTCTTACCATCACCTGAATATAAACTGCCATTTCATCAATACAACTGCCTATAACTGCTTTATAGTTCTCTGTCATTTACTTGGGTTTACTAGATGAGATGTGCTCGTTCCTGTCCTGACTGGACCTGTTGAAAATTTTACAGATGATTGCCCTGAGGATACATGCCCTACATTTTACTGAGGAGATGGCTTAGCTACCTATGGCCCCGACACTCAGGAGTGATCGAGAGTTTAGTTAGTCTGTCTTGTTTTAGTTTTTCTATTTAGATCTGGAGATGTATATAGAGATTTGAGACTTGAGATGTATTTGAGATTGTTGAGTTGTTGTTATTTTATTATAGTTTTGTTGTCTTCAAATTCTTAGTTATATTTCGGTGTTATCTTATCGTGCTTAGACTGTGATTGAGTTACACCATATCTTATACTTGTCCTCCGTTCAGAGTTGATCATGATGAGTACATTATATACTGCATGAGTTGATGATTAGTTAGAGACTTAGAACAGCGTTCTACTGCCGACACTACGGCGTAGGCTGGGCGCTGTTACGTACTCGTACCCTCACAGTGGGTGCGGGTCGTGACACGTTTTTAGTGCTGGCCCATGCAGGTCGAGAATCGTATTAGTGCGATATCGTGGTAGTACAGCGACTTAGTTGTACTGCTGTGAGCCTGCGATAGGATTGAGAGATAGGCTCTACCGGAGAGGCACTCAATCACAGTTAGGAAAAAATTCTGCTTTAAATGATGCCATCTACATATCGTACTGATTTTCCTTCTTTGAAATAAACTGTCCTCCTTTGATATGTCGATTCCTGCTCAGTATTGACTTCCTTGTACGATCTGTCTTCAGGATGGTGGAGACACGATCACATCGCTCTGGTGCAACAGTTGTTGTAGAGGGGACTGCCACCTCTCAGCCAGATCAGCAGGGTCAGGAGGCTGCAGCTCCTGCCACCTCTATTCATATTGGGACTTCAGCAGCAGCAGCAAGGGGTATGCCTTCACCAGCTCGGGGGCAGGACCCAGTCATCCCAGAGATGGAGTTCCAGCAGCCGCCGCCTACAGGACACGTGGATACGAGACAGATGTTCGTTTACTTCCAGCAGTTTATGGACCGGCAGCAGGCTCGACAGGATAGGAGCATGGAGTTGGCCCTTACGATGGTCGCAGCTCGACCAGTGATCCAGCAGCCGAGGATACCGGGGATCGAGCAGTTTCAGAAGATGAGCCCCAGAGACTTCCTGGGGACAGAAGGGATTTTATATGCTGACGAGTGGATCGAGCATATAGAGGAGATCTTTCGTCTGGCCCGGATACCGACAGATCTCCAGATAGAGACAGCAGCTAGCCGGATGTGAGATCTTGCTCGTACCTGGTATCAGTCTGACCCCAGGGTGGGGGTAGCTGGACAGACTTGGAAGGAGTTTAGGGGCTTCTTCAAGAAGAAATTCTTTCCAGATTCAGCCTCAGAGCCTTGGAGTCGCAGTTCGAGAGCCTAGTACAGGGGAGCCTGTCAGTGGAGGAGTACGCCGGGGAGTTTGGCCGCCTCAGCAGATTCGTAGAGGGCTTGAGCGAGGCGGCGAAGGCTCAGAGGTTCCGAAAGGGTCTGGTCAAGGAAGTCAAGTCCTTGACCAAGGGCAACAGGGATGCCACGTTCGAGGAGATTTTGACGGGAGCTTTACTGGCTGAGGATGATCTTGAGCTGAGGCTCAAGAGGGGACGGGACGCTCACGGTACCAGCAGCAGCGGAGGCCAGGCCAAGAGGCCTCACGTGCAGTTTCATCAGACACAGGCACCAGTGGGAGTTCAGCAGGTACAGCATCAGTATCGGGGTCAGGACCCGAAGGCGATCAATTGTTCCTACTGCAAGAAGCCGGGACACATTTGGGAGCAGTGCAGGAAGAGGTTGAAGGTTTGCTATTTCTGTGGGTCAGCTACCCACCAGAAGAAAGATTGTCCCATTGTACCTCCTTTTGAGGGGGCTAGGCCACCTGTAGCTCAGCACCAGAGGGGTAGAGCTTTTGCGATGGCAGCCGAGGAGACTGACGTCGTAGGTGATGGATTAGCAGGTTTGACCTTCTTGTTCTTCCTCTCCACTTCCATGTGTGATTTCCCTTAGTACCTGCCAGGATATTGCTTGTGATTGCTAGATAAGTGTAGCTACCATGTTCGAGACTGTGAAATCATGACCAGTAGGATTGTATTGCTTCGACCTTGATTGATTGGGGGTTTGACCTAGGAAGGGTGCGATCATCTTAATTTCGAGGACAAAATTTTTATAAGGTGGGTAGGATTGTAACACCCAGTTTTCCAGATGAGGGTATTTTTGAAATTTTGTAATTATAATTATTATTCATTGATATTTATTTCACATTATGATTTTTGGTAATTTTTAATAATTTTTAAACTATTTAGAACTGTTTTAAGTCATGACTTGTGATTTTGATGTGCTGCTAGTGAAACCTGAGAGACTGCATGACCTAGAGCCTAACCACGTCATTAGGATGATTTAATTGTTATTTTTAGTCTAGGGGTATTTTGGTCATTTTGACTTATTTGATTTATTTGGTCATTTGTTGAATTGGTAAATTTCTGGTTGACTTGACTTGTTGAGACCTAGTGAGCTAGCCTAGAAGCTAACCCTAGCCATGGTGACCCTAGTCTAACTTAGGTTAACCTATATTTAGTCATTAGAAACTAATTTTAGAATGAGGGGATTTGGTTTAGTGCATTTAAGTCATGGTTCATGGTTTCATAAAATGACTTATGGCTAAATGATTTATTTTGATCATGAATTGGCCCATGGCCCATAACTAGAAGCCCTAACCATAACCAAACCCTAAATGACCAGCCATAGGGATCCCCACCCTATATAAACACTTATTCTCTAGGGCTTGCCTCCTTCTTTCATTCATTTCAACATTGGAGAAAGAAAGGTATTGTCCCTCTTCCAAAAATCCATTTTAATTCCTTTTTGATTCTAGTTTCTTGCATTAGAACCTAATTTCCTCCTATTTCTGAATGTGGAATCTAATCCCAGCTTTGGGACAATTTGGAGCATTTGACATCAAGAGGAAGAATCCCCCATTTGGAGCTTTTCCAAGCTTTTTGCACACATAGGTAAAACTCCTTAAATTGATTTAAACTTCAGTTTTCTTTGCATATAGGGCTAGATCTAGGAGTCCTCTAGGTGTCCCTGAAATTTGGGGGGAATTCGTGTCCGTTTGGTGTCCGTATCGGACACGTGTCGTATTGTTTTGAAGGTGTTTGATTAAATGCCTCTAAGGAATTTATTTTCGATTTTTGTAAAACCAATTACATGAATTTGTAGATCTAGATGTTTGTATTAACTTTTGTGAAGACTGATGTATATTTCGTGTCGATTTCGTGTCAAAATTAGGTACGGACACGCTGCACGACACGCGTGTGCGCTGTCCTGCTACCCGTGTCCTATTTCTTCCTGGACACAGCATTTTGACATGCAAAACTTGGCATGGAGGTTGGGGCAGTGACTGAGAAGACACTCCCTAAGATTCACGACACCTTGTTTCGTGTCGGACACGAAAACGAGCCCATATTGATTACTGTACTACACTGCACGCGGGTGAGACACGTTCCGATACGTGTCTCGTGCTCAGGACACGTGTGTCGTGGACATGTTGCAGACACCCTACCATGTTCTCCTAGTCCTGGCGAACACATATGCATGGCCACGTGTCTCCACGTGGCCTGTATCACGCACGGGACATGCGTGCATACGTGCACGACGCTGCATGCAGTCCAGTGCACGTGTGCGTGTACTGTTGTTCTCTGTTTTGAATTAAGTTGAATGTTTTAATTGGTGAATTTAATGGTTAACTTGATCCTAATTATGTTGTATTATCTATGTTAGATTATATTTACACATTAGTTGGGTTGTTTGTAATTGATTGAGGAAATCCCTTAATTCCTGATACACATTCCTGTTTTTGCATTGCTGAAAACTAAATCCTATCTAAACTAATTTTTGATTCAAATGCATGTTAGATTCATACAATGTATTAAATACTGCTGTTTAGGATTGGCATGATAGATTAGGTTGTGATCTAGAAATGGAAATTCGAGTGTGGGATGGACTGTTGATGTGTAAACTGATATTCCCTAATCTTTGCACTATTAGCTAACTGTTTTGAATGCCCTTTAAACCTAAGACTGAAACCTGTCATTTACACACAACTTGTTTTCTTGCCATTTCCTGTTCACTGTACACTCAATGAATTCACACACCCTCCACACATGTGTACACACACAGATTTTTTCTTCCTGCACCTTGACACATACCTTATAATGAACTGAAACTCCTATATATATATCGCACTGATTTCTGTCACACACCCTATCCTAAGTCCTGTACATACATCACTTTGAACCACATGTTCACTCTCTGTTTCCTACCACTGGTTACTGCCACACAATTGAACACACACATACCCACAAAACTGAGATTTACATGAGTTCATTTCACCCCCCTTGCACACTGTTTCCTAATCTGAGATGATGGGTTTTCGAATGTAGTTATAAGGGTATTTCGAACTAGATTTCATTGGTAATTCAATGTGAAGTTCTTTGAGTTCATATATGTATCTATGTAAAGATTCATGGTGGTTTAGGACTCTTGGTGTCACATTTATATTGTATGATAGTGTACATATATATTTTAGGACTGTTTTGACATAAATCTATTCTTTTCTTATAATTTTAGATGTGGTAGATGAAATGTTGGATAGAGATTGTTGAATCTATTATTGATGTTTGTAGGTGGCTGTTAAAGGGTGGGATAGAAAGAGTATGACACTTGGTAGTATTTTGTATCCATGTATCAGTATGTATGATACTGAGGGTTGGTTAACTGAATGTAGGTTCCAGAGTGGTAATTGTCAGGCTGGATATCAGGCTTGGGGTCACTTGTGTGCAGAAGAGGGTAGAAGTAGATAGCAGCAGCCTTAGCTTGCCCTGGCTTGAAATTGCAGAGCAGTGACTTAAACAGTAGCAGTGGTTGCCTAAGGCTTAACACATTGGCCACATTGGAATGTACAGGAGTATTAGAGTAGGAGAGGCTTGGGTTAGACTATGGGTTAGTGGGTTGCATTTGAGTTGAAGGGGTTTTCTAATTTGGTTGATTTGGGTTGTGAACTGTCCTTGCCATTAACTGAAATTTACCTCTAAACAGTGCCACATTCCTATTGACATATTACAATGTCAAGAACCATGCCATTATTTCAACCATTCCTTTTTCCCAATACATGTGATGTTATATATATATTCAGGTGGCATATATATATATTATAGATATGTAGGTATGTATGCCTGTTATGAGGGTATCTAGTGCTAGGAAGGGGACTTGTGAATATGAGTGAGTGCATTAGTGAATGTATCACTATGAGTATAGGTTATATTGAGGGATATTGGATGATAGGTAGGCTTGGCCCCTTTTGGTTGGCATGCTTGCTTGGGTTAGGCCATTTGGCATGTTGGCTAATGGGTGTGGTGTTGGGGAGTTAGGAAGGTCAGTTTAGTTCATGGTTTTGTTAGTGCTAGGTAGGAAATAGATTGGTTATTGATATATATGTCTAAGGTTTTAGTCCAGTATTGTATGAATATATGTAGTAGATGTATATTCATGATATGGTATACATGGTATCCTAAGTTATGTAGACCTATGGTTTAGTTGAGTTAGCCTATAGGAGTTGACCATTGACTTGACCAGTTGGCCTAGGGTTGACCAAGTTTGACTTGGGCCTAGTTTGACCTAGATAGTTGACCAGGTTTGACTTAGAGTTGACTTTGACCTAGATTGGCCTAGAAATCATGTAGATTGCATCATAAACATCATTTGTCTTATTTAAAACATATTATAACCTGTATTACTCTATTTAGGATATTGTGACTCTGGTGCAGACATCTGATATTACACCACTCTTTTCAGAGTAGCAGGCGAGTACATTCTCTGATAGTTCTCTCATTTATTTGTCAATTTCTGTATTTCAGTTCTAGTTAGCTGTATGTGATTCTCTGTTACAAACACGTACTGTTATTTCTGGATTCATGTATACGACACACATTTATTTTCTGGCCTCTATTACTGGTATCATCATTTCCGGCTTCTATTACTGGAATTATTTACTGGAATCATCCCGAAATCATTTACTGGTATCATTGTACTTGGCTGGACTCATCTTGAATCATTGTGTCGGAATTATGGATTCACTTGCTGGGAGGGGAAATACTAGAGTAAGACATGTAGACATACCCCATTTCTGGAATCACCCTTTGCTGGAATCATACTGGAATGATAGACATCCCACACCCGGCCAGGTGTGTGATGTGCCGGATTACCCATAGCCGTTTACATGTCGATCTCGGTATTTTAAAACACACTGCTAGAGTATAGGCTGGATTCACCCTGGAATCATTGATCACTATGACTGGAATTGTCCCTTACAGTATTCATCTTGTATGAGATTCATCCTGTACTGGACTTACATTGGAGTTACACTGGTCTACATTGTTGCCTGGACTTTATATCATATTACCCTGGTTTAGCTAGTTCTATTTTTACAGTCTTTATTGCTATGATTCTTCTCTTATTTAGTATTTACTTTCCTTGCACTTTACCTGTCTTTCTTACCATCACCTGAATATAAACTGCCATTTCCTTAATACAACTGCCTATAACTGCTTTATAGTTCTCTGTCATTTACTTGGGTTTACTAGATGAGATGTGCTCGTTCCTGTCCTGACTGGACCTGTTGAAAATTTTACAGATGATTGCCCTGAGGATACATGCCCTACATTTTACTGAGGAGATGGCTTAGCTACCTATGGCCCCGACACTCAGGAGTGATCGGGAGTTTAGTTAGTCTGTCTTGTTTTAGTTTTTCTATTTAGATCTGGAGATGTATATAGAGATTTGAGACTTGAGATGTATTTAAGATTGTTGAGTTGTTGTTATTTTATTATAGATTTGTTGTCTTCAAATTCTTAGTTATATTTCGGTGTTATCTTATCGTGCTTAGACTGTGATTGAGTTACACCATATCTTATACTTGTCCTCCGTTCGAAGTTGATCATGATGAGTACATTATATACTGAATGAGTTGATGAATGATTAGTTAGAGACTTAGAACAGCGTTCTACCGCCGATACTGCGGCGTAGGCTGGGCGCTGTTACGTACTCGTACCCTCACAATGGGTGCGGGTCGTAACATTCAGTCTTTACGAAGCCGTGCCTACTGATATACTTGAAGCAGTGGTGGAGGGTGGACGGTACGATCATATAGTCATGTATCCACAGATGCCCCAAGAGGATGTTGTAGGGCGTGTCTACCTCTATGACGTAGCAGGTAACTTCCGTCTTCAGGTCACCAATCTGGAACTTCAATCGAATCTTCCCTAGGGGATAGCTCCTTTCCGAGTTAAAACCGCTAATGGCAATATTGGTCGCTGCTAGCCGGTACATAGGGATACCAAGAATTGGAGCAAGCTTTTCGGGATGATGCTTATTGACGAGCCAAGGTCGATATGGATCCGATCCACCTTGATGTCGCCTATGTATCCAGTATAGTATAAGGGGCGATCATGCAACCTGGTCTTAATCAACGTGTACTGCGGAGTAAATATGATGTTGGTGTAACACCCCAGAACCAGAATACTGGAGAGCGGGAGCGTACAAAGCCAGCTACGTATATTGAAGTAAAAACCACCTCGCCATACGGTCACGGCTGTCTAGATACAGAAGGGTTTAACTACAAGCCATCAGTCTCCTATGGTCATGAACCAGCCTATTGTCTCAGTCTTAAACAAGTAATAAGAGTTACAAGATCTCAGAGCACCAAATATACAATAGTAAGGTGTCCCATACATTACATATTTGGATGATCATGAAGCTACTCGTACAAAATGTCAAAACTAGCAAGAATTTTAGTCATAAATAATCAACCCTAGGATTTGTCAATCATGTTACAGCCCGTAGGCAGATAGTAAATAAAGGTGCAATCGAGCTAACACGTGCTCGCCGGCTAAATGCCTCAAAAGAATAATTTTACAATAGAGTGGAAGAATAAAAGAAAAACCCACTCGTTGCCTTGGTTACGCCTGGTGGTCACCATCTGGCTGGAAGGTAGGTAGATCCTCTGGAGCTGCTCCGATATTTGGCCATACAAAACCAGCTTGGTCAGACCCCAGAAAGAGCAAGTGCCATAAAGGAGGCTTCACTTAGGAACTAAAACCAGCATAACATAAATGAATTTTAAAGATAGTTATAAAGATACTGATACTAACAGGAATAACAACAATGATTTGAGTACGAGGAAACCATTCAAGTAGCCAGGTCACAACCCTTAAACCAAACAAGGACCGAGGTTGCAATCCTTCGCCTGAATAGAAACCCGTCTCAAATACCGTTGGTAATATAATAGGACAATAAACAAAGAGAGGACACAGAACTGTTCGGGAGCCTGGTTACAACCCTTAAACAAAACAAGGACCGGGGTTGTAACCCTTCGCCTGAATAAAACTTGACCCCTGATCATTATTGTTAAGGCAGGCATAAATAATCATGCTACTGAAGTAAGGTAAAACATGACGAGCATGACATGGGGTACAATAAGACAATAAACGAAGAGAAGATACAGAACTGCACTGGGAGCCAGGTTACAACCCTTAAACCAAACAAGGACCGGGGTTGTAACCCTTCGCCTGAACAGAACTGGTCTCCTGATCGTTATTTGTAATGCCTGTGGTTCGTATTACGTATTTCTGGAATACGTGTACGTATTTATTCTTGTATTGCATGATTTTCTTGCATGATTTCCTTCTTGGCTTGGTTTATTCCTGGTTCGGGTTGGTTGGTTCGGCTTGGCTTGGTTTTGATTGTGTTCATGATGAACCCAAGGTGAACCCCCTACCTACCACCACTATTTGTATTTATTAGCCCTCTTCATTATCTCTCTTTATTTATCATCTTCTTCTTCCTCATTTACTTCCTTACCTACCAGAGCGAGAGAGAGAGAGAGGTCTTGGCAAGTACAACTTGCTTCATGGAGGAACTTTGATTTTATTGCTCCATTCTCTTCTTTACTACATTCTAAAGCACTTTAGAACTTGTCATTTTCACTTTCCATGGCTAGATTCTTGTAGATCTATATTTACTTTATTTTCGGATTTTTGGGTTTTGATCTACTTAATCTTGTTATTTCCTAGTTTTGATGGTTCCATGTTGTAGAAAATTTCGTTCTACCCCGTTTTGACCTATGGAAGTTCAGATTTGGGCTCCGGATGATGTAGTTGTGGAGCTTGGGAACTTGGCTCTCATGGTGTTCATCTTCTCAGAAATTTGTAGAAGATGAACTGTGCTTAGACCTGACTTGACCGCATGACAATTCATACGGCAAGTGATCCAGCCGCATGAGACTCTCAACCGCATAGGCTGAGTCTCATTCTTGGCCGCATAGACTTTTCCCCACTTAGCCACATATGCGCCCTTGCTTCTCCTGGCCGCATGAACTTGTACCACTTCTTAGCCGCATGAGCTCTTGAACTGACCTGGCCGCATGAGCTCCTAACCGAGCCGCATGCACCCCTTCATATCCTGGCCGCATAGACGTATAACCTGTCTGGCCGCATAAGGCCTTGCTTCCGAGCCGCATATGCATCAGCACCCTTGGCCGCATGAGGCTGAGTCCATTATCAGCCGCATATGCACCCTTCACTCCCTGTCGCATAAGCAGCCACGTTGACCCAGCCGCATGGGCTTCTATTAAGCCGCATGCGCCCCCTTCTATACCCAGCCATATGATACTACACTTCCCAGCCGCATGGACCCGAACTCCTTCTTAGCCGCATGGGCTTTTCCCTTATCAGCCGCATGCGCCTGACCCCCTCCAGCCGCATGGGCTGTTCCTTCCCCAGCCGCATGAGATCCATCCTGGCTGCATATGCCCGAGCCGCATGGCTCTTCTATAGCCCTGTATATTGATATTTTATTAGATATTTAACGTCCATTTTATATCCTTACGCCTTTTGTCCTGAACTTGAAAATCATGAATTCATTTGATATGTTTAGAATTGATAATTGAGCATTACATGATAGTGACCCATAGTGGTGCACTCCTGACATAATAACCTGACATGACCTGATAGTGGCCCATCGTGGCGCACTCCTGACTAGTACACTTGACATGATAACCTGACATGATATATCTTGAACAGCTGTTACGACGGCTACCTGACATGACATGACCTGTATAATTAATCTGGATACCGTGGTCGATTGTGCTTGTACAAATAATCTAGTCCTGTCTTGCATCATGTCTAGGAGGGGACTCCTGAGTACCACGGTCAGGAGTACCCACTAAAATGGACTAAGGCTAAATAACTAGATTAATACATTAGTCATAAAGAGATCTCCCAGCTACAGGCAATCCCGTTACCTGGGCACGCCTTGGGATCTGTATCCTGCCGTCGAGTAGGGCACATTTCCAGCACACTGTCATGTGTTGCACCCTTCAAGCTACCTAAGGGTACATTCGTTTCCTGGACGATGTACCCACCTGAATTCAACTCTAAATCTCTTAACCCGGGTAACCTGGATGGTCTGCAGGGCTTGTGGCTGTGGAATAATCTCACTGCATCTTGTTAGTAATTAGGCTTGTGACAACCCTAGTTAGTTAAAGTATCAAGCCGTAATTCTTGCTTGGCCGTGTAATGATTGAATAGAGTCTAACCAGTCTAGTCTTGCCCTGATCCTGATTACTGCATGACCTGAATGCCTGTATTTATTTTACCGATAAATGGTGAGAATTCCAAGCTCTGTTCAGACGAAGGGTTTCAACCCCGGTCCTTGTTTGGTTTACGGGTTGTAACCCGGTTATCTGAATAGTTCCATGGTTATTTCGTCGTATATCATCCTGATGTATTTTCTTTATTTTCAGTTGTTACTTTTATTTATGCTCTTGTGCTGATTGCTGGTTTTAGTTCCTAAGTGAAGCTTCCTTTGTGGCACTTGCTCTTTCTGGGTTCTGACCCAGCTGGTTTTGTATGGCCAGATTTCGGAGCAGCTCCAGAGGATCTACCGACCTTCCAGCCAGATGGTGGCCACTAGACGGAACCCTGGCAACGAGTGGGTTTATTTTTGATCTCCCACTTTATTGTAAAAATATTCTTTTGAGGCGTTTAGCCGACGAGCACCTGTTTAGCTCGATTGCACTTTACCTACTGTCTGCCTACGGGCTGTAACATGATTGACAGATCCTAGGGTTGATCATGTATGACTAAACTCTTGCTAGTCCTAATATTTTGTAATGACTAGCTTCATGATCAGCTGAATATGTAATGTTTGGGACGCCTTACTATTGTATATTTAATGATCATACTTCTTGTAACCTTTTGCTTACTTGCTTGTGATTGAGACACTAGGCTTGTTCATGACCTTAAGAGACTGTTGGCTTGTAAATAAACCCTCATGTATCTAGACAGCCGTGACCGTATAGCGAGATGGATTCCATTTCATATACGTAGCTGGCTATGCCTGCCCCCACTCTCCAGTATTCTGGTTCTGGGGCGTGTCATTATTGTTAAGGCAAGCATAAGTAATCATGTCATGTCACAATCTTGTACAGGGTCAGGACGAAACTAAGCTGTGCTAGACTCCATTCAATCAATCATGACCAAGCAATGAGTACGGCTTGATACTTTAACTAGCTAGGGTTATCACAGGCCTAATTGCTAGCAAGATGCAATGAGATATTCCAACAGCCACAAGTCCTGCAGACCATCCAGGTTATCCAGGTTG
Organism: Iris pallida; assembly: GCA_029216955.1. Taxonomy (NCBI): domain Eukaryota; kingdom Viridiplantae; phylum Streptophyta; class Magnoliopsida; order Asparagales; family Iridaceae; genus Iris; species Iris pallida. The sequence continues at coordinate 2,475,656 of JANAVB010041417.1, forward strand.
AATGTCCGTTTATGAAGGGTGTAACACGTGATCGTGTGCTGGAAATGTGCCCTACTCGTCGGTAGGCTACAAGTCCGCTAGTGCACCCAGATAACATGATTGCCTGTAGCTGGGAATTCTCTCCATGACTACTAAATTTTCTAGTTATTAGCCTTAGTCAATTTTACTAGGTACCCCTGACCATGGTATTCAGGGATCCCTATCCTAGACATGATGCAAGACAATACTGGTTTATTTGTACAAACACAATCGCCCACGGTGTCCAGGTCATTCATTCTTGTCATGTCATGTAAGCTGTCGAAAACAGCATATCAAGATATATCATGTCAGGTTTACTTATCAAGAGTGCGCCACAGAGGGCTACTATCGTGTTCATGAACATATCAAAATTTACATGGCATAAGTATAAATGTGACAACTCATCATAAGCAAATAATAATAATAAAAGAGGACAAAGGCTATGGAACGATCCATGTGACAGCGGGAAAGCAGTGCCATGCGGATGAAGGGAGCCGTGCGCATGAGGCTAAGGATGCTGGTCTCATGCGGCTCAAGGAACACAGGTGCATGCGGCTGAAGAATGCGGGCGCATACGGCCAAAGGCAGCAAGTTCATGCGGCTGGAACTGCGTGCATATGCGGCTGGAAAGATGCGAGCTTAAGCAGCTGGAAGAACGGGTCATATGCGGTAGCGGAGAAACAACTCATGTGGCTGAAGGATCAACACCATACGTCTCGAGGAGAGTTAGTCTTATGCAGCCGAGAGAGAACAAGTCGTATGCGGCAGCAGGAAGCAATGCCATGCGGCTAAAGGAAGTGACTTCATGCAGCCAGGAGGGGAGCAGGGGTATGCAGCTCAGGAGATGTGGAGAGCATGCGGCAAGGAGCAGGCAGTCTTATGCGACAAAGGTAATACGACCATATGCGGCTGCGAATCAATAAGGCCATGCGGCTGAGTCATGCCAAGGCCTTATGCGGTTGGAAAAAAAATGGGTTATAAGCGGCAACAGATAATTGAGTTCATGCAGCAGATATTGCCATACGGCAAATGTTGCCATGCGGCCAAGGAAAACTTGCCGCATGAAAGTCCATGCGGTCAAGTACTGCTCTTCTTTCCCACTTGTCCGAGAAGAAGAGCCATGAAGTCCATGGCTCTCAAGCTCCACTGGACCTTCATCCAAGGTCAGAATCCAGACTTCCATAGGTCAAAATGGGACATGATGAAATTCTCTACAACATGGAACCATCAAAACTTGATAATAACAAGGTTAAATATATCAAAACCCAAAGAATCCAAAAATGCTACAAGTTTAGATCTACACAAATTGAACCATGGAAATTAAAAATGCTAAGTACTAAAGTGTCTTAGAATCTCTTGGAGAAGAAAATAGAACAATAAAACTAGAGTTCCTCCATAAAGCAAGCTGCACTTGCGTAAGCCTCCTGTTAGGTGGAAGAGAGTAATGGTGAAGAAGAAGTAATGAAGAAGAAGTAATGAGGAGAGACAGAGTGTGGGCAGATAATAAAGGAAGAGTGGGTGGTAGATGGGGTTGGCCCACAAGAAAACCAATCCAAACCGAACCAAGCCAACCAAGCCGAACCAAGCAAGGAAATACCAGAATAAACCATGCAATAAAATATACCATGAATCAAGATACGTACACGTATATCAAAATACGTAATACGTACCACGGTCGTTATAGTTGGGCATTGTATCTGTGCTATCACCGCCCTGTAGATCTGCTTACGGTCTTCCCCTGGAGGCTTGACCTGAGCTAAGTAGGCGTCAGTATTTTGGAGTGCTTCGCTTAATGCGACACGAAGATCCTTGGAGAGCCTTAGGAGCTTGTATAATGACAACTTTCCTGGCGTATTCGCCAATTGTGCTAATATGTCAAAGTTGTAAGGTCTCTCCAGTCCCTGAGGTATGTCATTACGGAGTGGCCTGTCGAAGCGAGTTTCTTTTGTTTTGGACTTATCCGTCAGTGGAGGCTGAGATGGCCTTGGAACATCAGAGGGATACAACGTTGCCGGATGAGAATCTTCGGCTGGACTATCCCGTGCAGGCTGGACTTGTGCTCCAGACCGGGTAACAACGGCTGCAGCTTCTTCAGCTTCGGCTGAAATTTTATAGCAAGATCTAGACTTCCTATCCTTTTTCTTGCTGGTAGGAGATGACACCTCCTGGATAACTTCGGGCACCAAGTCTGGATGCACCCACATGATCTCTTCTCGCGATGTGGTGAGGGGTACCAATCTAGATGTCTGGCTCCGGACGAGTGGAAGATTAGTAATCTCTATCGTTGTCTGAGGGACAGGTGTGACCCCGTCTGGAGTGCTCGTTGGAGAAAAATTGCCGAACTGAATAGATACTAGTTTGCCGCCACGGTAACCTGTTCAAAGTCTATCGATAGAGCTTTGGAGTCAATAAGACTCAGAATATACCATTTCAATTGGAAGCAGTCATGAGTGGCATAATAGACATAGCGGTGGAAGTGACAATCCTTTGGGTCCTCCATTTCTGCTGCTCGGGGCTAGTACCTTGGAGGAGGGAGCTGGATCCTACCCTCTTGTAAGAGCATATCGAAGATAGGTTTAACATGACTATCTTCAAATGAGTAATTAACCTTGGGCCACGGACCTTCCACCTGTTTTTGTTCGAGCTTCTGAGTCGCATCAGCGACCATGGCCTGTTTGTCCTTATTATCCCGGTTGGTGGTGGCGCCACTGTTGTTGTTGCTGGGGATTGGACCAGGACGTCTACCTTTATCCTCTCCATCTAGGATGTCTAATACCAACTGGTGAGCTTTCTTCAATTTTGCCTCTGCATTGGTAGCACTTATGATGAAGGTCATCCAATCCCTGAACAGATCGTCATCCATCCAAAGGCTAATTGCAGGGAGCAGCTTCTTCTGGCAGATTTTAATCAAGGAGCTCTCGGGATTGCCTTGGGGCAATCACATTGCGGTTTGGCGGAACCGCTCGATATAGTTCCTTGTTAGCTCCCTTTCTTCCTAAACGACGTCCATGAAAGACGATATCGTTAGATCATGCCCCACTTCGTAGAATCTTTTTAGGAACATGTGTTTGAAGCCGTCAAAAGAATAGATACAGTTATCTGGGAGGTTACGGTACTATTCGAATGCGATCCCCTCCAATGCTCTGATGAATAATCGCGTGAGGATGGCGTCACTATGCGGTAAGTATTTGGTTGTGACCTCAAAGTAAGTCATGTACCGACCAGCAGAGGTCTTTCCATCATAAGAATCGATATGGAACGACTTGTACCGTGGTAGAAAAGGCACATCTCTCCATGCAATGGGATATGGCTGGCGTATTCTGAGGTCCCGAAAGGAGTCTCGGGCATTGAACATTGTTCGAAGCTCCTGGACTTCCCTCCTTGCCTTCTTGGCTTCATCTGCAGCTGAGGGAACGGATGCTCCAAAGGGATCATCGCCCAAAGGAGGGGTGGTCGTGTTGGAGTTTGCGTTGACTGCGAGTCCCAAGCTTGTTTGTCCGGATGTTCTTGTTGGTTGGGTTGGCAAGGCGGCTTTGATTTTATCCACGGACTTGACCAAGGACAGGAGCATGGCTTCAAGTACTTCTAGACGTTGTCAATCAGAAGGTGCTTCATGATCAGCATCGGCCATAAAGACTATTCGTACGTGGGTAGAGGTGGAAGGGATCGTCACAGAGGTGCTCTCTGTGTCATACCCCCGTGTCGAGAAATCATCGGGGAATGTTAGAATGTCTTCCTCTTCGGACTCGGAAGGGGTACTACCCCTGTGCAGGAAGCCGTATTATCTTGGTGAGGGTGGTGATCTTCAGGGAAATCCAAGTCTGTTACACAGTTCTGGAGGACCACTACCCCCTGTATGTGCTCTTGATACACCGGGTTGTCGCATATATTGAGGGGACTGCTACCCCCAGCTTCATCTACTCTCAAGGGGGCTGAAGGTGCACCCCCGGGTGCTGAAAGCTTCTTTTTGGATTGAGTGCCTAAATATACACCCCCTGTGGTTGTCGATGGAAACCCCCCAGATGAGGGTCTCCTTGCAATACTGGCCGAGATGGCCGGGCTGGAAGCCTATCTTCTTTTTTCGCTTGCCAGGAGGAACCTTTTGAGTTGAATTACAGGTGGCAAAAGGAAACACCTCGTCCCCTGTAATTTTTACCTATTTCTTGAGTTGTTGTCGGGTAGGTGCTGGCTGCTGTAGTCGTTAGAAAACTAACTGCCGACCTTCAGGTGCTGCTGATTTGTCGTAGCAGCAGTTGATGATGACTCGGGTGCAACGACGTCCCGAGAGGGACTCATTGTATGCCTCCTTGCGTTTGTCAGTAATCACCTCACGCAAGTCGATAGCAAGCTGATCTACCTTTGTACCACACTTGTGGACTCGAGTATCCCGAGCACACAGGTGCTTAGGTATCATGTTTGCTCCCTGATCCATGGCTAGTAAAAGCACTTGCTCTGGATCGTTAGAAGGAGACTTTAAAGACCCACCCTGTCCATTAGTCCTGGCGGACTGGATACGGGTGGTTCTGTACAACTTTTCGTCAGGAGCCCGTGTAACAGTCAACGGAGCCCGCTGACAATCAACAACTTGGACAGTTGAGTGGGCAGGTTGGGCCTGCACTGTCCTAGTTTTTTTTGACTTAGCACCCGAAGGCGCATAGTAAAAAGAGTCCAAATTGATACATCCCACATTCTCAATGGGCCGTATGGCATCAGTCCCCGCATGAGAGACGGTCGAACACATAGCTTCTGACAGGGCTGCATGAGACATCTTATCTGAGGCCAAGATTGGCTGCCGCATGGACCATCTTTTTGCGGCTAGAGCTGGCTGCAGCATGGACCATCTTCTTACGGCTAGAGCTGGCTGTCGCATGGACCATCTTTTTGTGGCCAGAGTTGGCCGCCGCATAAGTTGTCTGCCTGCGGCCAGAGTTGGCTGCCGCATGGACAGACTGCCAATCTTCCTTATGCGGCTTCTTCTTTGTCCGTATGAATTTTCCTTGTGCCCCCCAAAACTCAGCATTATAGTATTTTCCTCTGCTAGATTTGGGGATAGTGGGGTCCTCTGCGGTCGAAAGCAAAGCCGTAGGAGAGTTTTGGTCACCGTCTTGGGCTGCAGAAGGAGCTTCTTCGAGAACTTGGTCAGGGGCAACAGTTTTGTGCGCCGACATCCTGCGAGTCCTTTTTGGGTTGGCTCGCTTCTGAGACGGGCTGGCGCTCCCTTCATAGAGCATTTCTTCGAAGGCTTGTTGGTTGAAAAGAACCACAAGTATTTGCTGCGTAGAGCCAATCTTAGACGCGTCTGATTGCGTCACCAGCTTCTCATCAGAAGAGAAGGACCTCCCCAGCAGGGTTGCCATCGTGTTTGCCATAAAAAATCAAAGACAGGTATTACAGAACACTAAAATTGATTGCAAACTCGCTTTTACAAAGAAAAGCCTAGAAAGAAATCCTAGGAAATAATATATGTATAACTGTTTAGTTTTAATTCTTGGAGGTGACGGTAGAGGCTCGAAAAAGTGCTATCAACTCTGCCTAACTCAGTGGACTATCTGACGCAATCTTCGGATCTTGAAGAAATTACTTTCTTCAAGGTTGCCAGCCTTTTGCAGGGGTATAGCACCCTACTATATATAGTGGTATGTGTGTTGAGCTGCATAGATGGCCTGTGGCCACGTGGCTAATTAGCACGTGAAGAACCGCTCTTTGGCCGCCATCTGTCAATTTGTTGGGATTTTGTTGCATCAAATCTGGGCGGTTAGAACTTGGTCAGCCTGCCACGTATCCTGTGGCAGGGATCATTTTGAGCCGCATAGATCTCTCAGTTTTCGACCATGTGGAGTCGCTTGGGACTCATGCGGCTTAAGTTGCAAACTTCCTTAGCCCAAACATAGCTTTAAGGCTTTAAGCTGCATAGATGCTGTATTTTGGCCGCATAAAGCTCATGCAGCTTGGATCACAGTTACACTTGACCGCATAAAAATTGAAGACTTTGGGACCGCATATGTTTGAGCCGCATAAGGTTCATGCGGCTTAGGTGACACTCCTTCTGGCCGTATGAAGGCATACGAACCCTGCTTTTAGGCGATGCCTCACATCTTATCTTTTTGTCAAAGTGTCAGAGCTATCATTTTTGTCAGCTTTGACAAAATTTGTCAGCTTTATCAGAAGAACTGATTCTCTTAGCCGCATATCTTCCTTCTGCAGCTGGTTGTCGATGGGCCGCATATGGCATTGAATCTGTCATACGACTTTTCCTTTATGCGGACCTGTTTGGCCCAAAGTATATATGCGACAAATTGTGATCCGTATGAACCCTATATCTTCCATGCTTCTACACTAGATACATTATATATATATATATATATACTTATGTATAAAAAATATATATATATATATTTTTAAGAAATACTCCATTTTATTCTAACAAGGCTCAAAATGCCGAAGCTCATACAAGTATACCCCTAGGCACAAAATGTCAACGTCTATACAAGTATACCAACAAAATCGGAAAATCGTAGGTTAGGAAAGTAGAGAAACCCAAAAACCAGTCTGCCCATGCGAACAAATGCCCCTGATCTTATGGCACTGCCTGATAACCTCCCTAATGATCTGGTTGGCATTGTACTGATAGCCCTCATTGAAGCACCCAACTCCCTGAGCCCTTCTGTACCGTTGAGATAGCACTCTCCAGACCTTGCCAGATAAGTCCCCCTGACAAAACATATGGTCGACGATTTTCGTCTGACGCTCTGAGCAGCAGTTGCATGCAGATGCCAAGCTGAATACTATACCGTACGGATTATCGTCGGTGGGCAACTTCTTATGAAAGGCTCTCCAAATAAGGATAGACCACTTCTTTGGGATGTACGTCTGCCAGAAAGCAGCGTTGATTTGTGATGGCACTCCGCGACCACGGGCAACTAGTCTGGCCGAGCTCATAAAAAAACCTTCTGAGGGGTCAGCCGACCAACGCAGCTCATCTGTTTCATTTCCTATCTTTAGACCACGTTGACGGATGCAATCTTCTGCCTCATCACCGGCCCAAATGCGGATCCTGCCCCAATCTCAGTCGTTACCAGCTGAATCCCAGAAATCCTTGATCCTGGTGGTCCCACGACCCGCCGTGCGGTTGGAGAGCAAGGTTTACCTAGCCTAACATTTAAGGAAGGTCGATGATTTGCCATTTCCCAGTTATAGGCAAATCACTATTTCGGCCATAGTGCCCCCGATCAAGATGCGCCGCCATGCTGCTAATGATTTGCTATTGGGGATGTCCTGAGATTGGTGGATATGCTTGAAGTATCTAGCCTTCTTGAATCTAGTCCATAAATTCTGACTCGTCCGAAGCTTCCACCACAGTTTCATCGAGAAGGCATCAATAATGTGAGAGATTCTGGCAAATCCTATGCTTCCTTCCTCGGTTGGCCTAGCCATGGTGTCCCAGCTCGCTCAGTAATGCTTAATGTTGTCACCGATGTGTCCCCAAAAGAAGTCGTACAATATGCTTTCAATCAAGCGGATCACCTTCTCGGGGGGGGGGGGGGGAGAGCACGCTGCTACGGTATATATAGGAATGGATGTGAGCACGTGGTTGATGAGGATCATCTTACCGCCCGGTGATAGAGTAGCGTTGTGCCATCCCTCCAACCTTCTCCTGATTTTATTCATCAACTCATCAAAGATGCCCACGTTAGATCTATCGTACACCAGAGGACATCCGAGGTAAAGGAACGAAGGGTGTTCAATGGAGAAAGTGGTGATAGTGGAAACATTAGTCACGCTTTCTCTCCTAATGTTGTGATGCGCATATATGACACTCTTGGCAGGGTTGACCTTCTAACCGGAGCTGGCGAAATATCTCTGGAGGGTGTTGTGGACCACCTCAACCGACCCGACATCCCCGAATATGAAGATGAGGATATCGTCAGCATATGCAAGGTGGGTTATGATCGGGCAACTACTGGCGGTATGGAAGTGCTGGAAGTTCGGGGTGCCAACCATCTTGTTCAGATTTTTGCCCAAAGCGTCTGCCGTGATGATGAAGATGGTGGAAGATAATTGGTCTCCTTGTCTGACGCCCCGGCTCGATTTGAAGAAGCCATCGGCTTGACAGTTGATGACCGTGGAGAACCACGAGTTGCTGATCGATCTCCACACAATATTGGTCCATGTTTTCGAAAAGCCAAAGGCCCTGAAAACCCAAATCATGAATTTTCAATCGAGCCTGTCATAAGCTTCCTCTATGTCCAGTTTGATCGCTATATTGCCACTTCTAGCATGAAGTTTCATGCAGGTAATGAGCTCCTGAGCTAGCATAATGTTATCGTGGATGTTTCTACCTCGGCCGAAGCCACTTTGCTCCTCAGAGATGATCTTGAAAATTAAATCAGACATACGAGAGGCGATGATCTTGGAGATAATCTTATTAGTGAAGTTACACAGGCTGATGGGACGAAAATCACAAAAGATCTCCGGGTTATCATTTTTGGGGATGAGGATCAGGTTGGCGGCGGATATGGCTCTTCGGTAAGTCGCACCCTGAAAGAATGCGATGACCGCTTCATGGATGTCCTTCTTGATGATGTCCCAGTATTCACAAAAAAATTACCCCTGAGAAGCTGTCACCCTCAGTTTTTATGAACAGGGGTATTTTGGTAATTTTCTACTTTAAAATTATTTTGGAATTATTTATTTATTTATTGAATTATTTTGGGGTTATTTGAGTCGGGTTCGAATTTCAACTAATTCTGACTTGTATCGGGGACCCGAGGTAGTGTTGACCCTAGTGGGCCCACACACTAGTTAGCCATGGCCTACATGTTAGTTATTTTAGTTAGTGACTAGGCTAAATTATTTGGTTAGGATTAATTAGATTAGAGTTAGATGGAATGACTAACTACCCCCGACTTAGAAGCCCTTCCATGTATTAACTAATAGATAAGAGAGGGGGCTTTTTGGACTTTCTCTAATAAGACAAACCCCCCTTTGGTCGACCACATCAAGTGGATAGGACTCTATCATCCAACATTATCCACTCTTTATTCTCTCTCTTGTTCTTCCCCAAATTTGTTAGAGAGCAATCCCTAATCTTTCCTCCACCAAATCCTTCTATTTTCTTACCAAATCTTCTTCCTTCCTTCTCCATTCAAGCCAAGGAAGGAGCTACCCAAGTTTGAAGAGATTCGGAGCTCGTTCGTGTCCGTTTGGGATTCCTACGTGTCTGTGGCGTATCAGGAGGCGTTTTCTTCGATTCGAGTCACCGAGAGGTATAAATCCCTTCTACTTCTCATTTCTCTCATGCATTAAAATGTTTTTGATCCATAGGAATGACCCCATGGTTTTGTGCCCATTTGTGTCCATTTTGTGTTCATTTGGACACTTGTAGAGGTGTCCTATGTGTAGGATCGTGTCCTAATGGAAAAACCCCTAATTGGACACATGTGGAATTATTTGTGCATTGATTTGATGTTGTTCTAATATTAATTCCATATTTTTCTATGTGTTTAGTAATGAGTTTTCCTATGTATCATATTGTATCATATTTCTAATATCTATATATGTATATATATATATATATATATATGGTGATATATATATATATATATATATATATATATATATATCACCATATATATATATATATATATATGGTGATATATATATATATCACCATATATATATATATATATATATATATATATATATATATATATATATATATATATATATATATATCACCATATATAAAAAAAAAAAAAAAAAAAAATATATATATATATATATATATATATATATATATATATATATATATATATATATATTGGCTCATATATATGTGGATATATATATCATGGTGTGTGTGGTGTGATACTTGGTGTTTGGATGGGTGGTAGGTTCGGCCAAGTTTGGAGTAGTGTGTGTGTGTGTGTGTGTTTGTGTTAGTAGGAGAGTATTGTATGTATGTGTGTGTTTGTGAGATAGAGTATGAGAGTTAGAGAGGGGATGTGGAGAGTAATGAGTGTGCTAGAAAGGGATGGGGGGAACCAGCTAGCTGCTGTCCTAACAGCAGCAATAAGCAGCCTGAATCAGTCCCTTTAGTTCCCCATAAACCATCACATATCAGTTAACATTCAGCCCCATACAACCTTCATTGACGGCCCTTAAACCCCCCTAAACTCAGTTCATTTTAGTCCACCTAAGTGGCTGTCCCCCATTGTCCTAAACCCTTAACATTCAGTCCTACACATGCCCTTTGGGCTGTCCAAATGACAGCCCCTAGTCCTAATTTCAGTCCCCTTAAATCCCATGTTAGCAGTCCCCTAAACACCACATAGTTGGCTGTCATTCCTGTCCAAAAACCAGCCCAATACATGCCCCATAACAGCCATCAAACTACCTATATATGGCTGTCCTAAACACCCTAAAACAGCCTAAGTGGCAGTCCCCATTTGCCACATATTCAGTCCAGATTTTAGCCCCTTACCACCACACCAATATTGGACCACAAAACAACCCTTGCTTGCCCTATTTCCAGTCCCCTGCAACCAGCTATATGCTGTCAACAATTAGCCCAAATTCAGCCCACATTTGCCTTATAAACCTGTCCACAAATTTAGCTATTGTGTGTGTATGTTATGAGTATTATTTGTGCATGTGAGAGTATAGTGATGTGAGAATGAGACATGATACATGGTAAGGGTAATATAAGTTTTACCTAGGAATATGGTATTTGAGTTTGGAGTCTAAGATAGGATTAAAACTTGATTCCCTTGGTTGTTAATGATCAAATATGGTGCTCATAGACTAGTTTTGACGTCGGTTGACCTTTTTGACCAAAAGTCAACAAAAGTCAACCGAGAGTCAAACTTAGCCTTTAAGCGACCAGATTTGACCGAAACCAAACCAGAGTTGACCAGTTGACTAAAATTCAACAGTTGGTCAATATTAGACTAGTTTGACCTAGGGTTGACCTAGAGTTGACCAGAGTTGACCAGGGTTGACTGTTGACCAAAAGTCAACCATAAGTCAACCTTTGACCCCGTTTGACCTAGTTTGACATGGATTGACTCCCAGTAACCTAGTATGACCTAGTATGAACCAGTATGACCTAGTATGACTCAATCTGACCTAGATTGACCTAGTTTTGACTTAGACTTGTATTCATGACTTGAATTAGTTTCCTTTTTCAGTATTAAGCCCTATTTGACTCATAGTATCTTATTTTAGGTCTGTGATCACTCTGAGCGTCTGTTCACCTTATCAGCTCAGGACCACAGGAGAGTACATTCACTGATAGTTTTTATTGTCTTGATATCTACTATATCCGATTCAGTTGTAGTATTTTACATGATTCTCGACACGACGGTTCACGGACTAGTATACGTCGGATCCTGTCATGAGATGTTATTCCTGGACTTTCTTGGTATATGGGTATGCGACATTTCTTTGTTTCCTGTACTTATATAGACATTGATTTGGGAGTGGGATGGCCCCTGCTCTCGAACCCTGTGTCATGACGTGCCATGTCCGGATCCGTGATACTATTCCGGGATAGGGGAATTATTAGGGGTTATGTGATCAAAGCCTTCCTGTAACTATTTTGATAGCGCCACCCTCACCTCACGTAGGGTGTAGCAGATATCCCATTGCCAGTTATCTAGGTTGGACGGCATGACTCTCCATTGAGGATACCGCGGATTGCCGGGCCAAGTGGATAACTCTCTCTTGACTCCCTAGCCGATCACATATCACTCTAATAGTTCAAATCACCTTTTACATTTTATTAGCGTATCTTATATTCCAGTTCAGCTTTACTTTCTGTACTTCTCACCATGCTATGATTCCATTACTCACATGCTCTACCTGCTTTTATACTGTACCATGATTTGAGACTAAGTCATGTTTGAAAGAAGGGTTACAACTTCGGTCCTTGTTTGGTTCAAGGGTTGTAACTCGGCTTTCAAATGGTTCCCAAATTGCCTATATCTTTGTCTTGTATTTCATTATACTGTCCCTTATAGTATTTATCAATTCATATGGAACTGTTGTTGGTATTTGTACTTGCTCATTTTCCTGACAGGATACCGTTGATATATTACAGATGACTCTGAAACTGATTGCCCGACCTACTATGGGGTCGAGTCTGACGGAGTAGACTTAGACCGTGGCTTGTTGGTAGAGCCACTAGACTTTGCTCACCCTGAGTAGCATAGTTTAGTTAGGTTTGCCTGGCCTGCGAGCCAGCTAGTACATTTCAATTTTGTAGTATCTTATACATATATTTTCTGAGACTCTCGATGTTTGTGTATAGCTCTGACTTGTGGATCTTGGACTCATTTTCTGCTTTATCTATCATATTTCTCTTCCATGCTATCTACCTTAGTTTTATATTTGTGATTGAGACTGTATTGCTATGTCACCTCCATTCGGAGTGTATATACTGTACAAGTACATTTATCTGTTTTAGTCGTAGTATTTACAGACCTTATATACAGTGTTCTACCGCCGATTCTGCGGCGTAGGCTGGACGTAACCACGTGCTCGTGCCCCTCTTCAGGGTGCGGGTCGTGACAGAAGCCGTCAGGTCCAGGTGTGCTATGGGTATCCAGGGCCCAAACCGCATCTTTAACCTCCTTCTGGGATGGAGGGAGCTCCAGCTGTGTGTTGACGTTGTCGTCGACGAGGAGTGGGATCTCAGCTAGAAGGTTGTTGTCTCTGAAGACCCTTTGTTTGGTGAACAGCTGAAAGTAAAAATCAGCAGCAGCCGCTTGGATATCCCGTTGGTTACTTATGATGTTACCCGATTCATCGGTGATCTGGTGAAGGGCCAGTTTTTGCTTACGATCGTTGGCACATGCGTGTAAATAGGCCGAGTTTTTGTCCCCCTCACTGTCCTATTTTAGCTTCGCTTTCTGTTTCCAATATTCCGTTTCCACTTTCAGACGAAATTTGAGAATGGCTTTGGTGTGTATATATATATATATATATATATATATATATATATATATATATATATATATATATAAATATATAAATATATATATAGTGCTCTTCGATCTCTTTTTAGCGCATGACCCTATCCCCAGTCTGCAGCAAGCGATGGGGCCGCGCCTGGTCGGTCGGCCGTCGTACCGCCTTCGCGCCAGAGCCGCCCCCGCGACCGTTCTGACGCTGTCCTTGCCACCCAATCCAGTAGTGGAGCCTCGGCTGATCATCTCTACCCCACTCCTCGGTCGTGGCCGCCGGCATGGACGGCTGGTCACTTGTTGGTGGTCGACGCCGTCCCCCTTCCACCGCCCCCCAGGATTGCTGCGGCCCTCCGGTGGCCCTGATTAGATGCTACCCCTCCAGCCCGAGCACAGGCTGTCCTACGGTCGTGCTGTCAGGGACATGCCTTGCTCTGCCTCCTCCGCGAATGGCTTCCCCGCTCTGATGATCGTGGGACCCGCTGTCGACCCGTGCTCCCCTCCGGTAGTGTAGAGGTCTACGGCCTTCCAGCCTGGAGTCTTTTCGGCAGTCGAGCTTTCCCGTTCATCCTCAAAAATTCAAATTTTGAATTTTCCCCCGCCTTTGGCCGTGACTCTTGCGCCAACTGGGCTCCCCTCTTCGGCCGCGGACTATGCGCCCACAACACTAGTCCAAGGCATGTGCCTTCCTCGGGATCAGGCCTAGGTGCCTCCAGGGCCCCAACACCCTTATGCGCACCCTGGTGCAGTCGGCTTCTTCGGGGCGCATGTGCCCTTCATTGGCAGTCTTCCCATGCGCCCATCGCAGTCGAGTGATCCCGCTTCCCCCAAGCGCCACTGCCATAAGCAACATCCTTGGTGTGTATGCGCCCCCAGCTAGCCACCTATCTTCCACCGCTTCCTCGATCACCTTTTCACCTATGGCCGCTGTCTCCCCTTATGCGCCCAGCGCCCCTGAACAAGCATTTGCGCCCGTTCGAGCCGCATCATTCTATACGACGGGCCCTTTTTCCCTCCAGCCTGGCACTTCCTCAGGAGCAGGCGCAGGCGCAGCACCCCCTCCTATGTCCTCCTCCTTCGGTGCGGTTTCCCTCTCCCCTTCAGCTCAAGGCTCGGTTCCCCCCCGAGGTTATCCCCCTCCTCGATCCTCCAGGGGTCGCCAGTCCCAGTTCTCCCCCTACCCTTCCTCACTCTTTTTCCCCTCCGCCCGGGCTACTCCCCCCCGCTTTGGTCGAGGCTCCTTCTCCGTCGGCGTCCTACGTAGAAGCCCTGCGCCCGGACTGTAAGGCGTCCCCAACTCCCCCTCCTGTGGGCATTGAGCTCCCCGACATCGTCTTCTCGGACCCCCCGAAGGCCAGGCCATCTGGATCCCTTTCTCTTCAGAAGAGATATCCTCCCTCTTCCACAACTTCGCGATGACATTCGTCCTTAAATTTCAGTCAGCCTGCCCGAAGATCGCCTCGGTTCAAGAGGCCATCGCCGGATGGGGGCTCACCTCTGTAACGCCCCAGTCCCAAAATACGTAGGACTAGGAACGTAGACATGCCAGCTGTATTCATACGAAGTATACTCCAATATATGGAAGCCTCGTATAAATACATAAGCTATAAAATGTAGTAGAACCATAACTAATCTCATCCACAAAAATAAAGGTTTCATATAATCCACTATGAATTTGTCTTGATACAATATGTTGGACGGAGACAAATCCACTACCAACAAAATAAGGAAAAGTACATGATAGAATAAATGATTTTGGCAAGCAGAGCGAAGACGATCCAAGTGCAATCATCCTCGAGAAATAGCAATGAACACGGCTAGAGCTAAAGCACCTGCGAAAGACAATAACACACACCTGGCAAGACAACCAGGTCCTCGGAGGGACGTAACAAGACACATAATAGCATGCCATATAAACTTATTGCTCAATAAATAAGTTAATCAAATTTATAACATGGTCCAATACGCACCTACTGAACGAGCGTACCATCCCCCCAACCAAACAAGGACAGGAGATGGTAAACTAATTCACGAAGACGTATCTTTCCATGCTAAGAATCCGATATGGTATCCGGACTACAACAAGGTTCAATACCTTCTCATCGAAGTAGTAAGTCACACCTACAACCAAATAAGGACAAGATGTGACGAACTAATCCGCGACAAGTTATTGTTCCAAGTCACGGTCAGATACAAGTACCCAAACCAAAAGTACTCATAGCTAACGGATAGGGTAGCCTACCATTCTAAGTGAAATGTTGTTAAGAACAATCCTTCCTACGCATGGGCCATGGCTGAATAGGATCGGCGTAGTCCCCCTTGGGCACCAGAGGCCCCATCAGGAAGAGCATGGGTCATTAACCCCGTATCTCCAGCGGAGAGTCCGGGTCACAAGGGAAGTGCATCGAAGCCCATACGCTAAGGAATTGTCCTCCCCACCCAATGCCTACTGTGTTGTATCCACAACACAAACCACTATAACCGCTAAGTCAAACTTGCATGCAACCTCTATTAGCGGTTATTCCTATCACACGGCTTGTACGTACTGGTGGCCAGCCAATCACGCACTTCTGTGTTCTACATGCGACACACAACTTCGTGTTTACAACGTGTCAAGGCCAATGAATGCGACACACCAGGTGGTCCCTTAAATCTATGTTTAATTTGTAAGAAAAATAATACACAGCAGGAAATATAAATGAACAGTTATGCCATGTATCACAGTTTATTTTGCAATAAGAAAATAAGTAATGTATGAAATATGAGCTAGAATAAATAAACAGCTAATGGCAAGGTGTCTTGCCTGGTAGTACGCCTGGTGGTGCTGCAATGATCCAGGTGGCACGATATGCGATTTCGGTACAACAACTATACATGGAGACCTCGGATGGTGGTACGGATCGTGTCATTGGGTCCAGAAGGGTTAATTTAGTTAAAGTAGGCATATGGGAGTACGGAATTGGTGAGAAAACGGGAGTAATAGGGCTGGTCATGGACAGAAGGATAATCAAAGGAATTTGAATAATTAGATACATATACTATTTTAAGAAAATAATTATAACACTTGAAATTATATTTAAATAATTTCTAGGAAAATACTTGAAAACCACAAATCGTTTTTAGACTATAAATTCTAACCTTGTAAAAATATGATTTGAGATAGAGAACTATATTTTATTTAAATCAACAAAAATATTTTATAATTTTGAAACTACATTTTTATAGGCCAAAATATTTTATATATTTAGAAAACAAAACAATAATAGTACTACCATATACTTGTATCATAAAATATTGTATGCTACCGCTACTATATGGGTATACTATCCTACAACAAAATTAGTAATAATAAAAGTCAATATAAAATTAATATATAAATATAATTGAAACAGTTCTCTCAATAATAATAATAATAGTAATAATAATAGATAATAGATAATAATTTCTAAGCCATAGCTAATACCAGTAAAAATGGAAAGTTCAAACAGACCAACAAATAGTAATAAAAACAAAACACTTTAAAATTAATAATAATAATAAAAATAATAATAATAATAACAATAATAATAATAATAATAATAATAATAATAATAATTTTAAACAACCGACGCAATCAATTCTAAAGCAAACCACAAAAATGTAAACATACAAAAATAAAAAAAAACACAGTAACCAGCAGTCCTCTGTTGCTCCTCCTCGGGAAAGGGGGGAAGAGAGGTTCGAGAGAGAGAGGAGAAGTGAGAGTGAGCAAGAAAAGAGGGGAAAGAGAGCGGAGTGCAGAGAGAGAGAGTGGGGAAGAGAGGGTGAGAGAGACGATCGATGGGGAGAGAGGGTCGCATGTGGCGGCACTGGGCGAGGCGGTCACGGGCGGAGGAGTAGGCGGTCCGGCGACGGGGCGGCAGACGCGGCGGCCGGGCGGGGAACGGCGGGGCTGATCGGAGGAGGAAAGGCGCGGGTGAGATGGACGGAGGGTTCCGGCTTCCCACGGAGGAGCGGGAGCGGCAAGGGGTCTTGTGCGCGGAGGCGTGCACGGCGGCGGGATGATGGTGGTCGGCGCACGGTGGCGCTGGTTCCAAGATCGTCGGCGGCGGTAAGTTTTAGGGTTAGGGTTTTTCTATCTTCTTTTCTCTTTTTTTTTTGCTGAGGTTTCCTTGGGTCGCCGGCGGGATGCGCCGGTGACGGTGGTGGTGGTGTAGTTTTGCTCGGTTGGGTTGGTCGGGGTGTTGCTGAAGTTGGGGTCGGGAGGTGATGGCCATGGTGTCATAAAGGTGGTTGGTACTGTTGGTGGGCGATTTGGGGCTGCCATTGGTGGTGATCGGGTGGTTGTGGACAGAAGGGAAGGGGCTGTGATGGCCGGGCTCCGGGGTGGTCGTGGCGTCGGGGTAGAGGCGGGGGTTGCGGTTCTGGAGAGGTGTTGGCGATGATGACGACGGGGTGGTGCTGTTCATGTCGGGGACAAGGGGCTGGTTGTCGTGAAGCCTATGGCGAGAGGGTGATGGGGTCGACAGGAGGCAGGAGCGGAGATTAGGCTAAGGCTAGGGCTAGGATTAGGATTAGGGCTTAGGGATAGGTAATTGACGATGTCGGGGTGTGTCCGACACGGGGAAGGAGATAAATGTATTTGTAAAAAATATGGAATAAGATCGTGGATGGTGGAACACGGACACGGGGCACGCACCATTGGAGAATTATTTTGTGGAGAAATTTGTAGATGAATAATGTGGAGGAGTACCTGCCTATTTATAGGATATGGGAATTCCCACTTTGGATATGATTAGGAATAGATTTAAAACCCAATTTAGATAGCTTACAATTAAATGTAAAATCAATCAAATCAAATCCAAATTCAAATCCGATTAAATCTAATTAAATTCTAATTAAAATCTTGGTTTTAAAATCAAATCAATAACTCAAATTTCAATTATTTAACTTTTAAATAAATACATAGATTCAAATCAAGATTTAAATCTCCACATTAAATTCAAAATATATTTTCCAAAAATACTATAAATAATAATTTCAAAAATACTTTATTATTTAAAAATAAACTTTAATAAAATATTTAGGAAATAAATATTTTTGTACGAAGAATATTAGTTATTATCAATAACTGCAAAAAAACAATAGACTTTTTATAGCTAGAATAATAATTTTACATAATATTTTGAAAGTGTTAATAAAATAGAAAAATTGTTTTTCTAAAATATGTACGCTCGCACATATTCGCACTCGTCGAGCAAAAATAAAATTTCGTGCGCGACGTAAAATACGACTACGCGACGTACAATACAAAATAAAAAAATTTAATCATTACCAAATTTAATAAAAAAATAGTAGAAATTTTAGGGGTTTTACAACCTCGGCTTTCAAGGTCGCACCGTTGGACCCCAAACACTTTTTCCTCCACCTCTCATCGGATCACGACTGCTCCTCAGTGTGGGCTAAAGGCTCCACTTCCATAGGCAACTAGAGCATCAAGATTGCCAAATGGTCCTCGACATTCAACCCTAAAGTCGATTCAACTATTATATTGGTGTGGATCACCCTCTCCAACCTTCCCCTCGTTTGTTTCGCACCTGCAGCCCTCAAAAGGATTCCGAGCTCTTTCGGGACACTAATAGCAATCGCAGAAGAAATCCGTACCCTCTCCAAAGGAAACTACGCAAAGATATGCGTGGAACTCGATCTCTCCACAGATCCGCTAGAACTAGTTCAGCTCGATCTCGGAGGCAGAATACATTCACAGGTGCTAGTGTATGACAACAACATTATTTTCTCTAGGCACTGCTAGCTGAGAGGACACCTCACTAGGTTCTACTACAAAGTCCACCCGGAGCTCAAGAGGCCAACCCACCGTAAGACTCACTCTTTTCGGCTGCCCCAAGCCGCTCCACCAGCACCCACTCCCCCTCGTCCCAACTCTAATCCCTAACTTACCGGCAGCGAAAACTCCAACAGCCCCAGCTTAAGCCCCCTTATCAACCAGGAAATCGTGCCCTACAAACCGAATGCCATCTCCCTCTACAACCCGTTCGACATCCTCTCCCTTGCTGACGCAGAACCTCTCCCGTTAGCAAAGAACGACTCTACTACGGACAATACATCGAGTGGAGATATTATGGAGCCAGAGGCCAACGGCTCGTTCCTACCCCCACGAAGCAAAAGAACCCATGTCGACCAAAGATAGCACCTCCGAAGACATCCTGGCTATCCTAATAGCGGACGTCGCGGACAGATTCCAGCAAGCCAAGGAAGCAGGTCCCCTAGACCTAACTAACCCTCTCTGTGCCTTTCAAGAAACGGAGATAGTAGATACCTCTCAGCCGGAGAGTTCAGAACCCATTACCCAAAAACATAGCGAGGAAACCGCAGGCTTCTCAACAGCAACATGAACAACTCCCAAAAAACACATAACAAAAAGAGAAAAAATACCAAAAAGGCCATGGCCATAACCACTAGATCGGCTGCGAAGCTTCATAACCCCCCTCCCCCTCCCTCCCTAATGCTTAACATCCTTTCGTGGAATGTTTGTGGGATCGCGAACAAACCCACCATGAACAGAATTATCAGCCTTAAGAAACTCCACCGGATCGACTTCTTGATCATCATTGAACCCAAAGTCCCTAAAAAGAAACGCAAAGCATTCCAACTTCAACTCGATTTCCCATCCGTGATCGCCGGATGCAAGGATATCTGGATATTCTTCCAAGCCGACGTCAAATTTGGCTCCGTCCAAGACACCAGACAAGCTCTTTTCTGCTGGATTGAGCACCCCATCCTTCAGCACCGATCCCTGTTATTGGCGGTGCATGGTAGTTGCGACATCATCGAGCACAAGAGACTATGGGGAACCCTAACGGATACCCATAACATCCTCAGCAACCTCTCGGAGATATGTGTCGGCGACTTCAACACCATCTCCAACAGAGAAGAGATGTCCGGAGGGCGTCCCCCACCCCGTCAGCTATGACAAATTTTAACACCTTCATTTTTGATGCCCACTTGTTCCCCATCCCATTTTTCGGCAACGCTTTCACCTAGTGTAACATAAAGGAAGGAGCCAGGCATCAATACTTCCGTCTCGATCGTGCTCTGGTTAATAATCGGTGGGCTGACTTGGGTCTCGTCTCCAACCTTTCCCACATGAACACTACGGAATCGGATCACTCTCTCATTCTTATCGAGGTCAGCAATACCACCACCACATGAAGAAAGTCTTTCGATTCTTGGACTTCTGGAGCCTCCATCCCCAATTCAAAAATATAGTAGCTACAGCTTAGAACTCAGCCGAAGTCCCTGACCCCCTCGTTCGAGTAGCTGCTAAAATTAAAGCGACCAAGGGTGCTCTAACGACATGGAGCATGAACACATTCGGCAATATTTTCCAAGCTATTAAGTTGGCGGAGGACGATGTCGCTCGGACGAAGATTCTGTTCGCCACGGACAGGTCGCAGGAAAACTGCGTCACCCTAGATCTCACCAGAGCACTTCTCAAGTCTAGGTTGAAGATAGAAACAGAATTCTGGAAGCCGAAAGTCGGGCTGGCTTGTGATGCCGAAGGAGACAGAAACTCGAGCTTCTTTCACTCCTGTGTTAGAGGACGCAGACATAAGTTGAGCCTGCACCAAATCGCTGACAACAACGGTCGACTACACACAGGCCATCGGAGTATTCAGTTGGCTGCAACAGATTTCTACTTAAAACTCTTCTCCAACGATACCATCAGCAAGGATGAGGAATTCCTTGAAAAGATCCCCAAAATGATTAACATAGAAGAGAACAAGCAGCTTCCTATCCCCCCATCGGTAGAGGAAGTCAAGGTAGCCATTTGGGCTCTGGACGAGCACAGTGCCCCGGGTCCTGACTGCTTCTCCGGAGACTTCTTCCGCACCTGTTGGGACATCGTCGAACACGACATCCATTAGGCCACAATCGTCTTTTTTAAGGGGCAAGGTACCCTAAATCCATCTCTCGAGCCAACCTTATTCTTATCCCCAAAAAGACAACCCGAAGACGTTCAAGGACTTCTGCCCCATCAGCCTATGTACCTTTACCAATAAAATTATCTCAAAGATTATCGTGACCCGCATATCCGTGCTTCTTCCTAAGATCATTTTTGAAGAACAAAGTGGCTTTGTTACGGGAAGGCACATCACCGACAACATTCTCTTGGCTCAGGAGATGATCACTTGCATGAAATTCCCTTCCAGGGGGGAACGTAGCCATCAAGCTCGACATGGAGAAAGCATATGACCGTCTGGACTGACAATTCATGATATGGGTGCTTAGGGCCTTCGGTTTTTCGGAATCGTGGATAGACATCCTCTTCAGATCTATCAGCAACTCCTGGTTATCTAATATCATCAACGGGCAAGCCGAGGGCCTCTTCAAAGCCAGTCGTGGGGTCAGGCAGGGAGACCCTCTTTTCTCTACCATCTTTATTATCGCGGCCGAAACCCTTAGCAGAAATCTCAACAGCTTAGCTAACTCGCCCGGCTTCCATTATTTCCACACTACCACTGGATGCTCCTTAATCACTCATCTGGCCTACGCTGACTACATCCTCATCTTCTTAGCAGGCGACATCGGATCGGTAGAGGTGGTTCACAGAATGTTAAAGAGATACACCAGATGCTCCGGGCAGCGGGTGAACCCTAGCAAGAGCGTCATCTACACCCATCACAAAGCCGACAGAGTCCACTCCATAATTCTCTCCAATCTGACATCCTTTTCCACTACTTTCCCGTCGTTTAATTATCTCGGTTGCCCGCTGGTGTACGAAAAATCCAACTCGAGTATCTTTGAAGACCTCGTCAGCAAGATCAGGAAAAAAATTGAAGGATGGCACAACGTCACCCTTTGCCCGGGAGGCAAGATGATCTAGATCAAACATGTTCTCTCTTCTATCCCTATATAAACTCTGGCAGCCTGTTCACCACCAAAGTAGGTCTTATCATCCCTTGAATCCCTTTTGTCCAACTTTTTTTGGGGTTACAACGACGAAAAAGACAAGCACCACTTGGCCAGCTGGGACTCCATGGCCAAACCTACAAGCGAGGGAGGGCTAGGATTCAACAAATTGGTGCACATTGTTGACGCTTGCTTCATGAAGCTGTGGTGGAAGCTTCGTACAGAGAACTATATCTGGTTTCGATTCATAAAGGCTAGGTATTTTTGACAATCTCATCCGACGACAGCCATGACCAACAACAGATCTTTTGCTAATTGGCATCGCATTCATCGGCCGGAACCTCGCAGAACCCTTGACGATCTCTGATGACTCGGGTTCGCTGTGATGGTCACCAAACACCGACGGAGAATTCACGTTAGCTTCTGTCAAGACTGTGACGCGAGGCAATGGTGAACCCAACCCCTTCTTCGTCCCCTACTGGCAGCCCACAATTTCTAACAAATGGTCCATCCTTATCTGGAGAGCGCAGCACATAAAACACAACTGATGATGCACTCATCTACATAGGCTATAGCCTTGCGTCGAGATGCCACTATTTCCATTCTCCGTAAGCAGAAATTGTGGATCTCGTTCTGCACTCTGGTGATCTTGCTACCCAACTATGGTCTTACCTCTCCACCAGGTGGCGAACGTGCTAACAGGCTGGGGGCTTCGACGATCTGCTCGCCAACTGGGGGAACTCCAACAGGCACCAGATCGTAGCAGTCGCGGGTATTTGGGTATTATGGAAAAATCGAAACAAGCACAGATACGAAGGCCGATCATACAACTCCCCACAACTTTATAGAGAAGTTTACAGACAGGTTCTCAAGGTCAGCAGGCGTTGCTCCCTCACTCAGGACGAGCAACAGAGGGGGCTGCCTTAATCGCGGTCCAGGCAGTCTCTAGATTGGCCCGATGGACACCCATCGGCTCCGACCGGCTTCCTTATTTTGTAAGAGCCTCTCCGCGCGAGTCGCACATTCTTGTATAGGCTTCGGTATTTTTCGTCGTATACATCAATAAATTGGATCTTTTGATTAAATATATATTATTATTTTTTTGATAAAAGTACTTTTATTGATGTATTAGTACAAAATGCCGAAACCTATACAGGTAAGCGCGTCAAGCACATATAGACAACAAAACATAATATCCTAACCGGCCCTAGAGGGTGGGGTAAGCGCGGCTAAAGCAAGGCCTACCAAAATAGCTCCGAGGAATGGGAGCAGCGATTCCTGGTTTTAAGAATTTGATGAAGGACTTCGCGGATCAGTTGAGCTGGGTTGTATTGGCGGCCTTCATACCTAAATTTGTTCTGATTCTTCCAGAGGACCAAAATAACAGCCGCTGCAACGATCTGATGGCCATAGGAGTCACCCTAGTTAGCTAGGAGATCGTTGAAGCCCCCGTGCCGATGCCTCCTCCTACATCGTCGAGAGAGGTCTTGCCAAACCAGGTTAGCAAGATCTCCAGAGAGTAGGATGTGGTCCAAGGTTTTCATTTTGTTAGAGGTACAGTAGTGGCAGCTAGATGCGAGGCTGAAGCTGATGGTGGTTAGTGAATTGTCGGTTGGCAGCTTCCTGCGCTGAGCTCTCCAGATCAGGAAAGACCACTTGTTGGGGATACAGGATTGCCAGAATGGCACGATCAGTGGTGATGGCATACCGCCCCCCACGTCACGCCTGGCCGAGGCCATCGTAAACGAACCTCCGACATTGGCGGTCCACATTAATTTGTCTGGGAGATCGTTGATCCGAACTTCCGCGGCTTCGAGCTCAGTCGTCGCCTCCGGCCCGATCCATTCTCTGATCCGCTCCCATCTCCAAACCGATGCTAGGTCCCAGAGATCCCAGATTGTGCATTTAGGGGGGTGTTTGGGGATAGTTGGTAGATCCTATTGCCAATCCACCGTTCGAGGAAAGGCGACGAATTTCTGTTACCGAGTCGCATGTGGATCAGGGGTTCAGCAAGCTGACGGTCGTGGCGAATTCGGCACCACGATGTGGAGGAACGACTGTTAGCGACAACCGTTGCTGGATGGAAATGTTGGAAGTATCTAGCTTTCATGAACCGTGACCAGATAGAGTTGTGCGATCTAAGCTTCCACCACAATTTCATAGAGCAGGCGTCCACGATGTACGCTAATTTGATGTAGCGAGGCCCCCTCTCCCGTTGGTTTGGCCATCGAGTATATATATATATATATATATATATATATATATGTTATAGTATTCTAGTTGTAGGTACTACCCTATAACCTATCATTACCTATTTAACTATGGGTTTACATGATACCTATACATGGTTATAATGATGTACCTACAAATTGCCTTTGCCTATACCTATGTATGTTATTACCTATTCTAGGTAAATTCCTATAGCGTCATTATATACTCTAGGTTGTACTCTTCCCTATCTACTATATTAACGTATACATTACCTACTTATAGATACTTAGTTACACTAGGTAATATCCTATATTGTATTACCTAGCTATAGGCAATACCTCATCTTATATATCCTACCCTAATTTGTAGGTAAATCCCCATTACCTACTTATCTATACCCACTAACTGTTATTGGGGCTGTCACATTAACACCAATGTATTTAGCATATACCCTCAAGTCCTCTTTAATACCTCCATATGCTCACACTAGCTCCTGTCCTAACCCCCACACAGGCCCTCATTTTCTCTGCTGCCAACAGTGGCCTATACTAAAACATAACTCACACTGACACTGGTTCACTGGCCTGCCCTATCCCCTGCAATTTTGCCTGTTCAACAGGCCATACACTAGCAAGTGCAGTCCCTGTATTGGCGTATGCAAGGCCAAGCTGTCTAAGCACTAGCCATGGGGCTTGTACTGCTAAATGTAACCCAAATAAGCCTATAGCAATGCACTTGGCCTGCACTGCCTCACCCCATCATTGCCCTACAGTAGCCAATTAGGCCTGCCAACATGGCCTGCTTCCATGCACTGAACATTGGCCAAAATGGTCTATCCCATACTCATACATGGCCTATGGCCAAGGCCAAGACACTGGCCTAATGGCCTATGCTGTGCTCGAACAGGGAGATCCCCCCTTCACTGAATCAACAAGGCTTTGTGTACTTAGTGCACATGCCACAACAACCAAGGCCAAGCCGTTCATTGGCATGTGGCCTTTAGCCGAGCTTCCCAAATCTGATATACTATACTTAAGCCACTTCTTACTTGACACTAACTGCTAGCAGACCAAAAGAGACACTCCTAATAGCACAGGAAACTCATACTCTATACTCACCTAGAGACACTCATCAAATACAAGCACAGTCTAGGATACACACGTAGCTAACACGTTCCCCCCTCCACTAATTAGCTTCAGTTAACTATCAAAGACAGTCCATGAACTCACATACCACTATGACACTAAAGTCAAACACTCCACAGGCCACTCATCTTACTCACACACCACACTATGACATACTAACAATGTCCTCTCCCCTCACACTCATGTCTTGACACTCATTAATACGCTCATAAATCACTCATTGACACAAGTGAAAACATGACACATGAATTCTCATCTATTAGGATACCACATTCACTCACTAACTAACTAGTCTATTGTCAATGACAGTAGACTCTTAATGAACAGCCACATAGGCCATATGGCCTTCATATAGGCCAACACCATGAGAGTCTCCATTCCTTCCTGCACAGGAACTTGACAGTCCACCTATAAAACTCCAAAATAATGCATAATATGGCACACACCCACATAAACCACTCTCTCACATGTGGTTTTACAGTGTCAAGTGACAGTCCTCACTCAAAACTCCAGAACAGTACACAATATACCAATATGAAAATACATATATATACATACTCATACATATATGCCTAGATACAAATGCTAGAAGTCATGCATGCCTATACTAATGAGAAACTAAACTAACCATGAGTATAAAACTAAAAATTGAAACTAAATGGTCTACTTGTCATTTTGAGAAACACTAGGTGTGCTCTCCCCGGATTGCTCCGAAGATGACACAAAAACTCCAAATAATTTCTACCAAAATGATGGTTAGAGCCTTACTTTTTTCCCTATAGATACCCCTAGTCAATGTGTGTGTTACTACTACTGTCATGCATGAAATTAGAGCTCAAACTATGAGAAATGATAAGAGCTTTACCAATTGGGAGATGGATTCCCAATGAAACTCTCTTGGAAGGTTCTGGTGTCAAGTTTAACACAATCACCCAAGCTTTTGGACTCCTCTTCACAAGCTCCTTGGTCTCCAACCTCCAAGCCTTCTAGAATGAAGATTAGAGAAAGTTTGCAAGGATTTTGGAAGAGTTTTGATGGTGGAAAGTGTGGGAAATGGAAGAGGTTTGTGGAGAGCTCTTCTAGGGTTTGTGAAGGCTCAAAATGAAATGAAGAAGAGGGAAAAAACCCTCTTTATGACCAACCATAAATGAAGCCCTAAAACCCATGTTAAAATGCCCAAAACACCCCTCAAGTTGTCATGAACACTTATCTTAAATGAAGGGTTGTTTTACTCTAAGTGTTGGGTTAATTTCTATTCATAATCTTGACTCTACATGACTTAAATGTGTCTAGTTGTATTCATCCTAGAAAATAGGTCCAAGTAGTCATGTCTAGTCCAATTAGGTCCACAAGTCAAAGGTTTAATAAATAGGCAAATCTAATAATAAATGCAACCTTCACAAGCAATTAATTAATTAATTATAGATGTAATATAAATAATGTAAAATAACAAAAATAACCCTATCTAGGAATGTGGTAGTGACAGCATTAGTTAAAATGTTGTGACAAATTATGATCTTGTACATGTTAGTATACATAAGCTAATACAAATATCATACTTTAGGCTTGCTTGATCGTTCGGACAAGGAGACAAGAGTGGGCTCTCTACAGTTACAGTATGAAGTTTCAGGCAAGATACCTTGCCAACCATATTTACTGTAGAAATGCAATTATTGTATTATATGTTTCTTTTCTGGATAATAGAGTGTAGATATGAGCGGCTGAGTATGACTCGGGTGCAGTCAGTGAATGCGTTGATGAGTAGATAATGCATTAACCTAGACATAGTGACATACCAAAGATTTAGAAGATATTCTAATATTTTCCTAGGACCTGACACGTCTTATTCACGACACTTTCATGTTTGGTATATGTTATCGTATCCGACTGGCTATCGGTACGTTTGACACGTATGTCGGTACCGTACATAGTTTTGGTATTAGAATATTTGACTAGCATTATAGTTACGTGATGTTCATGTTGTATATACGACTTGGACATATACATTGGATGGGAAGAAAAATTAGGGGGTGTATGGGATACACAACATCGATGACTATAATGTTTATGGATCTACAGGGATTGATGACTACCCTTTAGCAGATGCCACTTCCGACGGTGAGTTAGGCTTGTTTATATTATATATATATATATATATATATATATATATATATATATATATATATATATATATATTTCTTTTTTTCTTCTCTTATATTTTTTTTTCTTCTCTTATATATATATATATATATATATATATATACATATATATATATATATATATATATATATATATATATATATATATAATATAAACAAGCCTAACTTACCGTTGGAAGTGGCATATATAAATATAAATATATATATATATATATATATATATATATATATATATATATATATATATATATATATATATATATATATATATATATAATATATATATATATATATATATATATATATATATATATATATATATATATATATATATATATATATATATATATATATATATATATATAGATATAAGAGAAGAAAAAAAAAAGAAATATATATATATATATATATATATATATATATATATATATATATATATATATATATATATTTTATATATATATATATATTATATATATATATATATATATATATATATATATATATATATATATATATATATATATATATATATATATATATATATATATATATTTATTTTTTTATATGTATATATATATATATATATATATATATTTCTTTTTTTCTTCTCTTTTATATATATATATATATATATATATATATATATATATATATATATATATATATATATATATATATATATATATATATAAATATATATATATATATAAAAAAAAAAAAAAAAAATATATATATATATATATATATATATATATATATATATATATATATATATATATATATATATATATATATTTTTTTTTTCTTCTCTTATATATATATATATATATATATATATATATATATATATATATATATATATATATATGCAGCCTAAAAAAAAAATATATATATATATGCAGCCTACCGTCGTTTCTCGGAGCATATGGTGTTTATATAGCAGAAGTCGCATTTGACGGGATGTTGTGACAATTATCTATGCCTATGCTACCTATACGTACCAAGGTTGTCCTTAACTTGCATTCACATAGATGGTTAGCTTATCCTATTTATTGCATAGTATTACATTCCAGCATGTACAATTTATATCTTGTTACGTCCCCTGAGGACCCGGTTCATTTTGCCAGATCTTGACGAGTGGTACTACCCCATAATCTACGAGCTAGGAGTTGAGACAGGATTTGTCACTGCAGAGGACTTGGAGATATTTCTATCAGAGTTTCCTTAATCGTGGTAGACTTCTGCATCAGACTTGACATTATTATCTAGTTAGCAAATGTCAAGCCTAGTATCTTTCTATTTAATGTATTTTATTTTATGTTGTATTAGATGGTGGATTGTTCTCCACCAGATCTACTTTATTTCAGTTGTATTCAGGTGGATTGTTCTCCACCAGACTTATTTTATTTTAGTTGTATTCAGGTAGATTGTTCTCCACCAGACTCTCTTATTTTGTGGATGTGGATATTCAGACTCTTATATCATTTCCAGTACTTTACTTTCTTTCTTATTGATATTGTGGATAAGATAGTTGTACCTTGCTTATATAATGTTTAGATGGTGGGCTTAGTTTTATTATAGCGTAGTACATCTAGTTAAGGTCCATAAAATTAGGAAACCTTTCTAGTTGTATCAGCTGGACATGGTTACATTTCTGGTACGAAGTATTTTGGGACTGGGATGTGACATATTTTTAGTGGTAGCTCATGTAGGTCCTTGAATTAAATCGTCTTGGTTACGTTACTGTGCCAAGCGGGACTGTAATCAAATAGAAATTATTAGGTCTCATCCACATTGAATTTTGCCTTTGAATCTTGTCTTTAATTCTTTTGAACTCCTTTCATAACTAACTTATTATGCGTCTTGATTGATCTCTGTACCGATCTAATGAAGTTAAATTTTCTTACAGAAAGATTAATTTGCGCAGTGGACGTATTCCTTATGGTGTTGACCCGGCATCAGCCATGACATCCAATGATGATATGACTCCAACTCACACCGGGGACCAGTTGCCAAGGTGCGACCCGATCCTTCCGACAACTCTATTTATTCCCGAGGCCTATGGAGAACCCTGCACGGAACCATCATGAAGGCCAGACTTCTCAGACACCTGGACGATAACTGGAGGATCCTCTACCTCCACCTCCTCCAATCACTCCGGAGATGATGTTTGTAGCATTTCCACCAAAGATGCCTCAGCAGGAAGGACAACCGCAGATGCTTTAATTCTTCTAACTGATGATGCAATAACAATGGCACCAGACCGAAGTCCTGAGATAGAGCTTGATGACAGTGCTGGAGAGAGCAATTATGACTGCACCAGTACTAGTACCAGCACAGCATGTGGGCATGATCCGTAGGTTCCATCAAATGAATCCGAGGATTTTCAAGGGCAGTGAGCGCCCTGAGGGATCACTGATTGGATCTCTAACACTGAGATACTTCTGGAGGCTTTACAGCTACCTGCAGAGTTATGGACGATAGCAGTAAGAGCACCACTGAAGGACAATGCTCATCACTGGTGGGAGTCGATCGAGCGTAGCATGGGCAAAGCTTTACTCTGGGAGAAATTTTTGGAATACATCAACCTAAAGTACTTTCCAACTACTATCAGAGATGCACTATACGAGCAGTTCCTCTACCTTAAACAGGAGAATATGATGGTAGATGCTTTTGATGTAGAGTTCATTCGCCTTAGTAGGTTAGGGGCTATTCTGATACCAGATGATAAAAAGAAGGCTAGGAGGTTTCATTATGGACTGAACCATGAGTTGCAGAAGCTTACTACTTCACAATCGAAGATCTCGTACGAGAAAGTATTAGCAGAGGCCAGATTGCAAAAGGTAATTTACAAGGATACGACGACTAAAAAGCATTTTAACACAACAAATGTACCAACCAGAGGACAACATGGAACGGAAGGCCCAATCATACGTCCAGGGACGCAATAACTGCAGTGGATTGCACCAAACCAACCGAGGGAGCTTCCGACTTATCATTATTGTGGCAAACTGGGGCATGTTGCTAAAGATTGCTGGAAGAAACTGGGATTATGTATGATCTACGGATAGAGCTAACATGTAGCTTGAGATTGCCTATAACGCAATGCTGTAGCACCGTTGACAGTTCAGAGGCCAGCTGCACCTGCACATAAGGCACAATATCATACAGCAGGAGTTCAACGGCTACCGGCACCCAGTGGACATAAAAAGGGAGCACCATTGCTGCCACATGAGGTGTAGTTTGATAGAGCCAGACAGCAGGCTACTGGATGGAGGCGTGGTCTGGCTTTCATGCTTGCAATTGCAGAGGAGGAACCTGAAGGAGAACTTATCACTGGTACTATTTTAGTTTCTTCAGTACCTGTAACTGTTTTATTTGATTCTGGGGCTATGCTATCATTTATCTTTACTAGTTTTATAGCAATGCACAGAATAGCTACTTCCTCCTTACCTAAGAGTTGGAAGATTCTTACTGGAGGGCGTATTGTGTCGGTTATCAGCACTGTTAGAACATGTTCTATAGTTGTGTGTAGTCGAGAGATGAGAGCTCAAATTTTGGTATTTCTAATTCCAATCTATGACATTGTGATAGGGATGGACTGGTTGAGCTAGTATCATGCCACTCTAGATTGTCATAGGGGTAGTATTATATTTAGACCCCCAAATCGCCCCGAGTTTGAGTTCATGCGGGGACCACTGAGCAAGGTGTAGGTCATGCAGCATTAGTAACATGATGTTGCAAGCGGAAACCCCGTCAGTAGTTGCAGAGTTTTAGGATATTCTTTCCAGAAGAATTGCCAGGACTTCCGCCAGACAGACATGTGGAGTTCACAATTGAGTTAGTACCAGGAGCAGCACCGATTTCTTCTAATGTCTACCAGTTGGCAAAGAAAGAACTGGATGAAATAAAGATACAATTGAAGGAGTTGCAAGACATCCATCTGAGTGCATCACCCTGGGAGCCCAGTGTTGTTTGTACCAAAGATGGATAGAACATTTCGAATACGTATTGATTATAGAGCCCTTAATGCTCTTACAATCAAGAATAGATACCCTTTGCTGCAAATTGATGACATGTTCGACCAGCTGACAGGAGCAAAGATGTTTTCCAAGATTAACTTGAGATCGGGGTACCACCAGCTGAAGGTAAGGAAGGAGGATATTCTAAAGACAATATTCAGGACTCATTATGGTCACTACGTATCAAGACCCGCACCCTGTTTAGGGACACGAGCACGTGGGTACGTCCAGCCTACGCCGCAGTATCGGCGGTAGAATACTGTAAAGGTCATCTAGAATATATATAATCTAAGACAAAATAATATAATATGTCATCTCCGTACGGAGGAATATAACCACAACTCAATCACATAATCTAAGGGAGATAAGCACGATGATAAAGATAAAGATAAGATGGAGTAAATAGTCTGAAATAGTGCCGAGCCACAATCACAAGTTCAGAATCTAAGACATAAAATAATATCCCAATATAAATACTACAAGTCTCAAAGTATCAAACTGGAATGTAATCAAGACAACTCTCGGTAACGAGGTAACTACTGGCGGTGTGTCCTCTACGAGCACCGGGTCCACAGGCTGGTCCTGGTCGTAGGCTCTATTTAAGCCAAACCCGTAGTAGGTCGGCAAATCTGCATCTAAATCTTCTAAAAAACAACGGAGGTTATCCTGTCAGGATATGAGCAAGTACAAACGCTAACAGCAGTTCCATGTGAATTGACAAATACTATAAGAGATAGTTATAATGAAATACAAGATAAAATATCAAGACTGAAAGTAAACAGTACATGAGAACTGGATATTATGTCATATGTGAGATATAAGATAAAACTGGAATATAAATAGTGGAAAGTAAACTGAGGTATGAATGTAATCATAAAATAAAGTGCCATGAGATATTAGAGCGTTATGTGATCGGCTTGGGTCAAGATTAGGCATTTCTATTTGACCGGCTATGCACAAGTAGTATAATAGTATAGGGATCAGGTTGGCCAAAATGGAAAGCTATGCACATGTAGTATAAGGTAAGGCTACACCCTACGTGTGGTGAGGGTGGAGCAATGCACAGGTAATAAACAAGTAGGGGTAATGATCACATAACCACTAATAACTCCCCATCCCCAGAATAATATATGGATCC
This sequence comes from Iris pallida, assembly GCA_029216955.1. Classification (NCBI taxonomy): domain Eukaryota; kingdom Viridiplantae; phylum Streptophyta; class Magnoliopsida; order Asparagales; family Iridaceae; genus Iris; species Iris pallida. The sequence continues at coordinate 2,508,228 of JANAVB010041417.1, forward strand.
GGACATAATACATCATGACACGGGATTCTCTAAGAGGGTAGAAAATCCCCTTAGGAATCGACGTCTATACAAGTACAAGAAACAAGATCGAACAATGTACCAGTATACCAAGTAACTCAGGAATGACATCTCATGATAGGATTCGACGTATACTAGTCCGTGTACCATCGTATCGAGAATCAAGTAAAACACTACAATTGAATCAGATATAGTAGATATCAAGACAATAAAAACTATCAGAGAATGTACTCGCCTGCTGTCCTGAGCTGAGAAAATCGAACTACAAGCCACTCAATGAGCCACGAACGGTCAACTCGCACAACAGTCTCCAAATGCTGTAACTACTGTCTTCAGCTAAGCTTGTCCAACTATGGTGTCCTTGTCGATCCTCCCAAGCTCACCTTTAATAATATACTATATTTAATATTCCATATAAACACACCATAAAAAAAATAATAAATAAATAAACACACCATATATGAATTATATGAGTATCTACGCCTCCTAGTTGCTATAACGTTGTTACGACACTGCATCTATTATACAAGTACATATATGTAGCAAAACCTCTCGTAAATAATATATTTTAATTCTAAAATTTATCTATAAATACCTATATATTTATATAATATTATTTTTAATAGTAAAACCCTTTCAAAAGAGGTCTTATGTTAATGCCACATATGACTTCCTCAAATCGACCCATAAATTTAGCCCCGAAACAACGATTAAATAAAATTAATAAATTCCGTAAAAATTCTATAAATTAGTTAAAATAATACTTATAATGTTAGACTTTGCACAACTTGAAGTTTATTATAGATTCATGGAGTTTTGACACTTTTGGACACAAAAAAATAGAATTTTTCGGAATTCGGTTATACGATAAATGTCATGAATGTTTAAAAATAGCAAACGGACGCAAAACCTAACTTTCAGATATGCTTCAAAAAGGTATCAACGTATAGATTCTGAATAAAAATATTAAAATGTTAAAAACTGATCTTAGTTAGGCAAAAAGTGGCCTGTAATAGAATTTATTAGTTCTAGATACCCTGTCGTAGAATCAACACCACGGGCAAACCGCTTGGAACTAGGAGATCCAGTGATCAGATGTTGGAGTAGACATACAAAGGTAACTCTCAAATTTAGTTTGAGGAGAAAAAAATGAGAAAAAGTGGATGAAACATCATCTACAAGTCGACTAGCCTGCTGTGATGTTTCAGACTTCGATTCAATGGAGTTTCGGCCCAAGTAGCGCGTCGTGAACCCCTCTAACAGCCGCAAGGTTGTTCCTACAATTGCTAGGGTGGAAGGGGATGTTGAGAGAGACATCCAAGTCATGGTGGTTGGCGGAAAAATCAAGGAGAAATTATATTTTGTGAAGAAAGGGGAGATCGGCTAGGGTTTTGGGTTTGGAGTGGTGGCCGCTAGGTTTGGGGAGATTTGTGGAGTAGTGGGTGGTTAGGAAGAGAGAGAAAATAATTAGGATTGGTTTGTATTTATACTATTAGGGCATGAGATTTGGTTTGATCTAATTTGGATATGATTTGGTTCTCCAAATAATACTATTATTAATAGGTTTCCTATTTTGGTTAGATGTTTGACCAAGCCAAATATATAAAGAAATATTACATATGGCTGCAAGTAAACCTCTAATATTATCTTAAATATATGTATACTTGGTTTTGGTACTCCTAGTTAGGCTCTAACTAGTAGGGTTGACTAGGTTAGGGTCCGAGTAGCATTACTAGTCAAATTGGACCCAAAAATCAATTTAATGAGTCTCATGTGCCATTTGCAAATAAGTAGCCCATGAGAACTCGATTAGATAGTACACCCTAGGCATGTGGATTGTTGACTCAAAATGAATTAACACCATATATTGTGTCATACGATTTCGATATATGTCAAATCCAACAATTAAATTGGAAGTTGGCTTAAAATTACGTCAATAGCTCAAATTGGCCTAAGTTGGCCCAAAATTGCACGAAGTCAAAGGAACGTTGAAAAGCAAAATTGGATGGGACATGATATATCAAACTCAAGATGGACTAGTCTAGAATTCAAATATGGTACTGGATTTGAGAAAACAATATTTGTTGTGCTTCCAAAATCAAAGCTACAGTCAACTACTAACATAGTCATTATTAACTTTAATAAATTAAAATATCTATATAAAATAATTAAAACTAATTAAAAATAAGATCTAAAAATAAGGGGGCTTACAACCTACCCACCTTAGAAAATTTCGTTATCAAAATTTAAAATAACACAATTATAAAAGTAAACTTACCATAAGAATAATTAAGCTAAGACTTACCGATATCTACGAATAAGTGGGGATAACGCTCACGCATAGAATCTTCATGCTCCCAAGTTGATTCTTTTGGAGAATGGTGCCTTCATGCAACACAAACCAGTCTAATCGTCTGTCCTCTGAGCGTCTTCACAGTTGTATCCAAGATACCTACCGGCTGCTCCTCGTATGAAAAATGGGTCCCACCGTAATCTCAGAGTGATCAACCACATGACTGGGATCAGTCAAATACGTCCTCATCTGTGAGACATGGAATACATCATGCACTCCCTCTAGTGATTAGGGTAATACAAGTGGGTATGCGACCTCTCCTACACGCCCAATGATATCGAACGGTCCTATATACCTTGGAGTCAACTTCCCTCTACTCCTGAATCTAATAGTGTCCCGCATCGGTATGATCCTCAGAAATATATGCTCTCCCTCGTTAAATTCCAGTGGTCGACGATGCGTATCGGCCTAATGCTTCAGTCAGTCTGGAGCTGCCTGAAGATGACTCTGAATTCGCTTCACTTTCTCGACTGTCTGCTTCACAAGCTCTGGTCTAATTATCTTTCGCTCTTACCTCTGTCCTCTCGTAAAGGCTTTAAAAACTTACATCTGTAGGTAACGTTGCCATGATTTATCCACAAGTGACGACTATACTTCAAGATTGGCAAATACTCATTGTTATTCTGGCATAATGACTTCTATTCCAAGCTCCTGAAGATCCTCTAATAACTATGGCTCAGCTGTCAAGAAATATGCAGCAGGCTTCCTACTTAAAGCGACCGCTACTACGTTCGTCTTTCTAGGATGGTACTATAAATCTATGTCATAGTCTGTCATGAGCTCCAACCACCGCCTCTGTCTCATATTTATCTCCTTTTGCGTGAAGACATACTTCAAGCTCTTATGATCCGTAAATATCTCCACACGTTCTTCGTACAAATAATGCCTCCATAGCTTCAATGCAAACATCACCGCTGCTAACTCCAGATCATGAGTATGATAATTCTTCTCATATACCCTCATCTGCCTCGATACGTAGGTTATGACCTTTCTATGTTGCATCAAAACACATCCAAGTCCACTACCTGACGCATCACTATAAACCATGAATCCTCTCCATACAGAAGGGAGCGTCAAAATAGGTGGTGAGGTCAATCTCTTCTTCAATTCAAAAGTCTTCTGACAATCTTCTGTCCATCGAAACTCTTGATCCTTGTACATCAACCGCGTCATGGGCTCTGTAATCCGTAAGAAATTTTCTATGAACCTGCGATAATGTCCGACAAGTCCAAGAAAACTCCTAACTTCTGCAACTGATGTTGGTGTCGGCCAAGACTCTTTGGTAGTATCTTCTCCGGATCCATTGAAATTTCTTCTCCCAAGATAACGTGTCCAAGGAATGGAACTCTATCAAAGCAGAATTCACACTTACTAAGCTTGGGCTATCACTTCTCCTTCCTCAATACTCCCAATATAACTCACTCTACCTTAGCTATAGTATTATAACCTATTCAATGATACTCGTCAGTTCACTCCTAGAAATTTCTCCTAATAGGCTCTATGCATCCGATATCCAGACACTCATACTCGACTCATAATTTTACTAGGACCATCTCTAAGAAACTTATCCATTTCTAGCTACCAATCCTCAAAATTACACCAATAAGCTAGCTTAATTATATTCTATAATATAATTATAAGGTTTAACTATTTTAGTTATTTAATAAATAGAAGGTAATGGAAGCCTAAGGCTGGGTCAAACAAACCTATATACCAATTTCACACAACGGTAGGGTCAAGTAAAGCATGAAGGTTTGTCGAATTGTTTTCAAGAACGATGTGAAGCCAAACAAGATGCATAGGACATAGTCTCGGTAAGACTCGAGAACCATATATCTCCGTGATTATGTCACATAAAGTTACTGCCACACCAGTGTGCATCTGGCTGCAAATAACATTCTAGTTCCATAATACGACGGATGGCTGTAGTGCACATCTACCATACCAGGTCATACAGGTTCTTGAGCTTATCTTGGCCAAATCTATGAAATATTTTTGAATTAACTTTTTTTTAACAAAAATACAGGAAAAATGTTAACATACATAGGATATGGTTCAAGTAGAATTTGAGAAACATATGTGGCCATGATGCCGTTATCTGATGTCCTACATCGCCAGTATTTCTCAAGCTGCAAAAATTTTGATTTCGTAATATATGGATAAATAAAATTTCTTAAATTTTTCCTTGGACCAATCCATAAGGCAGTTTCCAACAATTTAACGAAAACGAACGAGTAGATTTGTTCGAGAAGTTAATAGGGAAGGGTTTACTCAAATCTCGAGTAAGGAAGAACACAAAAGCAATTATATTAAGAAATAAGATAACATGAAAGCAATCATGCTGAAGAGTGTAAGAAAAGTCTATTATCATGTTTGTGGATGTATCCTCAAGTCCTATTCCTTAATTGGTTGCAGGCTCGTAGTAATACGACTATCCTAGGTACCACTACGAATTCGCAAAATTCACGAAGACTCTACCTGCACCTATGACTTCTAGTGTCAATGCCTCTGCTTTCCAGATGTGATAGTATAGGGAAGGTACATCCATTATGAAGATTTGTCTTGCTAGTATAAAAAAAATAATGATTACGGTAAAACATAATCAAACTGGATACAAATCGAGAAGTTAAGTGAGAGTTCGAAACGAAATCAAAGAAGGTATCTAGCATATGGATGTGATCCTATGGGTCTTTCCTATTCTAATTGCAGGCTCACGTTAGTACAGTAACGTAACTGAAGTGATTAACGTGGACCTGCTTGGGCCACTATAAAAACGTATCACAACCCGCACCCTGTTTAGGGGCACGAGCACGTGGGTACGTCCAGCCTACGCCGCAGTATCTGCGGTAGAACGATGTAAAGGTCATCTAGAATATATAGAATCTAAGACACAATAATATAATCTGTTACCTCCGTACGAAGGAATATAACCACAACTCAATCACATAATCTAAGGGCGATAAGCACGATGATAAAGATAAAGATAAGATGAAGTAAATAGTCTGAAATAGTGCCGAGCCACAATCACAAGTTCAGAATCTAAGACATAAAATAATATTCCAAAATAAATACTACAAGTCTCAAAGTATCAAACTGGAATGTAATCAAGACAACTCTAGGTAACTAGGTCACTACTGGCGGTGCGTCCTCTACGAGCACCGGGTCCACAGGCTGGTCCTGGTCGTAGGCTCTATTTATGCCAAACCCGTAGTAGGTCGGCAAATCTGCATCTAAATCCTCTGAAAAATAATAGGGGTTATCCTATCAGGATATGAGCAAGTACAAACGCTAACAACAGTTCCATGTGAATTGACAAATACTATAAGAGACAGTTATAATAAAATACAAGATAAAATATCAAGACTGAAAGTAAACAGTACAGAAGAACTGGATACTATGTCATGTGTGAGATATAAGATAAAACTGGAATATAAATAGTGGAATATAAACTGAGGTATGAATGTAATCATAAAAGAAAGTGCCATGAGATATTAGAGTGTTATGTGATCGGCTTAGGTCAAGATCAGGCTGTTCCATTTGACCGGCTATGCACAAATAGTATAATAGTATAGGGATCAGGCCGGCAAAAATGAAAAGCTATGCACAAGTAGTATAAGGTCAGACTACACCCTACGTATGGTGAGGGTGGAGCTATGCACAGGTAATAAATAAGTAGGAATAATGATCACATAACCACTAATAACTCCCCATCCCCCGAATAGTATATGGATACGGACATAACACGTCATGACACGAGATTCTCTAAGAGGGTAGTAAATCCCCTTAGGAATCGGCGTCTATACAAGTACAAGAAACAAGATCGAACAATGTACTAGTATACCAAGTAAAATACTACAACTGAATCGGATATAGTAGATATCAAGACAATGAAAACTATCAGAGAATGTACTCGCCTGCTGTCCTGAGCTGAGAAAATCGAACTACAAACCACTCAATGAGCCACGAACGGTCAGCTCGCACAACATCTCCAAATGCTGTAACTGCTGTCTTCAGATAAGTCTATCCAACTCCGGTGTCCTTGTCAATCTCCCAAGATCACCTTTAATAATAAATTATATATAATATTCTATATGAACACACCATATATGAATTATATGAGTATCTACGCCTCCTAGTTGCTATAACGTTGTTACAACACTGCATCTATTATATAAGTACATATAGGTAACAAAACCTCTCGTAAATAATATATATAAATTCTAAATTTTATCTATAAATAATTATATATTACTATAACACTATTTTAATAGTAAAACCCTTTCACAAGAGGTCTTATGTCAATGCCACACATGACTTCCTCAAATCGACCCATTAATTTAGCCCCGAAAGAACGATTAAATAAATTTAATAAATTATGTAAAAATTCTAAAAATTAGTTAAAATAATACTTATAATGTTAGACTTTTCACAACTTTAAGTTTAATATATATTCATGGAGTTTGATACTTTTGGACACAAGGAAAATAGAATTTTTCGGAGTTCGGTGATACAACAAATGTCATGAATTTTTAAAAATAGCAAACGAAAGCAAAACCTAACTTTCAGATATGTGTCGAAAAGGTATCGACGTCCACATTCTGAATAAAAATATTAAAATGTTAAAAATAGATTTTAGATAGGCAAAAAGTGGCCTACAATAGAATTTATCTGTTCTGGATACCCTGTCGTAGAATCAACACCACGGGCAAACCGCTTGGAACTAGAAGATTCAGCATTCTAAGGTTGGAGTAGACATACAAAGGTAACTCTCCAATTTGGTTTGAGGAGAAAAAAATGAGAAAAAGTGGACGAAACATCATCTACAAGTCGACTAACCTGCTGTGATGTTTCAGACTTCGATTCAACGGAGTTTCGGCCCAACTAGCATGTCCTGCACCCATCTAACGGCCGCAATGTTGTTCCTACTATTGCTAGGGTGGAAGGGGATGTTGAGAGGGATGTCCAAGTGGTGGTGGTTGGCGGAGAAATTGAGGAAAAATTATATTTTGTGAAGAAATGGAGGGTCAGCTTGGATTTTGGGTTTGGAGTGGTGGCCGCTAGGTTTGGAGGGATTTGTGGAGTAGTGGGTGATTAGAAAGAGAGAAAAAGATTAGGGTTGGTTTGTATTTATACTATCAGGATATGGAATTTGGTTTGATCTAATTTGGATATGATTTGGTTCTCCAAATCATACTATTATTAATAGGTTTCCTATTTTGGTTAGATGTTTGACCAAGCCAAATATATAAGAGAATATTATATATGGCTACAATTAAACCTATAATATTCTCTTAAATATATGTATACTTGGTTTTGGTACTCTTAGATAGGCTCTAACTGGTATGGTTAACTAGGTTAGGGTTCGAGTAGCATTACTGGTCAAATTGGACCCAAAAATCAATTTAATGAGTCTCATGTGCCATTTGCGAATAAGTAGCCCATGAGAACTTGATTAGATAGTACACCCTAGGCATGTGCATTATTGACTCAAAATGAATTAAAACCAATATTGGGTCATAGAGTTTCGATCTATGTCAAGTTCAACAATTAAATTGGAAGTTGGCTTAAAATTACGTCAATGGCTCAAATTGGCCTAAGTTAGCCCGAAATTGCACAAAGTCAAAAGAATGTTGAAAAGCAAAATTGGATGGGACATGATATATCAAACTCAAGATGGACAAGTCTAGAATTTAAATATGGAACTGGATTTGAGAAAACAATATTTGTTGTGCTTCCAAAATCAAAGCTACAATAAACTACTAACATAGTCATTATTGAATTTAATAAATTAAAATATCTATATAAAAATAATTAAAAATAATTAAAAATAAGATAAAAAAATAAGGAGGCTTACACTACGAGTTCTTGGTGATACCTTTTAGACTGACATATGCCCCTGCTGTTTTCGTGAACTTGATGAATGGAGTCTTTTATCATTACTTGGAACAATTTCTGGTGGTTTTCATTAATGACATCTTGAATTATTCGAAGAGTAGTGTGGAGCATAAAGAGCACTTGAAAAGAGTATTGGAGATGCTGAGGCATGAGAAGCTGTATGCTAAGCTGAGTAAGTGTGAGTTCTTCCTAGATCATGTCTCTTTTCTTGGTCATGTCATTTCAGATGATGGCATTTCAGTAGATCCAGCAAAGATCTCAGTAGTCGAGACATAGCCAACCTCTAGCAATGTCTCGGAGGTGAGGAGTTTTCTTGGACTTGCAGATATTATCGGAGGTTTGTAGAGAACTTCACAAGGATCGGTTAGCTGATAACCCAGTTACCCCACAAGGACCAGGAGTTTATTTGCACAGAAGAATGTCAGGTGGCGTTCGATGAGCTGAAGAAGTGTCTGACTACTGCACCAATATTGATAATACATCTGGAGCAGAGGGATTCTCGATCTACAATGATGCATCGAAAAAAGGCTTGGGTTGTATACTAATGCAGCATAGGAAGGTAGTAGCTTATTTCTCAAGACAACTCAGGACACATTAGAAGAATTATCCTACTCATGACTTGGAGCTTGCAGCCGTAATCTTTGCTCTGAAGCGTTGGAGACATTATCCTTATGGAGAGCGAGTAGAGATATATACAAACCACAAGAGTTGGAAGTAAAGTTTTACTCAGAATGGCCTGAATCTAAGGCAAAGACGTTGGCTAGAGGTGATGATAGATTGAGATTGAGCTACAATATCATTCGGTAAGGCCAACCTGGTATCTAACGCGTTGAACAGAAGGCCCATGGCATTCCTATTGACTACTCAACAACATCTATTGGAGGATCTGTAGAAGATGGGTATATAAGTCATTGTACCAGGAGTAGACGGCCAATTGACGAACAGGCACAATCATTATTGGTTGAAAGGATCAATGTTGTATTGCCTAGTGATGCCAGATTTCAGCAACTTCGACAAAGGACGGAGGCCAGTTTACAGACCGGATTACGCATTCATGAGAACGGGATTTGTGATATGGAGATCGTCTCTATGGTCCAAATGGAGAGCTTCGTCAGGAGCTGGTGACGGAGGCCCACTGTTCAGCGTACTCTTATCATCCTGGAGTCACTAAGATGTACAGAGATTTGAGCCAACATTTCTGGTGACATGAAATAAAGAGAAAAATAGCCCACTTTGTAGCAAAGTGTCTGGTGTGTCAGCAAGTCAAGGCTGAGCATCAGAGATCTGCATGATTACTTTAGCCACTCCCAATACCTGAATGAAAATGGGAGCACATCACTATGGATTTTGTTATGGGTCTTCCGAGGAGTCCAAGTGGTCGTAATACAGTATGGGTGATCGTGGACCGACTCACCAAATCAGCTCATTTTCTATCTTTCAGAGTGGGACAGTCCACTGAGGTCATAGATGATATGTACATGAGGCAAATTGTGTGACCACATGGAGTGACAGTCAGCATAGTATCCGATAGAGATACGAGGTTTTCCTCTTATTTTTGATATAGTATGCAAGAGACTCTCGGAACCCGTTTGAAGTTTAGTAACTCTTATCACCCGCAGATGGATGGTCAGTCGGAACGCACAATCCCGACATTGGAAGACATATTAAGAGCATGCATGCATGATTTTGGGGGATCATAGGAGGACCATTTATATTTGATCAAGTTTTCGTACAACAACAGCTATCAGGCGAGTATCCAGATAGAACCTTTTGAAGCATTGTATGGAAGGAAGTGTCGCTCCTAGTATGCTGGAGTGCTGTGGACGAGAGGCAGATTCTTGGACCAGAGTTGGTTTTTCACACAGTGGAGAAAGTAAAACATATCCAAAAGCACCTTCAAGCAGCACAATACCGACATATGTATTAGGCAGATGCACATCGTTGACTTTTGGAGCTCCATCCGGGGGATCATATCTTTCTAAAGATCTTACCTACCGGGGGCCATCAGATTTGGAAGAAGATAAAAGATGAGTCCGAGGTATATCAGACCATTTGATGTGCTAAAGTGAGTTGGAGAAGTAGCCTATCGACTGGCATTGCCACAATCATTGGAGGGAGTTTATAATATGTTCTATGTATCTCAGATGAGGAGATATGTGTCAGATCCGAATCAAGTACTTGATCATACAGAGATTACTGTCGGGCCAAGTTTATCCTACTAGGAGAAGATGATAGATATTTTGGACCGGAGAAGAAAGTGCTGCGGGGCCAGACTATTCCTTTAGTTTCTGTTGTGTGGAGGCATCGTGCACCGGGAGAGTCGACCTTGGAACGCGAGGATGGAATATGTCTGAATTTTCCTTATTTTTTTGGAAGCTTAGGTGTGTAAGTAATATTTTCCTATTAGTTGGTAGTTGTTATTATAGTTGTTTTAATTTCAAGGACGAATGTTTTTTGAGGATAGGTTGTAAACCCCCTCAAACAAAAATATTTTCTTTTGTTATATATATAATCCTAGTTATGAATCGTTCTTGTTTAATTAGACTCAACACAGGACCAAATCCCAACCCTAACCTTAAAAACCTAACTAAGTGGTCAAGTAGAACACCAAACACTTTTTCTGAACTCATAAAACACCAAACACCATACACCAAAACCTATTCTAGAAGAAAAAAATTTCAGCAAACAAGCCAACCCCTTCACCTCCCCTCTTGGCCGAAACCTCCCTCTCATTTCACCTCCCTATGAACATCAAAGGGTGTAACCTCCAAACCAAAGCTCTTCCTCTTCTCCTTAACCCCTAAACACTTAATTTTAAGCATTATTATTCTACTTAATTCATCCCCTACCACCCTCCTTGGCCAAAATATACACTCCAACCACCAAATCCGTCCAAAATATTTATTCCTACCACTTTACCCTATCAACCATCTCTATAGCCCTCAAAACTCATCCAAGACAACCTAACACCCTCCCCTACCATCCTACAATCTTCCATAGTCACCACAACCTATAGAACAAACTATACAAGCATCACAAGGAGCTACAAGGAGGAGAAGTCAAATATGGAATTGTTTCGAAGAAGCTACGATTCGAGGCATTTTTAACCCATTTTCCAAAGAGGTTAGTGAGAAAAACTCTTCTTCTTGAACCCCCTTAGTTGTCCTAAACATTACTCACTAGGTTCAATGAAGATTTTATCAACTTGTCATATATACTTTGCATGCTACACAAGGAAACCGAAATATGAATCTAGTTTTTACCCGTAATGAGCACCAACTTGTAATTATTAATATAAATGTAAAATAACTTTAAAATAAATTATATTATTCTGATTTAGATTTAATTTTACCTATTTTTCCAGAATATAAATTATTTGTTTTAGAATTAATTTGTAGAAAATTCATAAGGGTAATAATATTGAACATGTGTAAATACTAGATATGTGTAACTAGTTTGTATTTTTATTATTTGCAGACCTAATTTGTATGTTAATTATAATAATTATATATTATATATGAATTAATTAAAGAAATTTAATTTAAGTTTTTGAGAATGAAATGCATGAGATTTTATGAAAAGGTTGCATTGGAAAACATGTGTTAAAAATTAGTCTATACCAACTAGTTTAATTTTATTGTTTATAATACATAAAATAGTAAGATAGATAGAGGAAAATATAAATTTTTACTTTTAATTCCAGAACTTATAATCATATTTTTAGAGTTGGACCATTTGTATTTTTTGGGAACAAAATTGATTTATAATTGTATAGTTACTAGTACTAAACAACTAGTATTTTGTGTGTGCAAAAATAATTAATTTTTATATGTAAATAAGTAGAAAATAACATTTTTAAACTATATCTCCAGTATTATTAAAGTATATTTCTATTTATATATGTTAATCAAAAATAGAAAAATTCTTCATAAATAGGTTTATACTATTAACTAGTTTTGTCGGTAACTTATTTTGTGATATAGAATACATGATTTCAAGGGAGGTTACTATTTCTGTTAATAATATAAAATTAATTCCAGAGTATTTAATTTATTATTTAAGTGAGTATTGTTAAGGCAACGCTGGATTAATCTTAAAAACCTTGATATACACCTTGTTGTGTACGTAGCATAGTTTTGGATTATATGAATTGTTTGATTTTTGTACCATGATTAGGAGTATTAAAACCAAAACTAGATATTATCCTTAGAGTTGCGTAATAAATATAGTATTATTGTGAATACCTGTTAGTAATCTAAGTCACAGATGTCAACTCTAACTAGATAGACGGTGCTAAAAAATATGCAACTTAGCAACCTAAGAACATTAGTTAGAATGTTGTGGGAAGTTGTGATGTTGTACATGTTACTATACATAAATCTAATACATATATCATACTTTAGGCTTGCTTGATCGTTCAGACGAGAAGACAAGAGCGTGTTCTCTACAATTAAAGCACGAAGTTTCAGTTAAGATACTTTGCCAACCATGTTTATTGTATAAATACAATTATTATATTATATGTTTCTTTTCTGGGTAATATAGTGTAGATAGAAGCGTTTGAGTATGACTCGGCTGTAGTCAACGAATGCGTTGATGAGTAGATAATGCATTAACCTAGACATAGTAATATACCAAAGGTTTGGAAGATATTCCGATATTTTTCCAGGACCTGACACTCTTATTCACGACAGTTTCATGTTTGGTGCGTGTTATCGTATCCGACTGGCTATCGGTGTGTTCGACACGTATGTCGGTACTGTACATAGTTTTGGTATTATAATATTTAACTGGCATTATAGTTACGTAATGTTCATGTTGTGTGTGCAACTTGGACATATGCATTGGGTGGGGAGGACGATTAGTGGGCGTATGGGATACACAACATCGATAACAGTAGTGTCTATAGATTTATAGGGATTGATGACTACCCTTTAGCAGATGCCACTTCCGACAGAAACTTAGGCTTGTTTATATATATATATATATATATATATATATATATATATATATCAAAAACCTAAACTTTTATTGAGAAAGGGAACAGTAGCAAAAGATACATATGAATTCATTGGATTCCTGATTACAAAACTTCAGGATTTTTTCATCCCATTCGAGTAGGCGATTGTAGCTTTGCCAATTTGTCTCTAGAACTTATTGCAGATTTGTCTCCCATTGTATTTGTATTTCTCATACTGTAGTGCCCCATCCTGCAAAGTCAATCGGAGGAATCAAAATGCCGACGACGTTCGGACTTAGCCTTGCAACGGCTGCTCGAAGGCTCGCTCGGTTGAGGCGACTCCTCGCTCAGGTGGGGTTGTTCCGGTGAACTTGCCTCATCTTAGCCTTCACTTAATAACTCACTTGTTTTTAACTTGCACAAGTTAGGCTTAATAATAAAAGAGACGCATCCACATAGCTAAGGGAATAATTCCGACGGATCGAAATGTCTTAGCGCACGGAAAATGGTCCCACGATCTGCTTAGAAATCGGCTCAACGTGCTTTCAAATGACACTCAATCCTTCGTTCCCGTAGCTTGGGAGAAGGAAGTTGGCTTAAGTTGCCAAGTTGCCACGACACTCGAATTAGCCTAAGTCATAGGCGTCGCTCGCATGAATGCTTAATAAAGCATGCACGGTCCCGTCGTTTTGCCTCAACGCTTGTATTAGCCTAAGTCATAGGCGTCGCCTGCATGAATGCTTAATAAAGCATGCACGGTACCGTCGTCCAAGGCTTGGTATAGCCTTCGTATGTCCCGCGAGTTAAGTCGTCTTGTACGGCTGTTGGCTTAAGTCGAGGCACCCGAGAACTTGGTCGCTCAAGTCGAACGCGTGCACGGACCGTTCTCTCGACGCATAGCTCGTCGTAGCCTTTGCTCGTCGAGTCGTTGCCCGAATGAGTTAGACAAGTGTTGTGCTGGGCTATCGAAGCCATTTCCAACACTGTCCTACTCTATCTACGGTTGTCAAGTCGTGTAGTCCCTCGGGAATAGGGCTCGTCATATAAAGTATATGAATGGAGCGATAGCATTGCCTAAAGAACCAGGCCTATCTAAGACACGAGCCACGGTAAATTTAGTAAAGAGTATGCTACCGACAAAGAAAGTCTATGCGACTTGTTGTCGAGGAGATCGGTCCCGCTACTTGGGAGTCTCGATAAGCCTCATTCACGCGAGATCGGCCCCGCTACTTGGGAGTCTCGCTAAGTCTTGATAAGTCCCGTACACGACATTAGTCCCACAACTTGGGAGTCTCGCTAAGTCTTGATAAGTCTCGTACACGAGATCGGTCCCGCTACTTGGGAGTCTCGTTAGAAAGATGGAAAGCATGGTTATGAATAAGAAAGGACTGTATAGATCGAGTTGAGTCTTGCATGGTCATTGGACAACTTGTGCGCAACGGGAATCCTTCGACCGATCGTCGGGACGCCAGGATCGAGTCGGCCTAGGAGGGAAAAGCAGATACCGTACGGCCTTCGACGATAGTGCGACTCGCTAGAAGTGAACCATTACGGTATATGCCACGGGACCAATCGGTGGGGCTCGCACTTCCACGCGAAGGGGTCTTCGTAAGCCAAAGATCCAGTATAGCTTGACATTGCTAGTGACCACTCATGTAGATGGGTCGGTAGAATAGCGGTAAACCACGTGTATGCCTTCGGATTGAGTCTAGAACTTAAATGTATGTCTAGTTGGTAATACAATGTCTGATCCTAAGACTGGACTGAAGCATAGGCACCGTGCTTGGCACGATAGATGGCGTCGGGATGTTCATGAAGTCGACCCTATGTTTCACATGTCTTGCCTAAGTTGGTTTATGAGTTGATCAGGTAGGCCGCAAGGCGGTAGCATGGATAAGCCTTGATAAGTTAGCGAGGCACGACTTCAATCTTGACCGCACGAACATGTCTAAGCAAGGTCTAGAGGCACGACCAGCACGAGTCGTCCGCTTGACGTCGTTGGCACAAAAATTGGTCTAGAGACACCTGAGTTTAAGTGAAAGTCTTGGCACGGCCAAGTTCGCATAAGTTGCTCCTCGACGAAGCACTGTCTCGAATATGTTGAAGTCGCAAATAGAGTATGGCACGACCCTGCCGTTCCGAGTTAAAGTTCGGTCAAGTACATGAGCGATGAGGCGCTGCCTCGATCGAAATACACGTTAGAATTATAGCGCGACCATGTCTTGGCACCTCGGTTTGGTCGGACGTCCTTATCCTAAACTTGATCCTAAGGCGAGACTAGCAAGACAAACGAAAGGGATTTAAGCTGTACAAAGTAAATGAACGTGTCAATTTTGTATGGGTGGACGAGGAGCTCACTCCACCAGTACAGTTGAGTACTGACACCCACACAGTTTTTATGTGCAGGCACAGGTAGAAGCTCGTGGCGTGGAGCTCGCTTGGATGCGTCGAGGCATGGAGTTCCTTGGCGAGTCGAAGCGTACGGCCGCGTGAACTCAAGACTTATACAGGACATAATGTATGGACATTGCCTTCCGAAGCTTCTGCTGGCTCAATCATTGTATCGAGAGATGAGAGAGAGCAAAGAGACTTGTATAATGAGAAAAAAGTGAGCATGAGAGACTTGTAATCATAGCCTTGCGCCTAGTGTAATCTGATGGTTCAATATAAATAAAGAGTTCTTTTGAATAACTTGTGTTTTGCCTTTAAATTTTTCCTGCATGTTTAATATTTCTGCTTGGGATTTCTATACGACGACCCCGTTGCCGCCGATGTAATCGCCGTTATAAAACTTCTTTGCATGAGCGCAATCTAGGCTCGTGCGACATCATGCCTTAGCGAGGACGATCGCTCCTACGGGAGCGGGACGTGACACATACCTCCACTTATTTTTATTTTTCCATAAAATCCAGAATATCACACAAACAGTGGTCTGTTTGTAATGTAGATTATTTCTTCTCCCCCAGGGATTTAAACAACCCTCCAAATTTGACACATGACCATGGATTTAAAGTATATTCTGTGATGTTTTCCAAGCCTGTCTTGCCAAGTCTCCTTCAAAAAATATATGATATATAGATTCAGTTTTAGGGCTTGAACAACAATGAAAGGATAAAGCAAGCTAGAATCCCAGTTTTTGAACATTATCATCTGCAGAGAGTCGACCAAGGAGGATCCGCCATAGTAAAATAGACCATGTAAAAAGAATGCAAGTGCTCCATATATGCTTGAACCTATTGTCAACTGGGAAGGTAGGTCGGATAGTCTTCCATACCGATGTAACAGTAAAATTAGGACCAGGGGACTAGAGCGGACCATTTCCATCCTCTTCGTTCAGTTGGAACCTTTCGTCTAGATCCCTGCCCACAAGAATATGATGCCATATATGTGAAGCATTGGATTGGACTCGAGCTTGGGTCGGGTGGATGTAGGGAAAGTATTTTCTCTTCATGAAAGTAGTCCATAGTAAATCCTGTGATCGCAATTTCCACCAAAGTTTAACAATGAACGCATCGAAAACATCCATGAGCCTCCTAACGCCCAGACCCCCCTCCTCATGTGGTCTAGCAATGTGATTCCAACCGATCCATGCGTATTTTCAATTTCCATCCTTCGAACCCCAAAGAAATTCACTAAACATGGCTTTAATTTGATTAAGAACACTCACATGAGGGTTACTCGCAGCAAGACAAAAGATCGGAATAGAGGATAAAACTAATTTAATGAGGATAAGCTTACCCCCAGGAGACAGGATCTTGTTATGCCACCCTTTTATTTTGCTATGAACTTTATCCTTGAGCTCTTCGAACATAGCCGTATTCCTTCTACCAGTTATAAACGGGCAGTCGAGATAAGTTATATGAGATTTGTAAGCTGATATCTTGTCAATAAACTCAATGAATTGCCTCTGTCTGTCAGAAAATCAAATGTAACACATATGGCAAACTTTGAAGAGTTTATAAGTTGTCCCGAGGCTCGCTCATACAGCTGAAGAACCTTTATAAGCAATTGGATAGATCTCATGTACCCTCCCCCCAGAGAAAATTATGATATCATCGACATAAGCTAAATGGGTTACTCTTGGGCAACCACCAGGAGAATAATACGGAGTAAAACCAGGTTGTAATGCCAATCTCTGTAAATTCCTACTCAAGGATTCAGCCGCAATAACGAAAAGCATAGGGGATAAGGAATCACCTTGACGCAGCCCCCTGAATGCCTGAAAATAACCTGACATATTGCCATTGATCATAGTGGAGAACCACACATTGTTCACCAAATGAAGGATCATATTAATCCAAATTTATTGAAGCCAAGTCTGCGAAGTATAGATAATAAAAATCTCCAGTTAACCCGGTCATATGCCTTGCTCATGTCAAGCTTTATTGCTGTATTGCGACCCCAATTATCATGCCCAAGCATGCTGAACATTTCTTGAGCAAGGA
Source organism: Iris pallida (assembly GCA_029216955.1). NCBI lineage: Eukaryota > Viridiplantae > Streptophyta > Magnoliopsida > Asparagales > Iridaceae > Iris > Iris pallida. The sequence goes on from JANAVB010041417.1 coordinate 2,525,899, forward strand.
TAATGTTATCCACAATCTCCCTTCCCTTAACAAAACCACTATGCTCCGGGGATATGAGCCTTGTCATCATAGGAAAGAGCCTATTTGCGAGAAGTTTGGAGAAAATCTTGTTAACAAAATTATAGAGGCTGATCGACCGATACTCAGAAATGGATGAAGGATGCTTATTCTTGGGAATCAAGATGAGAAGAGTGCTGGTGATGACTTTCGACAAGGAAAAACCATCGAAAAACATATGCACCGCAGCCAGGACATCCTCCTTAATAATGTGCCAACATTTGATGAAGAAAATTCCTGTGAAGCCATCTGGACCAGGGGTACTATGGTGATCAATTGATTTAACAGTATTATATAACTCTTCTATTGAAGGCTTCTCAGTAAGAGCTACGCTATCTTCTTCACTGGGAACCCTAGAAAGCACAGACATGAAGTCTTCACCATCGATAACTTGCTCTGGCAGGAACAGCTTCGTGTAATGGTCATTAGCAATTCGCTGAATGCCGTCTAGATCAGTGGCAGAGGATCCATCTTTGCCCCTGAGTTGATGAATATGCAGATGACGATGCTTGTTAGAGATACATGAGTAAAAATACCCCAAATTTTGATCCCCTTGCAAATCCCACTTGAGCCTAGACTTTCGTTTCTAATAGGCCTCTTCGATTTGGATTAGCTTCTTGAGGTGAGCCTGCGCTTCCTGGAGGTTCGGAAAAAAAGGATGCGTGGGCCAGAAGGAGAGGAACAGAAATGGCTTCTTAGGTACGGAAGATCGAGCTCAAAACTGAATGAGGATAAAAGCGTGGTCTGACTCAGTTCGATTTAGATGATCACACGACGTGAGGGGGGCCCATTCCCGCCAGCGCCTATACATGATCAACCTGTCGAGCTTGGAACCCTGCCGCTCCGAGCCCTCATCAGTTTTGACCCATGTGAAACAATTGCCAGTGAACGGAGCCTCGATGATACCGACAGCCAATTGGAACTCCCTGAACTCCCACATGGACGTCTCATTGGGGGGAAGGCCTCCAAATTTCTTCGTAGTCCGAATAATGGCATTGAAATCTCCACCGATCAGCCAGGGGCAGTAAAATAAAGTCAAGAGTCTGAGCAATGATTCCCAAAGCATACGACGACCCGCCTTGGTGTTACTGCCATGGACAACAGAAATGAGTCAAGTAGAGAGAATAAACGAATGAGAGAAAAGGATCGAAAGCGACTGATCCGTAGAATCTGCCAAAGTAATTTATCCTTTTTTGCTACAAAAAATCTAAATATTTCCTTTATCATTTGTAAAAGCCATGTTAAAACCAAGCTTTACTTGATAGAAATGGAGTTGGTAAGTAGAGACTTTGGGTTCTATAATGGCCAGGAGCTGAATTTTATGCATGCGACCGAGAGTTTTAATTCTTTTAAGAGTCATGTGATTGGCTACTCCTCGAACGTTCCAAAAAATAATGTCAAACATTAGAGGAGGATGAAGTGGATGGGTTTGGAGTGAGCTTAGATGCAGATCGAAGGACTCGAGAATATGGCGGCGGCACCTTCTTTGATCTAGGTTCAGTAGGGCGGCGAGCTTCAGGTCCTGGGGGTTCTGTCTGAACCTCTTCTTCCTCCACTTGTTGAGTCCATGACCTGGTGTGGGTTGCAAATTCACCCTCCTCGAGCTGGTCATCGGGATGATCTTGGTCTTGCACAGGAAGTTAATATATTGGGGCGATGAGAAGTGAAGGAGGAATGATGGCAGTTGGATGGGGCTTCAGTAGCTGCAGGAATGACGGTGGTGGCCGTCTCTATCACATTGGTGATGGCCGCAGTGTCCTTGGGGCGGGAGTTGAGGTGATTGTCGTAGCCATCACCGAGAGAAGAAAGTATAGGTGGTACGTCGAGATTGGCTTGGACCTGGAGAGTTGATGAAGGAGGTGGCAGATCAGGATTGGTTTGGGCCTGGGGAGCTATAGAAGGGATCACATGGAAAGTGATCGAATTTAATGCATCATTAGGATCCGATGGTTGGATTCGTGCATTGAAGGTATGAGCAACAGGATCATTAATTAAGCCTCCATCTACAGAAGCTTGTAGAAAGTATTCTCCAACTGCCATTATAATTTGGTCTCCTCCAGGAGTAGGTTCACGTGCACATCGTTGAGGGGGCTCCTTCATTGGCTGCTTATCCTTCTGGATGGCTTTGCATGAAGATCGAACATGGCCTTGGTGCTTGCAAAAGATATAATACGTAGGAGAGGATTCATATTTAACTTTTTGCGAGATTCGCCTGCCATTAGATAGTTGGATGGCATTGAGCGAAGGATGAGTCTTGCTGGCATCAATTTCAATAAGTATGCTTTCCACACTGGGACGTGTCAGATCTTCAGTAGCACGATCCAGGCGTAGAGGATTACCAATACCCATGGCTAGAGAAAACAACGCATTTTTGTTGAAAAAATTGTATAGGCAGGCCAGGAAGAGAGACCAAGAAAGGAGCGAGAGGGGATTACTCCGAAGGAGAGAAGTCTTTATGCCACCTGAATAGTCTCTTAGGAGCCCGGGTAATAAACCATAGATCCTTTGATCGAAGACATAGAAAATTTGCCTCTCCTGAGGCTGAATAAGGATATGCTTAGGGTCAATAGATCCTACTTGAACAAGGCCAGGGAACTTAAAGTTGAGGAAAGCCTTCTGAATCATGTCCATGGAAGGACATGAATGGAAGAACATGCCAATGAGGGTAAAGTGGAAAGGATCCGCAAGGATGGATTCCTTCTCCTCAGAGAAGGATATCATCGGGATCCCTCGTGAGAAAGAAGGAGCACGAATCTGAATAGTAGGGGTCAAAATAGGTTGGACCCCCGCAACCGCCTCGACGAACGTCTTAGCCATGTTAGGAGGGGAACCGATGGCGTGAGTGTCTCCACTGGTGTGGAATGCCGGCCCGGTCAGAGGCCAAGCCGGAGTCGTGGGCTAAGAAGGACGCGGCTAGGGTTTTGGCGATCGCCAAAACGAGATCATCAATCATAAATAAATATATATATATATATATATATATATATATATATATATATATATATATATATATATAGCCTATCATTGTTCCTCGGAGCGTTTGGTGTTTATATAGCAGAAGCCGCGTTCGACGGAACGTTATGGCGGTTATCTATGCCTACGCCTACCCATACATATAAAAGTTGTCGTCAACTTGCATTCACATAGATTGTTAGATTAACCTATTTATTGTACAATATTACATTCTGGCATGTACCATTTGTATCTTGTTACGTCCCTCTAAGGACCTGGTTCATTTTGCCAGATCTTGACAATCAGTACTACCCCACAGTCTACAAGCCAGTTGTTGAGATAGGATTTACAACTGCAGAGGACTTGGAGATATCTCCATCAGAGTTTCCTTAATTGTAGTAGACTTCAGCTTCAGACTTGACATTATTATCTAGTTAGTAGATGTCAAGCCTAGTATCTTTCTATTTACTGCATGTTATTTTTTGTTGTACTAGGTAGATTGTTCTCCACCAGACTTATTTTATTTTATTTGTACTTAGGTGGATTGTTTTCCACCAGACTTATTTTATTTCTGTTGTATTCAGGCAGATTTTTCTCCACCAGACTCTCTTATTTTATGGATGTTGATATTCAGACTCTTATATTATTTCTAGTATTTTACTTTTTTCTTATTGATATTGTGGATGGATAGTTGTACCTTACTTATATAATTTTTAGATGGTGGACTTATTTTGATTGCAGTGTAGTACATCTTGTTAAGGACCATTAAATTAGGAAACCTATCTAGATGTATCAGCTGGGCATGGTTACGTTTTTGGTACCAAAGAATTTTGTGACTGGGGCGTGACGAAATCTATGAAATATTTTCGAATTAACTTTATACCGAAATACAGGAGAAAAGACCAATATGAATAGGATATAGTTCAACTAGAATTTGAGAAACATATGTAGCCGTGATGCTGTTATCTGAAGTCATGCCTCGCTAGTATTTCTTTGGGTGCAAAAACTTTGATTTCGTAATACAATAGTAAATATAATTATTCAAACTTTTCCTTTGACCAATCCATGGAACACTATTCCAATATAATGAAAAAACAGGAGAAGGATTACTCAGGAAGTTAACAAATAAGAGGTTTAGTCAATCAATGGATTGGTGGCAAAACATAATCAAACTATATCCCTACTCCAAAAATTCCTATATAAGCCGACTATTTAATCATCAGATACTCTTTAAGTCTTACTATCTACAAGCATACTTTATGGACTTAGGACACTTAGTGCCGTAAGACATGCTTAGCCTAGTACTTATTTAGGGGCAGGTTAGCAACTACTAACTGACAACCCCTTAACTAAGAGATTTCATCTATAGAATTTCCTAATACAGATATTCTTAATTGGTTGGTGGCACGACCTATCTATCAAGAGTTAAGTTTATGCGAACTGCGGAGGAGATTTGCGAAAGGATAATATTATCGAAAAATGAGAAAATTCATATAACATCATATTCGAAGAATGTGGCAAAATTTCAAGGATGAAATTTTTGGGTCGTTGTAGGATTTAGGGGATACGTAAAGAAATATTAAGGTTTTTATGGAAAATCAAGATAAAAGTAAATAGGTACTCCTAATGATAGCACAGTTCCTTGAGAAAAGTTAGTATACTAGTTCTGAGTTTGTCGTATAATCGGGGAATTCTCTCTAATCATTCGTAATTACAAAATAATTAGAAATTAATTATCACTCCCGTTTCCTGTTATACGTATTTTCGTATACGTATACGAGATCTCTGACGTTTGTCAGGTGACCCATAGTTGGACTTGAATTGCTGGCCTAGTACAGGTTGGTTTTGACTTGGTTTGGCCTTGGTTTAGCTTGGTTTTGTTTATTTTGGTTTGGCTTGGTTTGATTGGGCTTTTGGTTCATTATGAGAGAACCCTCCCCCTTTATAAACCCACCAACCCTTTCTCTCTCTTCATTACTTATATAGTTTTTTCATTTACTCCTTCTTCTTCCTTATAACTCTATTCACCTACCAAGAGCTTAGGCAAGTGCAACTTGATTCATGAAGGAACTCTATTTTTGTTGTTCTATTGTTTTTCCCACATGATTCTAAGACACTTTAGAATTTGGCATTTTTTTTATTTTGATGGATATTTTCTTGTAGATCTAAGTTTATAACATTTTTGATTTTTTTGGGTTTTGATCTACCAAACTTCATTATTTTCAAGTTTTGATTATTCTATGTTGTAGAGATTTCAATTTTACCCAAAATAGACCTTTGAAAAGTTAGATTTTGACTTGTTTTGAGGAAGTTATGGCCAAATGATTATTTGGTCATCTTCTATGTTCATCTGGCAGCATGTCGCAGTTGGTCCGCATGGATGTCGCAAATGGGCCGCATGAGCTACATGTCGTAGTTGGTCCGCATGGATGTTACGAATGGGCCACATAGGCCATATGTCGTAGTTGGTCTGTATGGATGTCGCGAATGGGCCGCATAGGCCACATGTCGCAGTTGGTCCGTATGAATGTCGCGAAGGGGCCGCATGAGCCACATATCGCAGTTGGTCCGTATGGATGTCGCGAATGGGCCGCATGAGCCGTATGTCGCAGTTGGTCCGCATGATGTCGCGAATGTGCTCTACAGGCCGTACGTCATAGTTGGTCCACATGGATGTCGCGAATGTGCCGCATAGGCCGTATGTCACAGTTGGTCCGCATGATGTCGTGAATGGGCCGCATAGGTTGCATGTCGCAGTTGGTCCGCATGGATGTCACGAATGGGCCGCATAGGCCACATGTCACAGTTGGTCCGCATGATGTCGCGTATGGGTCGCATGAGGCCGCATGTCGCAGAATGGGCCGTATGTCGCAGAATAGGCCGCGTAGTGCCTGTATTGGCTATTTTATGTTTTATTTGCATGATTTATGGCTAGAATTTTCCCCAACTCCCAACATGAAAGTTGTAGATCTTTTCCTTGGCTTCAAGAATATGTTACTAGCTATTTTATGTAAGTTTCTCTCATTCATGATAATATAGGGTTAGAACACGATAGTTACCCGTTGTGGTGCACTCTGGTACATGTCTTTCTTTGTTTACATGATAGTAATCCGTCGTGGTACATTCTTGAACATGTCTTTCTTTGCTTACATGATAGTGGCCCGTCGTGGCGCACTCTTGATATGATAAGTAAATCTAAGCATGACATGCATAATCAAGATGCTGTTGCGACGACTATTTGTCCTTGCTAATGTAACTCTTTTAGACACCATGGTTGTTTGGGCTTGTGTAAGCTACCCATCTTGTCTCCCATCATGTCTAGGACATGAATCCCTAGTTTCCCACGGTCAGAGATTCATACTGAATATGACTAGGTTAATGACTAGATTGATCAAGTAGCTTATATAGAGAGAGATGTTTCTGGTTACAGGCGATCCCGTTATCCCGGCCACACCTGATGGACTTGGAGCCTATCGTCGAGTAGGGCACATTTTTATGTACACTGTTATTTGGGACACTTCTTGAGATAAATAAGTAATATGCACACTTTCATGTATTATGCTCTAAGTCACCTAATAAGTCACTTAGGGTACATTTGTCTCCTGGGCGATGTATCCACTATTATATGAACAAGGGATACATTTGTCTCTTGGACGATGTATCTACTACCAACTCTCACATGAACTTTACCTGGATAACCTGGATAGCTGCATGTCTTGTGACTGCTAGAACATCTCATTGCATCTTGCTAGTAACTAGGCTTGTGATAACCCTAGTTAGTTAAATTATCAAGTCGTACTCTTTGCTTGGCCGTAAATGTTGAATGGAGTCTAGTCTTGTCTAATCTTGTCAAGACACTGCAAGTACATGGTTACTTCTGGAAATTTCTTAGTTTATGCTTTACTTGTTGATATTAATAAGAGACGAAGTTCTGTTCGGGTGAAAGGTTACAACCCCGGTCCTTGTTTGGTTTACGGGTTGTAACTTGGTTGCCGGAATAGTTTCTTAAGTTATCTTATCGTTTATCACCCTACTTTCGTAACTTCAGTTTTCTTGTTATTATTATTATGCTTTGTCTTCTAACTTGCTGATTTTAGTTCTTAAGTGAAGGCTTCCATGTGGCACTTGCTCTTTCTGGGGTATGACCCAGCTGGTTTTCTATGGCCAGATTTCGGAGCAACTCCTGAGGATCTTCTAGCCTTCCAACCTGATGGTGAACACTAGAAGACACCATGGCAATGAGTGGGTTTTATTTTACACTCCCACTCTATTATAAAGTTAACCTTTTGAGGCATTTAGCCGCTGATCAAGTGTTAGCTCGTGTTGAAAGCTTATATTTTCTGTCTGCCTGTCACGACCCACACCCACTGTGAGGGTACGAGAATGTAACAACGCCCAGCCAACGCCGCAGGGTCAGCGGTAGAACGCTGTCCTAGGTCACAACATCTAACAATATAAGGTACCTGAACAGTATATACACTCCGATTGGAGGTGACATAACAGAACAGTCTCAATCACATCTAAGGCAGATACAAAATAGTAAAGGTAGATAGAGAGATCAAAACCACAATTTAATACAAATAAGAGAGAGAGAATCTAAGTGTCTAACATAACAACTCAAGAACATCCACCTCAATACAAGTCTCTAAATATATACAACATCTCAGAACAACAAATGAAAATCAAATAACAATGTTGAAAGAAAAGCTAAAGCCTAGCTATCTAGCCTAGACTATGGGAGTAGCATCCTGTACTGCAGCTGGGTCCTCCAGAGGAACCAGGTCGCAGGTGTCGTCTAAGCCTGCTCCGTAATAGGTGGTACATAGGGCCTCCTCCTCATCCTCTGTAATATTTTCAACAGGTACAGTCAGGACAGGAGCGAGCAGAGTACATCTCACGTAGTTCATATCAAGTTAGGAAAAATAAAGCATGCAATAGAGTAAGATACATGAAACGCTGAAGGAGAATATATGAAGTAAAGGAGATAACTGTAAGGAAATATCTATAATAAATAGAGAACTAGCAGTGACTAGTGAGTCAGAGTAAAATATAAACATGTGAATGGCATAGGAGATTCATGACTACAGCTAAGAGAGTGATTCAAGACTACAACTACTTGGATAATATTCACATGCCTATTTTTACTCCCCCATCCCCAATCAATAGACAAGGATCTGTTCAAGTTATGTTAAGATTCGTGAAACTTCACATGGCTCATAAAATGAGTGATACGTGAAGGTGATTCATGATGGCTCTGTGAACATGAGAGTACATGTGTCACAAGCAATTCGTGAATGAGTGGAAGCATACAGATACGTGATGATTCATGAAACACACAAAACATGCAGTATCCGATGCTCCCGAGAGGGATAACATCTCATGAAAAGATCTATATAGTACCAATTCGTGCTACCAACGTGTCAGCATCAAGTAAAGTAATCTAGAGCAAGAATATAAATCCGGGCAAGTATGAAACGGTCAGAGAATGTACTCGCCTGATAACTGAATGTCTGAAGAGGGTGTACTGCCTGAGGAGAGGTGTCTGTCTCCTAATCAGAGCAACACATGTTACAACATGTCCAGATAATAAAGTATGATACTATGATGCAGTCTACATGAAGTTTGGGGTCAATCTAGGCTAAAGCCAACCTCTGGTCAACTCTAGTCAACCCTAACAGTTAAACTAGGTCAATTATAGTCTAATGAAGTCAAACTAGGTCAAATAAGGTTAAACTTGGTCAAACTAGTCTAGGTTGGTCATACCTAGGCTTAACAAGCCAATTCTAGGTCAACTAGCTAGTTTCCACACAAGTCATCTATCTTAGTGATACACACATGCCATAGGCCATATACCTAGGCCATAGGCCAAATACAATAGGCAATTGAAAACCTACCACACAACCTACTACACATTACACATAGGCTAATATAACTATTACCCATAATACATGTATATATGTAAATACACATACATGTAGATTATATATATATATATATATATATATATATATATATATATATATATGTGTGTGTGTGTGTGTGTGTGTGTGTGTACACATAGAGAATGCATAAATATGTGTGTGAATGTGTTGAGGAAATGTGAGGGTGTGAGCCAATGCATATGTGTGTGTGTGTGCAAGCATATGTGTGTGTGTGAGGTATGAGAATGTGAGCTATGAGTGTTAAGTGCATATGTGTGTGTGTGTGATTGTGTGTGTATCATAGAGGAGTACAATATGAGGAAAACTGGAATTTAATGTGTGTGTATATTATGTGAAGAGTGTATCCAGAAATATGGACTGTAAACAGGTTTGTGTGTGTGTGATTCAGATGTAGGGTGTGAGGGAAAATGACATGTGTGTGATAGTGTTGAGGAAAACTCATGTGTGAGGTGATGTGTGTGTGTGACTGTGAGGGAAAAATGAAAATCAGAAATGTGTGAAGGGTGTTTCAGTTATGTGTGAGTGAATCTGAATGTGTGTGTGCGAGTGTTTGATGTGGGGGGAAAACTGGAACTGTATACCAGTTCAGTTTTCTGAACAAGGACAGGAAAACCCCAATCCATATGCCAAAAACAAAATCAATGATTCCCCTTTTCCCCACACCAACACAACTACTCATTCACCTATCAATACACATGCAGGTGAGTCCCATTAGCCATATATCAGTGCAAAACAGGAACAAAAAATGAATCAAATATAGAAATACATTCAGCCATGTGGAGTATCAGTGAATCCTAGTGTACAACGGGGAATTCGATAATTCGATCCCAAAATCACATCTAAAAACCATAAGAAATCATGTAATCTATTCCTTAAACATGTAGGTGAATTAATTTGCTGATGCTAACATCACAAAAATAGGGAAAGAATGAAATCAAAATAGAAGAAATGCATTCAGCAATCATGTATCAGTGCATATCAGTATACAAAGGGAATTCAAATTTTCGAATGTAAATAATCACTAAATTTATGAAACAAAGGTTGGTAATTGATGATAATCATGTGAGGGTGCATGAGAGTGTCCTCGTGTCCAGGAATTGGACATGAATCGTGTCCAAACTACACGTGTACACAGACACGAGACAATGCACGAATAATCGTCGTGCACGCGTGCACTCGTATCTAGGACATGACGCACGACACGACACAACACGTGGGTGTGCACCTAGGTTCGCCTATGGTAGGGCTAGGTTCTTGTCAGCCTGAAACGTGTCCATGTGACACATAGGCACGACACGAACCACGTGTCAGCAGCGCCTGTATGCGTGCACAGCCGCCTGCGTGCGATAGCGCGCGGCCAGTGCGGTGGCGATTGCGCCACGTACACTCCCGGAGATGCTCCAAAGTTTTGGGAGCATAGTGACAGTCACTGCCCCTTGCTTCCCTCAAAAATTTGGGTCTCGACGTGTCCTGTGTCTCGAGTTCTAGCCCCCGATAGGCAGGACACAGCCTAGGGCTCGTGCTGCGTGTTCAGGTCAAAAATCATGACACAAACGGACACAAAACACCATACAACCTTCACAAATATTCATACACTCATGTAGATATACAAATCTATGCAATTAGTTTTCAAAAATACAAAAATAATTTCCTAAGTGGTATTTTTAAAAATACCAATGCACCTATCATGATACGTGTCCGATACGGATACGAAATGGACACAAATCGTGCCCAAATTTTGGGGATAGCTAGGAAACCCTAAAACCTAACCTTATATGCTAAGAAATTAGGAAAAACTATGAGTTTAGATGATTTACCTATTGAGTATCAAAACTCAAGAAAAGCTTCAAAGAGGGGATTCCAAATGGCAACTCCAAATCTCCAAATGGCATGCAAACTGAGGTGCTCCTCCAAAATCAGTATATAAACATGAATTAGATCCTACTACAAAAGACTAGGATTAAAAAGGAGCTAAAATGAATTAATTAGGAATTTTGAGCATAGGGGAAATTACCTCTCCTCCAAAATTAGGGCAAACCTAAAAAGAGGCAAGAACACTCTTAAGAGACTACTTATAGGCAAGGGAAACCTAATAGTGGCTGCCATGGTTGGGTTAGGATTGGTCTTGGGCTTAATTTATGGGCCTAAGGCTTAAACACTAGACTTAAAATTGGTAAGTCATAAGTTATTGACTTAAGTCACTTGTCATGGACTAATTCCACCCAAACTAATCCCCTCTACTTTAAGACTAATTTCTACTTACTAAAGTAGGTTAACTAGAGTTAGACTAGGGTCACCAACTAGGGTTAGTTACTAGGTTAGTCTACAAAGTCTCAAATAGTCAAGACTAGCATAACACATAGCAATATTTAATTAATATTAAATTCACACAAATTCTCATAAATCATAATAAATTCAAATAAATCCTAAAATGACCAAAATACCCTCTTGGCTAAAATGTACTAGTTAAACATCCTAATCACATGTCTAGGCTCTAGGTCAACAGTCTCTAAGGTTACACTAGCCAAACACCAAAGTCATAAGTCATGATTTAAAATAGTTTTCAATGATTAAAAATTACCAAAAAATTATATTATTATTTAAATATCATAATTAAATAAATTAAAATACAAAATTTCCAAATTACCCTCATTTTAGAAACTGGGTGTTACAAGTCTACCCACCTTAGAAAAAATTTGTTCTCGAAATTAAAATGGTAGTAGTCCTTCTAGGTCAAACACCCGACAATCAAAGTCTCAAACATACCGTCAGATAATCATTTGCATCTGTCCAAAATCATGATACTCAGAATCTTCGTCATACTAGTGAGCAAGGCTACGATAATCACAGAGTCCTCGACTAAGGTACATACCTCTAGAATTATGGTATTTAAAATTTTTGCATTGCCGGATGCTTGGCAGCAAAAACCTTAAATTTCCACACCCGAGAAATACATCCAAAATCTGACTATATGTCCTCACAATGCTAGCTATCATGACTACAGAAAACTCTAGATCCCAAAACTTAGGCGACCTAGCCCATACGACTTATCTCGAAAGAAAACCAAATCGAAAAGAAATGCCAGATCAAAACTTATCAACAAATAAGGAAGCAGATAAGAACAGATGGAATTGAATTTTAAGATAGATATAATGAGGCAAGGTGGGAATGGAATCGAAAAGAACAGAACCTGCAAGCACCTCTCCCACTGCCAGAGCATCTTCGACTGTTATGGCGTAAGCTCGTCCCTGCTGGCCTCCTCCAGCCTGATGTTGATACTGCACAAATCTCTGCTACTGTGTCTGTAACAGTCCCCGCTGCTGACCTACCGGAGCCTTGGCTCCTCCTCCTGGTGCTACTCCTTGTGCTACTCTGCCTATGTATTGGGAACACTACCTCAGCTGGTGGTCCGTTGCTCCACATAGTAGGCACCTGCCCAGCCTCTTCCTATACTCACCCCATCCATGCCCCGGCTTCTTGCAGTAGGGATAACTGACTGTCTGCTGTCTGGGTGCCTGATGCTGTCTGGGCTGCTGTTGTCCTTGCTGATGGCCCTGACCCTGTAACTGCTGCTGAAATTGATGCTGAACGTGCGGCCTCTTGGCCGGTCCTCCGCTACTGCTGCCTCCCTGGAAGTCTCGCCCCCTCTTGAGCCTAAGCTCAAGATCATCCTCTGCAGCTAACGCGTCCACTAGGATCTCCTCAAAGGTAGCTCTGCGGATATTATTGGTGTAGGACTTGTCCTCTTTACCAAGCCCTTCCAGAACCTTCGAGCCTTCGTCGCCTCCGACAAGCCCTCTACAAATCTGCTAAGGTGACAGAACTCTCCTGAGTACTCCTCCACAGACTGGCTCCCTTGGACTAGGGCCTCGAACTGAGTCTCGAGGGCTCCTAGCGCTGCATCCGAGAAGAATTTCTCCTTGAATAGCTTCTTGAATGTTTCCCAAGTCTGTCCTGTAGTACCAACCCTCAGGTCGATTTGGTACTACGTACGGGCCAAATCCTGCATCATGCTGGCCGCTGCCACAATCTGGAGCCTTGTTGGGATCTCAGCCAACCTGAATATCTCCTCAATGTGCTCAATCCACTCATCGGCATACAAGATCCCCTCTGTCCTTCGGAAGTCTCTCGGGTGGATCATCTGAAAATCTTGGATGCCCTTCTCCCGTGGCTGGTGCGGCTGTGGGGCTGCCGCTGGCTGAGCTACAACTCTCTCTACCGCAGTCACTGTCGGCTCAATGCCTCGTGTGAGCTCTGATGTGTGCCTCTGCTGCTGGGTCTGCTGACCCTCCATGTCCCGCCAGAAGAAGGCTAACAGCTGAACGGCGTCAACTGTCCCCGCAGGTGGCTGCTGCTGCTGAAGCGCATCCGGAATCACCGAACTCGGCTCATGTCTTACAGGTGGAGGGGCTCCTCCGAAAGCAGCCGAAACGCCTACCCCAGCTGGCATGACTGTGGCTGCAGTACCAGGGGCTGGCTGCTGAGTATGAGAGGTGGCAGACCTCTCATCAGCGTCCCCCTGGCCCTGGCGATGCAATTTTGTCTCAACCATCCTGGAGACACAGATCAAAAATAAACAATTGCTGAGAATGTGTCAAAATATCAAGGGAGGACAGTTTAAATTCAAAGAAAGACAATAAGCGGCAAAATGTAGATATACAAAATCTGAATAAAAGTTTTTCCTAATGTGATTGAGTACCTCTAAAAATATCCTAATCCAACTACATGCTGTAGTGATACTCTAGTTCGAATACCACTACATAAACTCGACCTACATGGGCCACCACTAAAAACGTGTCACGACCCGCACCCACTGTGAGGGTACGAGAACGTAACAACGCCCAGCCTACGTCGCAGTGTCGGCGGTAGAACGCTGTCCTAGGTCACAACATCTAACAATATAAGGTATCTGAACAGTATATACACTCCGAATGGAGGTGACATAACAGAACAGTCTCAACCACATCTAAGGCAGATACAGAATTGTAAAGGTAGATAGAGATATCAAAACCACAATGTAATACAAATAAGAGAGAGAGAATCTAAGTGTCTAAGATAACAACTCAAGAACATCCAGCTCAATACAAGTCTCTAAATATATACAACATCTCAGAACGACAACTGAAAATCAAATAACAAGGCTGAAAGAAAAGCTAAAGCCTAGCTATTTAGCCTAGACTATGGGAGTAGCATCCTGTACTACAGCTGGGTCCTCCAGAGGAACCAGGTCGCAGGTGTCGTCTAGGCCTGCACTGTAATAGATGGTACATAGGACCTCCTCCTCATCCTCTGTAATATTTTCAACAGGTCCAGTCAGGACAGGAGTGAGCACAGTACATCTTACGCAGTTCATATCAAGTTAGAAAAAATAAAACATACAATAGAGTAAGATACATGAAACGCTAATGGAGAATATATAAAATAAAGTAGATAACTGTAAGGAAATATCTATTATAAATAGAGAACTACCAGTGACTAGTGAGTCAGAGTAAAATATAAACATGTGAATGGCATAGGAGATTCATGAATACAGCTAAGAGAGTGATTCATGACTACAGCTACTTGGATAATATTCACATGCCTATTTCTACTCCCCCATCCCCAATCAATACACAAGGATCTGTTCAAGTTATGTTAAGATTCGTGAAACTTCACATGGCTCATAAAATGAGTGATACGTTAAGGTGATTTATGATGGCTTTGTGAACATGAGAGTACATGTGTCACAAGAGATTCATGAATCAGTGGAAGCATAGAGATACGTGGTGATTCGTAAAACGCACAAAACATGCAGTATCCGATGCTTCCGAGAGGGATAACATCTCATAAAAAGATCCATATAATACCAATACGTGCTACCAACGTGTCAGCATCAAGTAAAGTAATCTAGATCAAGAATATAAATTCGGGCAAGTATGAAACGGTCAGAGAATGTACTCGCCTGATAACTGAATGTCCGAAGAGGGTGTACTGCCTGAGGAGAGGTATCTGTCTCCTAATCAGAGCAACACAAGTTACAACATGTCCAGATAATAAAGTATGATACTATGATGCAGTCTACATGAAGTTTGGGGTCAATCTAGGCTAAAGTCAACCTCTGGTCAACTCTAGTCAACCCTAACAGTCAAACTAGGTCAATTCTTGTCTAATTAAGTCAAACTAGGTCAAACGAGGTTAAACTTGGTCAAACTAGTCTAGGTTGGTCATACCTAGGCTTAACAAGCCAATTCTAGGTCAACTAGCTAGTTTCCACACAAGTCATCTATCCTAGTGATACACACATGCCATAGGCCATATACCTAGGCCATAGGCCAAATACAATAGGCAATTGAAAACCTACCACACAACCAACTACACAATACACATAGGCTAATATAACTATTGCCCAAAATACATGTATATATATGTAAATACAAATATATATATATATATATATATATATATATATATTTAAAGAACGCATAAATATGTGTGTGGATGTGTTGAAAAAATATGAGGGTGTGAGCCATTGCATATATATGTGTGTGCATGCATATATGTGTGTGTGAGGTATGAGGGTGTGTGCTATGAGTGTTAAGTGCATATGTGTGTGTGTGTGTGTGTGATTGTGTGTGTATCATAGAGGAGTGCAATGTGAGGAAAACTGGAATTCAATGTGTATGTGTATATTGTGTGAAGAGTGTATCCAAAAATGTAGACTGTAAACAAGTTTGTGTGTGTGTGATTAGGATATAGGGTGTGAGGGAAAATAACATGTGTGTGATAGTGTTGAGGAAAACTCATGTGTGAGATGATGTGTGTGAGTGACTGTGAGGGAAAAATAAAAATCAAAAATGTGTGAAGGGTGTTTCAGTTATGTTTGAGTGAATATGAATGTGTGTGTGAGAGTGTTTGATGTGGGGAAAAAACTGGAACTGTATACCAGTTCAGTTTTCTGAACAAGGACAGGAAAACCACAATCCATATGCCAAAAACTAAATCAATGATTCCCCTTTTCCCCACACCAACACAACTACCCATTCACCTATCAATACACATGTAGGTGAGTCCCATTAGCCATGTATCAGTGCAAAATAGGAACAAAAATGAATCAAATACAGAAATACATTCAGCCATGTGGAGTATCAGTGAATCACAGTGTACAACGGGGAATTCGATAATTCGATCCCAAAATCACATCTAAAAACATTAAAAAATCATGTAATCTATTCCTTAAACATGTAGGTGAATTAATTTACTGATGTTAACATCATAAAAATAGGGAAAGAATGAAATCAAAACCGAAGAAATGCATTCAACCATCATGCATCAGTGTATATCAGTATACAAAGGGAATTCAAATTTTTGAATGTAAATTATCACTAAATTTATGAAACAAAGCTTGGTAATTGATGATAACCATGTGAGGGTGCATGAGATTGTCCTCGTGTCCAGGAATTGGACACGAATCGTGTACAAATTACAAGTGTACAGAGACACGAGACAGTGCATGAATAATCGTCGTGCACGCGTGCACTCGTGTCTAGGACATGACACACAACACGACACAACACGTGGGTGTGCACCTAGGTTCGCCTAGGGTAGGGCTAGGTTTGTATCAGCCTGAAACGTGTCCACGTGACACATAGGTACGACACGAACCCCGTGTCAGCAGTGCCTGTGCGCGTGCACAGCCGCCTGCGCGCGACAGCGCGCCGCCAGTGCGGGGGCGATTGCGCCATGTACACTCCACGAGATGCTCCCAAATTTTGGGAGCATGGTGACAGTCATTGCCCCTTGCTTCCTCCAAAAATTTGGGTCTCGACATGTCCTGTGTCTCGAGTTCTAGCCCCCGATAGGCAGGACACAGCCTAGGGCTCGTGCTGCGTGTCCAGGTCAAAAATCACGACACAAACGGACACAAAACACCATACAACCTTCACAAATATTCATACACTCATGTAGATCTACAAATCTATGCAATCAATTTTCAAAAATACAAAAATAATTTCCTAAGTGGCATTTCTATAAAGACCTATGCACCTATCATGGTACGTGTCCGATACGGACACGAAATGGACACAAATCGTGCCTAAATTTTGGGGATAGCTAGAAAACCCTAAAACCTAACCTTATATGCAAAGAAATCAGGAAAAACTATGAGTTTAGATGATTTATCTATTGAGTATCAAAACTCAAGAAAAGCTTTAAAGAGGGGATTCCAAATGGCAACTCCAAATCTCCAAATGGCATACAAACTGAGGTGCTCCTCCAAAATTAGTATATAAACATAAATTAGATCCTATTGCAAAAGTCTAGGATTAAAAAGAAGCTAAAATGAATTAATTAGGAATTTTAAGCATAGGGGAAATTATCTCTCCTCCAAAATTAGGGCAAACCTAAAAAGAGGCAAGAACACTCTTAAGAGACTACTTATAGGCAAGGGAAACCTAATAGTTGCTGCCATGGTTGGGTTAGGATTGGTCTTGGGCTTAATTCATGGGCCTAAGACTTAAACACTAGACGTAAAATTGGTAAGTCATAAGTCATTGACTTAAGTCACTAGTCATGGACTAATTCCACCCAAACTAATCCTCCCTACTTTAAAACTAATTTTTAATTACTAAAGTAGGTTAACTAGAGTTAGACTAGGGTCACCAACTAGGGTTAGTTTCTAGGTTACTCTACAAAGTCTCAACTAGTCAAGACTAACATAACACATAGCAATATTTAATTAATATTAAATTCACACAAATTCTCATAAATCATAATAAATTCATATAAATCCTAAAATGACCAAAATACCCTCTAGGCTAAAATATACTAGTTAAACATCCTAATCACATGTCTAGGCTCTAGGTCAAAAGTCTTTAAAGTTACACTAGCCAAACACCAAAATCATAAGTCATGATTTAAAATAGTTTTAAATGATTAAAAATCACCAAAAATCATATTATTATTTAAATATCATAATTAAATAAATTAAAATATAAAATTTCAAAATTACCCTTATTTTAGAAACTGGATGTTACACTGCCTACGGGCTATAACATGATTGACAAATCCTAGAGTTGATCATGTAATGACTTAAACTCTTACTAGTCTTCGCATTTTGTACGACTAGCTTCATGATCATCTGTATATAAAATGTATGGGACGCCTTACTATTGTGTATTTGATGATTTAACATCTTGTAACTATTATTACTTGCTTAAGAATAAGACATTAGGCTTGTTCTTGACCATAAGAGACTATTGGCTTGTAGAAAAACCCTCTTACATCTAGACAGTCATGACCGTATATGGAGGTGGAATACACTTCTATATACGTAGCTGGTTGTGTCTGCCTCTGCTTTTCTGTATTCTGGATATGGGGCGTAACACGATTTAAGTGGTGGCCCATGCATGGTCATATAAATCAAGATGTGTGACGATTTTACTAGATAGATGTCTCAATCAGTACTCATCTTTGATCTTTACTCGTGTCTTCTAATCTTCCTGAAATCTTAACCTGATCACATATTTATATCCTCGAATCTATCTTGGTATTTCATTATTGTTTCCTAATGTCATTTTCTTCAGTAGCATTGTTCTTGATCCTTTCGATCGATCGAATGGAGCACCTCCAGTAAAACAGCATCAACAAGAAGTCCAAGTCCAGCATTCGGGAGCACCATCTTGAACCATGCACTCTAAAGACCCAGATCCCCCAGTTCATCCAATCTAGACTGCAGAGTCCGACAACAGGGATTTGATTAGACTTATCAGATAATTGCTCGCATCAAAGGATCATCATGGTGATGCCCTGTATAAGACAGTACAGACAGCCATGGACAGAGTTGGTTATCAAAATAATCATACAGCCAACAATTTTAAGTACTTGAACCCTCCCTTCTTCGACGACAGAAAAGATATGATTACAGCCGATGCCTGGCTCCAGGACTTCGAGATTATCTTAGAAGCAACCAAGACTCCAGAGGAAGAGAAGGTGGCTGTAGTGCGCCTACAATTATTGGACTTAGCCCGCTCCTGGTGGGCGATGGTAGCAGTTAGATTGGCGACGCCCGTCCCATAGTCGATATTCAGTGACAAGTTTCAGATAAAATATTTTGATGCAGTGGCTCGACATGATCTGCAGATGAGATTTACCAACTTGAGGCAGATGAACTGGACGGTCGATGGTTATACGGCCGAGTTTTTAAGACTTAGTCGGTTTGCTCCTATATTAGTGGCGACCGAATTGAATCGAGCCCAGCGATTCCAGCAAGGGCTCCGCAGTTTGAGCACCAGACATTTGATGCTGTCTTGAGGGCAGCTAGAAAGCATGAGTATATATCCCAGAGAATAATAGATCAAATCGAAGGATGGAAGATGTCCCATGGATAATTGTTCTAGTCATCAGCACCAGTTCCGGCAGCTAGGGCCTTGACAATTGGAGCCCCCAGGAGGATGACCACAGTTTTGTCAGTTTAGCAATCGACACCGATGTACCCTCAGCCACAGAAGTAGAAGCAGTCTTTCGTAATGGGTTGCACTCATTATGGGAGGCCAGGACACGTTGTTTTGGAGTGTCGCAGAGCACAGGGATTGTGTTTGGCTTGTGGGGCACCAGATCATAAGATAGGGTCCTGTTCGAATAGAGCCAACTCATCATCTGCGAACCTATCCAGTCCGTCGGTTAGGGCACCAGTACCAGAACTAATACAACAGCAGAATCAACCTCAGAGGCTATTACCGCCTCAGGAACTAGCATTCCAGCAGAAGAGGCCCTAGCAGTATTCCCAGGCCCAAGCTCAGATACAAAATCGACAGAGAGGACCATCACCCAGAGGGCAAGGTCAGGCTATGGTTCTGACCATGGAGGAAGATGAATTCCTTGCATGCGTGAAGGATTGCATAATTAGTTGTTAGTCATAGATTTCTTGTGCCTTAGTATAGCTTGCCCCGACATCTCTAGCCTCTTGATTAAATTCCAAGGACGAAATTATTTTAAGATGGGTAGAGTTGTCACTCCCGTTTCCCGTTATACGTATTTTCATATACGTATACGAGATCTCTGACATTTGCCAGGTGACCCGTAGTTGGACTTGAATTGCTAGCCTAGTCTAGGTTAGTTTTGACTTGGTTTGGTCTTGGTTTAGCTTGGTTTGGTTTATTTTGGTTTGGCTTGGTTTGATTGGGCTTTTGGTTTATTATGAGAGAACCCTCCTCCTTTATAAACCCACCAACCCTTTCTCTCTCTTCATTACTTTCATAGTTTTCTCATTTACTCATTCTTCTTCCTCATAACTCTCTTTACCTACCAAGAGCTTAGGTAAGTGCAACTTGATTCATAAAGGAACTCTATTTTTGTTGTTCCATTGTTTTCCACACATGATTCTAAGACACTTTAAAATTTGACATTTTTTATTTTGATGGATATTTTCTTGTAGATCTAAGATTATATTATTTTTAGTTTTTTAGGTTTTGATCTACCAAACTTCATTATTTTCAAGTTTTGATTGTTCTACGTTGTAGAGAATTTAATTTTACCCAAAATGGACCTTTGAAAAGTTATATTTCGACTTGTTTTGAGGAAGTTATGGCCAAATGATTATTTGGTCATCTTTTATGTTCATCTGGCAGTATGTCGCATTGGTCCGTATGGATATCGCAAATGGGCCACATGAGCCACATGTCGCAGTTGGTCTGCATGGATGTTGCGAATGGGCCGTATAGGCCACATGTCGTAGTTGGTCCGTATGGATGTCGCGAATGGGCTGCATAGGTCACATGTCGCAGTTGGTCCGCATGAATGTCGCGAATGGGCCGCATGAGCCACATGTCACAGTTGGTCTGCATGGATGTCACGAATAGGCCGCATGAGCCACATGTCGTAGTTGGTCAGCATGATGTCGCGAATGTGCTGTACAGGCTGCATGTCGCAGTTGGTCCACATGGATGTCGCGAATACGCCGTATAGGCCGTATGTCACAGTTGGTCCGCATGATATCGTAAATGGGCCGCATAGGTCCCATGTTGCAGTTGGTCCACATAGATGTCACGAATAGGCCGCATAGACCATATGTCACAGTTGGTCCGCATGATGTCGCGTATGAGCCGCATGAGGCCGCATGTCGCAGAATGGGCCACATGTCACAGAATAGGCCGCATAGTGCATGTATTGACTATTTTATGTCTTATTTGAAAGATTTGTGGCTAGAATTTTTCCCAACTCCCAACGTAAAAGTTGTAGATCTTTTCCTTGGCTTCAAGAATATGTTACTAGCTATTTTATGCAAGTTTCTCTCATTCATGATAATGTAGGGTTAGAACACGATAGTGACCCGTTGTGGTGCACTCTGGTACATGTCTTCCTTTGTTTACTTGACAGTGATCCATCGTGGTACATTCTTAAACATGTCTTTCTTTGCTTACATTAGTGGCCCGTCGTGGCGCACTTTTGACATGACAAGTAAATCTAAGCATGACATGCGTAATCAAGATGCTGTTGCGACGACTATTCCCCTTGCTAATGTAACTCTTTTAGACACCGTGGGTGTTTGTGCTCGTGTAAGCTGCCCGCCTTGTCTCGCATCATGTCTAGGACATGAATCCCTGGTTTCCTACGATCAGAGATTCATACTGAATATGACTAGGTTAATGACTAGATTGATCAAGTAGCTCATATAGAGAGAGATATTTTCGGTTACAGGCGATCCCGTTATCCCAACCACACCTGATGGACTTGGACCCTGCCGTCGAGTAGGGCATATTTCCATGCACACTGTTATATGGGACACTGTTATATGGGGCACTTCTTGAGATAAATAAGTAATATGCACACTGTCAAGTGTTGCGCTCCAAGTCACCTAATAAGTCTCTTAGGGTACATTTGTCTCCTGGGCGATGTACCCACTATTATATGAACAAGGGTTATATTTGTCTCCTGGGCGATGTATCCACTACCAACTCTTTCATTAACTTTTCCTGGATAACTTGGATAGCTGCATGGCTTGTGACTGCTGGAACATCTTATTGCATCTTGCTAGTAACTAGGCTTGTGATAACCCTAGTTAGTTAAAGTATCAAGCCGTACTCTTTGCTTGGCCGTGAATGTTGAATGGAGTCTAGTCTTGTCTAATCTTGTCAAGACACTGCAAGTACATGGTTACTTCTGGATATTTCTCAGTTTATGCTTCACTTGTCGATAATTAGTAAGAGACTAAGTTCTGTTCAGGTGACGGGTTACAACCCCAGTCCTTGTTTGGTGTTCGGGTTGTAACTTGGTTACCGGAATAGTTTCTTAAGTTATCTTATCGTTTATCACCCTACTTTCATAACTTCAGTTTTTTTGTTATTATTATTTTGTTTTGTGTTCTAAATTGCTGGTTTTAGTTCGTAAGTGAAGCTTCCCTTGTGGCACTTGCTCTTTCTGGGGTCTGACCCAGCTGGTTTTGTATGGCCAGATTTTGGAGCAACTCCCGAGGATCTTCTAGCCTTCCAGCCAGATGGTGAAGACTAGAAGACACCATGGCAACGAGTGGGTTTTATTTTTCTCTCCCACTTTATTATAAAATTAACCTTTTGAGGCATTTAGCCACTGAGCAAGTGTTAGCTCGTGTAGAAAGCTTATATTTTCTGTCTGCCTACGGGCTGTAATATGATTGACAAATCCTAGGGTTGATCATGTAATGACTTAAACTTTTGCTAGTCTTCACATTTTGTACGACTAGCTTCATAATCATCGGTATATGAAATATATGGGATGCCTTACTATTGTATATTTGATGGTCTAATATCTTGTAACTATTATTACTTGCTTGAGATTGAGACACTAGACTTGTTTTGACCATAAGAGACTGTTGGCTTGTAGAGAAACCCTCATATAACTAGACAACCGTGACAGTATATGGAGGTGGAATACACTTCTATATACGTAGTTGGCTGTGTCTGCCCCCGCTCTCCAGTATTCTGGATCTGGGGCGTGATAGTAATGACAATAGATCTATGTTTCGGGAAAAGGGATAAGTAAATCAATGTGAAAATGCATGACTGGGCTAATGACTAACTAGTGAGTATGTGGCTTAGATATCATATCATGTTTCAGTGGCTAATAGTGTAATAAGTAGTTGGCTTAGATATCATATCGTGTTTCAGTGGCTAATAGTGTAATAAGTAGTGGAGCACATGATAATGGTGTACTTAGAATAATACATGTTATATTCCTATCCTCAGGATGGGTATCTATCATAGCGGTGGTGGATGGTTGTCCCTCTTGATATATGCTGGTATGCTGAGTTGGTACTTGCTCAAGCTGTTGCATCCTTGCTATCGCATCCTTGCTCTTTCGACAATCTTTTGATCGATGTTGGTCAGAGCCACAATCCCAACATAGGCCTAACCTGGTGCGACATTCTCTCTGGATGTATCCATTCTTTCCAAAAAATAGCATACAGGCTTCTTCCGAGCCCGGTATAGTCCTGCTTCCTAGTGCTGCTGTGTGGTATGTTATGTTCCCGTACAATCTTTGGCTTGGTAATAATTGGAACTGCAAATCATATACTGTCCCAATCTACGACGACAATCCTTTCTAACATGACCCTTCCGATGGCAGAAGCGACATGTATGGAACTCCTTATCTGGATATAATGATGCTTTAGGGTGTTGTTGTTGTGCATCAGGATGTCTATTCATCCTGTTCTGAATCACTCTAGCTGGAACTAGGGCTGGTGGGGTAGATAGAGACAAGTTCAGGGATACTGATATAATCTTTCTTGGATATTATTCTGTTGTTGTTTTACGTACAATAATATAAGCAAAAACCTTGCCACTGAAGCCTCACTAGCATAAGATAATGGAAGTTGTGGTAGGGACTGAGGAGGAGGTAGCATACATTCTTTCTGGAGAGCTGGGGTCTGCTGGTCAGGCTGTCCTATCTGGGGTCCTACAGCTTGAGGATACTGCTGGGTAGGTAGGGTCGTCTGATCTGATTGAGACACATGACATTGCTGGAGAGGTGTGGTTGGGGTCATTGTTGGAGGTTGCGAGGGAACTTGCTCCTCTTGGGCTGTCGTGTCTTCAAAGATGATGGTAAGTGGGACAATAAGACTGCTACTAGAATTCATCCTATTGGCATGAAGGTAAGAACAACTTTAGAACGAATTCAAACAAGAGGCAGTTCAAGCAATAAAATTGAGAGTTCAAAAAAAAAGTTGAAGCCAAAGTAGGTAATGAGTCGATAAGTTGTGGATGAGATATTATTAACTAATCCTATATGCAGGACTAGAACATTTGTAACCCCATGTTTCCAGAATTTAAAAATATATGTGTTTATATTATTTTATAGTAGAAATTATATTTTCTATAAATATTTTTATGAAGGTAATAGTATTAATTTACATATGTACTGTGGGCTGCAACCAGTTCATGTTGGGCTTGGCCCATGGCCATCTCCTTGCTAAAGGACCTGGGAGAAGCAACTTGATTTCCTTTCACATATTTTTTATAACTAACCATGTGCTTTCAAGTTTGAAATACTTTGATTTTCCCTCCATTTGAAATAGAGGCTTACCCCTTCTTCAAGTTTAGCTAACAGCCACTCATGTTATATAAACCCAAATTGAATTCCTCTTTATTCAGTTCATTCTCAAATCACAGAGAACTCATTGTTCTCTTCTTGAGCCTTCCTCCTCCGATTTGTTCCCAAGCCTAGCTCTAAATTCTTTTAGCTCATCCATGGCTACTTTCATCACCATCGTCGACTAAGCAGCGGTAGCAGGACCCTTTCTCCTCGGTGCAGTGGGACTTTGCGATTGACAATCGACGGCTTTTTGATGACAACTCGTTGATGCATGTTCATCTCTGGCACCAACTTCCTCAAGAAGCAGTCGTGTTGATAGCGGTGAGTTTCTCAGATCTATCCTCCATTTTGTCTCCGATCGAACGAACTGTTTTTGATTTGGAAATTTCCAGGTGTCGGTCATTCGAGTGATATTTCGTGCGACGAACGTTCTTACCAGGAAGGTGAGCTCAGATCGAGAATCTTTGACCATTTTTTCTGTCAATAGTTCCAATGTTTGATTCAATTCCCGAATCAAATCATGTAGGTCGAACGTTTGATCCGATCGATTGATGGAAGTGTGGATTGAGCCTCATTTGAATTTAGAATTCTAGCTCAGGTGAGAAAATCTTTGATTCTTATTTTGTTTATAGAATTCTCGTTGAAATTCCTTTGTTTGAGGATTGGTCTCTGGAGTCTTGAAGTTTTTGAGCTCCTGATTGAATATTGCTGATCGAATTTTGATCCTCACAATCCTTGATGCGTTTCTCGTATTTTCGAGTTTTGAATTTTCTAGGAGAAGTATAGATTCGTAACTCTGTTTCCTGAGCATCATCTGTTTGTTGTAATGCCACAACAGGAATTCGTACTGCATTTTGGAGCGAAGAAGCAGTATTCAAGTCCTAGGTTCAAGTCTTCTTCGATTCTTCTTTCAGGTACTGATCGATCTTCTCCTTACTGTGTTTGTGTTGCGAATTGTTGATTAATTGTTAGTTTGGGTTGTTGGCTTGTATGAGTATTTGTTGAGTCAAGTGTAAACACTTAGCTTGCGTGTAATTAGAATGATGAATTTTGCATGGTTTATGGCCAAGGATCTACAGGGTTGATTTTGAATACATGATAAGAGTTCAGTTGGTTTTTGGGTTGCAGGGATGAGTTTATATATTGATGAACCATGGGTTGACTCAACGGCTAGGGAACAGTACCAGTAGACATAGAGAAGGGGTTCCAATGAATAATTCAAGTGGGCTGAGTGGTGTGTTGATTCAAGTTCTATAAATGGTTGCTAAAGTATAAATTGTGCCAAGCTATAGTACATTCCAGATATTAGCTTTAATGTTGGTTTGTGGCATTAATTGGAGGGGGCGGTTGTAGCATGTTAGGAGGGGGAATCATGTCAATCTGCTTTTGAATTTATTAACTTTGTATGATGTTGCTGAGACTAGACTTGTGTTGGGTGCTTTGTGTGTGTTTGGCAGAGGAGAACTGATTGTGCACAGTTCATTGTATAATTGGTTGTGTGCAAATTCCTAGAAATTTTGTGGGAAAATACTATTAGTTTTAAATTGAAATTGATAGCAGTAGTAGTTCTGTGGGGTGACTATGGACTTAGATTGTTGTTTGGGCTTTAGCTTGTATAAGTTGTTAGTCTACATTCATGGCCAAGTTTGAGTGATTTGGATTTGTTACAGTATTATAACTACAAGGGTTGTGTTAACTCAGTATTGAGTTAAGCAAGATATGTGATGAATATTTCCCTTGAATTTTAAATAGGAACTAATAGTTAAGATCGGGAAAGGTTACATAGGAGTTTTGTACATAAGCAGGTCTGGGCTTAAATTAGTGAGTTGAGTATGAGTTAGTATTTTCCTTATTGATATTACTGTAAATATTATTATCCTCAAATTGAATTTATAGTAGCATTATATGATAATTGGTATATTAGTACTACTTTTACTAATAAATATAATTATGATAATTAGTTAATTAAACTATCTTCTATTAAAGAATATAGACTGAGTAACTAAGCTAGTTCTACAGTAGTCTATGGGTAGCAATATGTATAGCTAGCTAGTTTGGTTATAGATCAATATGTAGTTAATTGTCTTAAAATAGAACCTAACCTAACTTGTATTTAATTCAAGAGGACATCCAGCTCCATTATTTACCCGTACTTTTCCAGAGCAAGGCAAGTACTTTTCTGGTCTTGTGTATTTACATATCTTCTACTTTTCTTGTGACACGTCATGACACGATATCTTGTACCCCTGTATCTCCTGTCCTTGCACTTGTGTTGGAAGGGAAAATATACTAGCTATGTGACCAAACTCCGGTTACCATATTCATGCAGATATCTTAGGCCTCGCATCTTGCACGCCGGTCCTAAGTCATACCGATATTCATATACTCTTGTACATGTTCCTGCACTCACCCCAGCCGGTCACATAGGCTAGTTGTATTTCAAACATTCTGCACATGTCATGTCTTGTACTTTAGGTTCATGGTTACATTCATGTACATTATTTCATGTACTCTATTTCATGTACCTTACATTTCTGTACTTTTATGTTCATTCCCTGTATTTCATATTTCATGTTCTCCTGTACTTATTTCCATATCATGATGTTCTTATTTATTACCTAGAACTGTACTTTGCTCCACTCCTGACTAGCGTATGTTGCAGGTGAGATAGAGGCATTATGTGACACCTACTATGGCCGTGAGCCTATAGATGCGGTAGAGCCAGCTGGAGTTGCTGTGGACTTAGAGGCTGAGGAAGCGTAGTATCTTACCCTTAGCAGTTCATATTCTATTGTACTTGAGACTATCAGACTTTACTTTCCTTTTAGCTGGATGAATGTAATAACTCTTAGACATGTACTTTGATTTTGGAATTCGGTTATAGATGCTGTGATTTGTTTTATTCATGTTTACCTGGTTAGATTTCTCTAGATTAGTACAGCTTACTTCGTCGAGTCTAACAACGAAGGCTGGACGTGTCCGATTCCTGTCCGATTATTCGGGAGCGGGTCGTGACATGTTTTTAGTGGTAGCCCATGCAGGTCTATCCTAATAGTACCTAGGTATTAGTGTACTATTGGGGGACTTGATTTAAACTAGGAAAACTTGAATCACAGCTTAGAAAATCGGGTACATCGGGTATATATGGATATTACATTTACATTTACTTGTAGGTTAGGTTTTTATCAATCACGAAGTTTTCTTTTACTGTAGGATGGTCACTACGAGGAAGACCGCAGATCAGCCTAGATTTGCAGGCAGTTCAGGACGGTCTGTACCAGACATTTCGTTAGAGCAGCTTCCGCCACCGCCTCCTATCTTTCCTCTGCTACCCCCGACGATGACGTTCGACGGCGCCCAGGTGATGGCCATGTTCCAGCAGTTCATGGAGGCTCAGAACCACCAGGCTGCACAGTTTCGAGCGACAGTTGTAGATGTATTCAGGAATCGAGAGCCGGCAGTACCAGCACCAGTAGCACCTCCAGCACCAGCAGCACCTTGACCAGGGACTGCCAGAGACTACCAGAACCTCTGCCCGATGGATTTTTGGGGCCATGAAGGGATCGTATATACGGATGAGTGGATAGAAAATGCGAAAAGGACACTGAAGATGGCGAGGATCCCGGATGACCTGAAGGTGGAAGTTGCGAGCATACAAGTTTTTGATCTTACTTGAGCTTGGTACCGAGTGGAGCTCTAGTTAGCTGAGCCCCAAGTTCTTTGGACAGATTTCAAAACTCTGTTCAAGGAGAAGTTCTTCCCCGACGTGGAGCGAGATGAGCTTCGGATGCAGTTCGAGGCATTGCAGCATGGGAACATGACAGTGGCGGAGTATACATCAAAGTTCACTCGACTCAGCAGGTTCGCGATGAACCTAGTCAGAGCACCAGAGGATAGGACATAGAGGTTCAAGAAGGGCCTTACCAGAGAGTTGTAGCATTCAGTAGCGATCATCCAGGCGCCGACTTATGCGAGCATCCTCAAGATTGCTCAGGCTGTGGAGAAAAAGGCGGATCCGAAGAAGAAGAGGGACCAGGATATCGGCAGCAGCAGCTACTAGACACCGGCGAAGAGGACTCAGACTCAGATTCAGGCGAGGCCACAACAGCCGGTACATCAGCATCATCGTCGAGCTACAGTTCCTATACATCATCTACAGAGACAGCAGCAGGCAAATACTTGCGCTTTTTGTTACCGGCCAGGACACCGCTTTGACGAATGCTGCAAGAGGCTCGGGCTCTACTTATTCTTCGGATCAAATGCACATCAGATGAGGGAATTGCCACAGGATGCAGCTCGACTGACGGAACAACCTCGAGGAGCTGGAGGACCACCACCTGCACCACCCAGAATACCACCAGCTGTACTACAAAGAGTTCAGGCTTTACCTACTCAGCAGCAGTATTTTACACAACATCAGCAGCAGAGGGGACCACCACAGCAGGGACGTGCTTACGTTATAGCCGCGGTTGAGGAGGATAAGGCAGTTCCAGATGTGATCACAGGTTCTATCCTTTTACATTCATTTCCTGCCATTGCATTGTTTGATTCTGGAGCCACACATAGCTTTATATCATATGAGTTTCTGCATAGACACGACTTCACACCTAAGCCCACTAGGAGGAACTGTCGGATTATGACAGGAGGATGGGTAGTGCTAGTTAGTGAGATGGTGGATTGCCCTATCACTGTAGCTGGAAGGGAGCTTAGGACTCGACTTCTAGTGATGCCATTGCCCGAATTTGATGTAGTCTTCGGCATCGACTGGATGAGTAAGCAGTTTGATGTAATAGACTGCCATGACAGGAAGGTGATTTTTAGCCCGCCTGGAGTTCCACCGTTCGAGATCAACAGACAGATTGTAGAGAGGCCTGAGGGAGTCTTCTTCGGAGCAGTCGCAGAAGACCAGAAGTTGCTGCACCCACTTATTGCAGAGTTTCTCGATGTCTTTCTCGAGGAGTTGCCATGATTGCCGCCAGATCGAGATGTGGAGTTCAGCATCGACCTAGTGCCCGGATCAGCACCGAAGTCCCAAAATTGCTACAAGATCAACCCGAAGGAAGCTACAGAGTTGAAGGCTCAGATTGATGAGTTGGAAGGCAAGGGTTTTATTTGGTACAGTGCTTCACCCTGGGGAGCACCGGTACTCTTCGTGTCGAAGAAGGATGAGACCGTTAGGATGTGTATCGATTACCATGCGCTCAATAACATCACCATCAAGAATAAATACCCGTCGTCGCGGATTGATGAGTAATTTGACCAGCTTAGTAGAGCTAAGATCTTTTCTAAGATTGACCTTAGGTCGGAATATCATCAAATAAAGGTTCGGGAGCAGGATATTCTGAAGACAGCTTTCAATACCCGTTATGACCAGTATAAATTTTTGGTGATGTCGTTCGGACTCAGTAATGCCCTAGCAGTGTTTATGAACTTGATGAATATAGTTTTTCACAAGTATCTGGACAAATTTGTCGTATTCTTCATTTACGACATTTTCATCTATTCGAAGTCCGAGGAGGAGCATGTGGAGCACCTGCAGATTGTTTTGGAGATTCTATAGAAGGAGAAGCTGTATGGGAAGCTCTCAAAGTACTAGTTCTTCTTGGACATAGTGGAGTTCTTGGGGCATGTGGTGACTGGAGAGGGGATTTCTGTAGATCCCAAGAAGATTGAAGATGTGGAAGCATGGGCACCTCCCAAGTCAGTAGCTGATATTCGTAGTTTCCTAGGTCTAGCAGGATACTACGGAAAGTTTGTGAAAGATTTTTCCAATATAGCAGAGCCAATGACCAAGCTTACGCGGAAGGACAAGGAGTTCATCTGGAGCGACGCCTGCCAGTCAGCATTTGAAGAATTGAAGAGAAGACTCACTACAACGCTAGTTCTAGCTTTGCTATCTAGATCTGGAGGGATCGTCATCTACAGCGATGCATCAGGAAAAGGCTTAGGATGTGTACTTGAGAAGAACAAGAGGGTGATTGCTTATGCTTCTAGACAGTTGAGGCCTTATAAGAAGAATTAGCCTACACATGACTTGGAGCTTACAGCAGTCATTTTTGCCTTGAAAATGTGGAAGCACAACTTGTATGGAGAGAAAGAGAGTGGACATCTTCACGGACCACAAAATTTTGAAGTATGTCTTTACTCAGAAGGAACTGAATATGAGACAGCACAGATGGCTGAAACTCATGTAGGATTCCGACATCAATATGCAATACCATCCTGGGAAGCGAATGTGATGGCAGATGCTCTCAGTCGATATCCTGTTGTTATGTTTCTTACTATGGACCGACATCTTCTAGAGTATCTTGAGAGTCTGGGGATTGAGATTGTTCTTCCGAGAGTTGGAGGGCAGCTGATGCACATGCAGATATAGTCGAGACTGACAGAGAAGATCAAAGAGGCCCAGTTTCTAGATGAGGGACTCCGATGTCTCAGAGGACAGGCAGATGCGGGATTGCTTGATGACTTCACTATTGCAGATAATGGATCACTAAGGCACGGGAACCAGTTGTGTGCTCCTAAGGATTTACGGGAGAAAGTTATGCAGGAGGCTCACCAGTCGCAGTATTCTATTATCCTGGATCTACCAAGATGTATAAGGATCTGCGGGAGTATGTTTGGTGGTATGTTATGAAATGAGAGGTTGCTAGATTTGTTTCTAGATGCCTTGTGTGCCAGCAAGACAAGACGGAGCGCCAGAGTCCAGCAGGATTACTCCAGCCTTTACCTATTCCGTAATAGAAGTGGGAACACATCACCATGGACTTCGTCTCTGGTTTATCGCATAGGTGACATGGATGCTATCTGGGTTATCGTGGACAGGTTGACGAAATCTGCTCACTTTATTCCGTTCAAGGTAGGGCTGTCAACCGAGAAGCTTGCAGACCTCTACATGTGACAGATTATGCAGATTCATGGAGTGCCAGTGAATATCATCTCAGATAGGGACATTCACTTCACATCATATTTTTGGAGGAGTCTAAAGCTGAGCTTGGGTTCACAGTTGAAGTTCAGCACCGCCTATCATCCACAGACGGACGGGCAGTCCGAGAGGACCATTCAGACATTGGAGGACATATTACGAGTTTGCGTACTCGACTTCGATAATTTATGGGAGGATCACTTGCATCTTGTGGAGTTTGCCTATAATAACAGTTATCAGGCTAGCATCGAGATGAACCCGTTTGAGACACTATATGGACGGAGATGTCGCATACCTTTATCTTGGGATGACGTTGGCAAGAAGACTTTGCTTGGGCTAGAGATAGTTGTAGACTCGGCTGAGAAGGTCAGATTGATGAGAGAGCATCTCAGAGTTGCACATGATCGACGGAAGCAATGGGCGGACAGCAGTAGACGACCACTGGAGTTCATAGTTGGAGATAGAGTGTTCCTAAAGATTTTGCCGTCCAGAGGCATCATTCGGTTTGGTAGAGGCAGGAAACTCAGTCCAAGGTATATCGGACCCATCGATGTAACAGCACAGATTGGCGAGGTAGCATATCGACTAGCGCTTCTAGCTAGCTTGGAGGGAGTGCACGACGTTTTCTATGTGTCCCAGCTTCGATGCTTCATTCGGGACCAGAGCCATGTGGTGGACTACTCAAAGCTTGAGGTGTATCCGAGCTTGACCTTTGAGGAGTGGCCAGTGGAGATCCTTGATCGGAGAGAGAAGCGTCTACGGAATCAGATAATACCGCTTATCCGAGTCATATGGAGACGCCACTCTCCGGGAGAGTCCACATGGGAGCGCGAGGACGAGATGCGAGAGCGCTATCCCAGTTGGTTTGCTTGATTGTATTTTGATATTGAGAATTTTAAATATAATAAATGATTTGTATTTGAACCTCCTTTGTGATTTTACTATGAGATTTGTTTTGTTGTCCTTCGAATTTCGAGGACGAAATTTTTTTTGGGGGGAAGATTTGTAACCCCATGTTTCCAGGATTTAAAAATATGTGTTTATATTATTTTATAGTAGAAATTATATTTTCTATAAATATTATTATGAAGGTAATAGTATTAATTTACATATGTACTGTGGGATGGAACCAGTTCAAGTTGGGCTTGGCCCATGGCCATCTCCTTGCTAAAGAACCTGGAAGAATCAACTTGATTTCCTTTCACATATTTTTCATAACTAACCATGTGCTTTCAATTTTGAAATACTTTGATTTTTCCTCCATTTAAAATAGAGGCTGACCCCTTCTCCAAGTTTAGCTTACAGCCACTCGTGCTATATAAACCCAAATTGAATTCCTCTCCATTCAGTTTATTCTCAAATCACAAAAAACTTATTGTTCTATTCTTGAGCCTTCCTCCACCGATTTTTACCCAAGCCTAGCTCTAAATTCTTTTAGCTCATTCATGGCCACTTTCATCACCGTCGTCGACCAAGCAGCGGTAGCAGGACCCTTTCTCCTCTGTGCGGTGGGACGTTACGATCGACGATCGACGGCTTTTCGATGACAACTAATCGATGCATGTTCATCTCTGGCGCCAACTTCCTCAAGCAGCAGTCGTATTGATAGGGGACAGTTTCTCAGATCTATCCTCCATTTTCTCTCCGATCGAACGAACTGTTCTTGGTTTAGAAATTTCCAGGCGTCGGCCATTCGGGTGATAATTCGTGTGGCGACCATTATTACCAGGCAGGTGAGCTCAGATCGAGCATCTTTGACCATTTTTTCAGTCAATTATTCTAATGTTTGATTCAATTCCCGATCAAATCACGTAGGTCGAACGTTTGATCTGATCGATTGATGGAAGTGTGGATCGAGCCTCATTTGAATTTCAAATTCTAGCTCAGGTGAAAAAATCTTCGATTCTAATTTTGTTTTGGAATTCTCGTTGAAATTCCTTTGTGTGAGGATTGGTCTCTGTAATATTGAAGTTTTTGAGCTCCTGATTGAATATTTCTGATCGAATTTTGATCCTCGTAATCCTTGATGCGTTTTTCGTATTTTCGAGTTTTGAATTTTCAAGGAGAAGTATAGATTCGTAACTGTATTTCCTGAGCATCAACTATTTGTTGTAATGCCACAACAGGAATTCGTACTAAATTTTGGAGCGAAGAAGCAGTATTCAAGTCCTAGGTTTGAGTCTTCTTCGATTCTTCTTTCAGGTACTGATCGATCTTCTCCTTGCTGTGTTTGTGTTGAGAATTGTTGATTAATTATTAGTTTGGGTTGCTAGCTTGTATGAGTATTTATTGATTCAAGTGTAAACGCTTAGCTTGCATGTAAATAGAATGATGCATTTTGTTGGGTTTATGGCCAAGGATCTACATGGTTGATTTTGAATACATGATAAGAGTTCGGTTGGATTTTGGGATGCAAGGGTGAGTTTATATATTGCTAAACTATGGGTTGACTCAACGGCTAGGGAACAGGACCAGTAGACATAGAGAAGGGGTTCAAATGAATAATTCAAGTGGGCTGAGTGGTGCGTTGATTCAAGTTCTACAAATGGTTGCTAAAGTACAAATTGTGCCATGCTATAGTACATTCCAGATATTAGCTTCATTGTTGGTTTGTGGTATTAACTGGAGGGGGTGGTTGTAGCATGTTAGGAGGGAGAATCATGTTAATCTGCTTTTGAATTTATTAACTCTGTATGATGTTGCTGAGACAGGACTTGTGTTTGGTGCTTTGTGTGTGTTTGGCAGAGGAGAACTGATTGTGCAGAGTTCATTGGACAATTGGTTGTGTGTAAATTATTAGGAATTTTGTGGGAAAATATTATTAGTTTTTAATTAAAATTGATAGCAGTAGTAGTTCTGTGGGTTGACTATGGACTTGGATTGTTGTTTGGGCTTTAGCTTGTATAAGTTGTTAGTCTGCATTCATGCCCAAGTTTGAGTGATTTGGATTTGTTAAAGTATTATAACTACAAGGGTTGTGTTAACTCAGTATTGAGTTAAGCAAGATATGTGATGAATATTTCCCTTGAATTTTAAATAGGAACTAATAGTTAAGATTGGGAAAGGTTAAATAGGTGTTCTGTACATAAGCAGGTCTTGGTTTAAATTTGTGAGTTGAGTATGAGTTAGTATTTTTCTTATTGATATTACTAGAAATATTATTATCCTTAAATTGAATTTATAGTAGCATTATATGATAATTGATATATTAGTAACTACTTTTACTAATAAATATAATTATGATAATTAGTTAATTAAACTATCTTCTATTAAAGAATATAGACTGAGTAACTAAGCTAGTTCTATAGTAGTCTATGGTAGCAATATGAATAGCTAGCTAGTTTGGTTATAGGCCAATATGTAGTTAATTGTCTTAAAATAGAACCTAACCTAACTTGTATTTAAATCAGGAGGACATCCAGCTCCATTATTTACCCGTACTTTTCCGGAGCAAGGCAAGTACTTTTCTATGGTCTTGTGCATTTACATATCTTATACCTTTCTTGTGACACGTCATGACATGATATCTTGTATCCCTGTATCTCCTGTTCTTGTACTTGTGTCGGGAGGTGAAATACACTAGCTATGTGACCAAATCCCGATTACCATATTCATGTAGATATCTTAGGCCTCGCATCGTGCATGCGGGTCCTAAGCCGTACCGATATTCATGTACTCTTGTACATGTTCCTGTACTCACCCCAGCCGATCACATATGCTAGTTATATTTCAAATATTGTGCATATGTCATGTCTTCTACTTCAGGTTCATGGTTACATTCATGTACTTTTATTTCCTGTACTCTATTTTCTGTGCTTTATTTCTTGTACCTTATATTTCTTTACTTTCATGTTCATTTTCTGTATCTCATATTTCATGTTCTCCTGTACTCATTACCATATCATAATGTTTTTGTTCATTTTCTTGTTCATTACCTAGAACTGTACTTTACTCCGCTCTTGACTAGGATATATTGCATGTGAGATGGAGGCATTATGTGAGACCTACAATGGCCGTGAGCCTATAGATGCAGTAGAGCCAGCTGGAGTTGCTCTGAACTTAGAGGCTGAGGAAGCCTAATATCTTACCCTTAGCAGTTTATATTCTATTGTACTTGAGACTATCAGACTTTACTTTCCTTTTAGCTGGATGAATATAATAACTCTTAGACATGTACTTTGATTCTGGGATTCGGTTATAGATGCTGTGATTTGTACTTATTCTTGTTTACCTGGTTAGATTTCCCTAGATTAGTCCAGCTTACTTCGTCGAGTCTAACGGCGAAGGCTGGGCGTGTCAGATTCGTGTCCGATTATTCGGGAGCGGGTTGTGACAACATTCCAGTCCCAAAAATAAAGGAATGAAGTCGTAAAGCAGAATACTCTAAAGGGAAGAATAGAATAGGCAACAGAATATTGCTAAAAGAAAATAAAAACTACATTGCATAAAGAAATACAGTCTCGGGTGGCAAACATAGCTTCGATCTTTAACTGAGTAGATATCAAATTTTAATCAGTGTCCAAGTCGAAAACGTCTTGAGTAAACATCTGAGTTGTTCCTGTCACTCCCGTTTTTCGTTATACATATTTTTATTATGCATGTACGAATTTCAGACATTTGTCAGATGGATCGCAGTTAGACTTGTCCTGCTTAGCCTAGTCTTGGTTTAATCTTGACTTGGTTATTTTGTTTTGGTTCAACATGTTGGCTTGGTTGGTTTGAGATGGTTTGGGCTTAATATATAAGTGAAATACACTCTCTCTCCTCCATAACTTTCATTTACTTCTTCATCTTCTTCATTTACTCCTCCTACCTACACCCAAGCCCTAGGCAAGTGCAACTTGCTTCATGATAGATCTCCCATTTTATTTTTCTATTCTCTTTTCCACTTGATTCTAAGCCTCTTTAGAGCTTGGCATTTTCGGTTTTGATGGATGGATTTTTGTAGATCTAATTTTCGATCTTTTCTTATTTTTCTTGGTTTCGATCTATTAAAGCTTGGTATTTCCTAAAACTAGTGGTCCCATGCTGTAGAAAATCTCGTTCTATGCAGTTTAGACCCATGTGCGTGCTTCTTAGCGTGGCACAACCTGAGTCAGGCGCAACCCGACCTCACGCAACCCAGCCTGGCGTAATCTAGCCCAGTGCCCCCTTGGGCCCTGGCACAACCTGACATGGCGCACCCCAGTCAGGCGCAACCTGACATAGTGTACCCCAATATGGCGTAACCTAGCCTCGCGCAGCATAGTGCCTGGCGCAACCCGACTTGGCCCGACCTGTTCTAGCCCAACCCGGCCTGTTTTGACCCGACTTGCCTTGGCGCAACTCATTGCCCTGGCACAACTTGACCCGACCTTGTTCATTCTAGTGCCTGGCACCCTAGTGCCTAGGTGCAATCGAATGTTTGGGCTTGATCTGTTGCCTTGGCACCCCCTAGTGCCTGGCGCAGCCTATGACCTTGGCGCAACTTTGCTAATGCCACTTGTTGGCCATGGTACCCCTTGCCCCGTGCACGATCTGTCTTTTAATTATTGGTTTTATGTTAATTACTTATCCTTGCTATTTGACCTATCTTGTGACGACCCGACTCGATAACTTATTGAACATAGCAAGACTTGCCAATATTGATGTTGATATGAGCACGACATGAAAATCTCGATAGTGGCCCGTCAAGGCGCACTCTTGACAAGCACTCTTGGCATGATAAGTACCTTGATAAGGCATGTACAATCTTGATAGTGGCCCGTCAAGGCACACTCCTGACAAGTAATAAGTAACCTAGCATGACGTGATAATCTTGAACGCTGTTGCGACTGCTACCCTGACTTGCTAAGTAACTATGGTCTTGACACCGTAGTTGATTTTCTTAATTTTGCCTGTATAAGCTACCTGTCTCGTCTTGCATCATGTCTAGGACATGAATTCCTGGTTACCATGGTCAGGATTTCATAATAAATCTGACTAGGTTAATGACTAGATTGATCAAGTAGTTCATATAGAGAGATTTTCCCAGTTAAAGGTGATCCCCTTATCCCGGCCATACCAGAAGGACTTGTAGCCTGCCGACGAGTAGGGAACATTTCCAGCTCACTGTCATGTGGGGAACTACTTGAAGGCATAAGTACTGAAAGTACAACAGTAAGCATGATAACTCTTGTAACTCTAATAAATCCCCTTGCATGGATAACCTGGATAACTGCAGGTATTGTGACTGCGGAAACATCTCATTGCATCTCGCTAGTAACTAGGCTTGTGATAACCCTAGTTAGTTAAAATATCAAGCCGTACTCTTTGCTTGGCCATGAATGATGGATATTGTCCAGTCTAGTCTTGTCTAATCGATGCCAGTCTATGATTACTCCATCACATGCTTGCTTATGCTTTACTCTTGTCGATAATTGGTTGGAAACTAAGCTCTGTTCAGGTGAAGGGTTACAACCCAGGTCCTTGTTTGGTTTACGGGTTGTAACTTGGCTACCGGAATAGTCCCTTAGTTGTCTTATCGTTTATCACCTTATTTTCTCTAACTCATGTCTTTTATTACCACTTATTTTCCCATGTGCTAATATGCTAATTTTAATTTTAAGTGAAGCCTCCTTTGTGGCACTTGCTCTTTCTGGGGTCTGACCCAGCTGGTTTTGTATGGCCAAATTTCAGAGTAGGACTCGAGGATCCTTTAACCTTCCAGCCAGATGGTGACCACTAGGCGCAGCCCTAGCAACGAACGGGTTCATATTTTGCTCTTCCACTCTCTTGTCCAAATATTCTTTTGAGGCGTTTAGCCACCGAGCGAGTGTTAGCTCGTTTGCAACTTTACTTACTGTCTGCCTACGGGCTGTAACGTGATTGACAAATCCTAGGGTTGATCATGTATGACTGAAACTCTTGCAAGTCTTCACGTTTCGTATGACTAGCTTCATGATCATCTGAATATGTAATATTTGGGATGCCTTACTTTGTATGTCTGATAATCTAACATCTTGTAACATTTACTTGCTTGCTTGAGATTGAGACACTAGGCTTATTTAGGACCATAAGCGACTGTTGGCTTGTAGGTAAACCCTCATGCATCTAGACAGCCGTGACCGTATATCGAGGTAGATTATACTTCAATGTGCATAGCTGGCTGTGTCTGTCCCCGCTTTCTATTATTCTGGTTCTGGGGCATGACACGGTTTAAGTGGTGGCCCATGCAGGTCTTATAAATCAAGATGTGTGAGGGTTTCACTGAATAGATGTCTCAATCAACACTCGTCTTTGATCTCTGCTCGTGTCTTCTAATCTTTCCAAAATCTTGACCTGATCACATGTTTATATCCTCGATCTATCATGGTCCTTCATTATTGTTCCCTATGTCATTTCTTTAATGGCATTATTCCTGGTCCTACCGATTAGCAAGACGGAGCACCTGCAGTAGACTAACAGCAACCTGGAGATCAAGCCCAGTACTCTGGAGCAGCCTCCCGAGTCATGTATTTCGGGGATCCAGAGCCTCCAGTTCAATCCGTCCATCCTGCAGAGCCTGATAATGGAACCCTGGTGGGGCTTATTAGGGAATTGCTTGCATCTCAAGATCGTCGGGGCAATGCCCTGTACTAGACAATACAAGATGCCATAGGCAGAGTTGGTTATCAAGGGAACATTGCGGCTAACAGCTTCAAGCATCTGAACCCTTATTTCTTTGACGGCACTGAAGATGCTATTGCTGCTTATGTATGGCTTCAGGACACAGAGGTTATCCTAGAAGCAGCTAGGATTCCTGAGGGTGAGAAGGTGGTCGTCGTGCGCCTACAGTTATTGGACTTAGCCCGCAGCTGGTGGGCGATGCAAGCAGTTGGATTGGAGACGCCTGTCTTATAGGTGGTATTCAGCGACAAGTTCCAGACGAAGTATTTTGATACAGTAGCTCGGTATGATTTGTAGACCAAATTCAACAATCTCAAGCAGATGGGAAGGATGGTCGATGTATATGCGGCCGAGTTTTCTAGGCTTAGTCGATTTGCTCCCTCCTTGGTGGCGACCAAATTGGACCGAGCGTAGCAATTTCAGCAGAGACTCCACATAGAGATCATTATATCAGTGGAGCAGTTTGAGCACTAGACGTTTGATGCCGTCTTATGAGCAGCGAAGAGGCATGAGTATACCTCCCAGAGGATAGTAGATCGAACTGGAGGACAAAAGAGGTCTTATGGACAGTTGTCCCAGTTATCATCACCAGTCCCGACAGCTAGGGCTTTGATCATTGGGGCTCCTAGGAGGACGACCACAGTTTTGTCGCTTCAGCACTCGACACCGACGTACCCTCAGCAACAGAAGCAAAAGCAGAAGCAGTCTTCCGCGATGGGCTGCAATCATTTTGGAAAGCCAGGACACATAGTCTCAGAGTGTCACAGAGCACAGGGGTTTTGCTTGGATTTTGGGGCACCGGATCACATATAGGGTCCTATCCACGTAGAGCCAGTTCCTCTTCATCAACCCGAACTAGTCCATCGGTTAGGGGACCAACACCAGTACAGCAGCAGTACCAGCCTTCGAGGCTATTATTGCCTCAGGCTCAAGCTTTTCAGCAGTAGGGGCCGCAACAGTATGCTTAGGTCCAAGTTCAGATTCAGAACAGGCAGAGAGGTCACCAGGAGAGGGGACCAGCACTGAGATGACAAGGTTAAGCTATGGCTCTGACCGTGGCAGAAGAATTGGCATCAGGTGAGGTGGTGGCAGGTACCATTCTCGTCAACTCTTTTCCAGCATTAGTATTATTGGATTCGGGTGTATCGTATTCATTTATGTCTGCACGATTCGCTACACGAATAGGATTGGAGCCTGTGTCATTATCAGTGTGGCTCAGTATACTTACTGGTAATGGTCTTATAGGGGTAGATAGAGTCTACTCTTCGTGTCGAATCGTAGTTAGCGGTAGAGAGTTTTCTGTTAGATTGATAGAATTCTCGATGGCCGACTATGATGTGGTCCTAGGAATGGATTTGTTGAAGGATCAATACACAAGAATAGACTGCCATATTGGTAGGATTATTTTTGGTATTCCAGGCGAACCAAAGTTTTTATTTTCCAGAGACGAAGTAGAACCTTCTCCACCGGTATTGCGAATGGCAGTAGCAGAAGTAGTTCAGTTTTCCAGAGTGGTAGAAGAATTTTCTGACAATTTTCTCGAAAAACTTCCAGGTATGCCACCAAAGAGAAATAAAGTTCACCATCGATTTGATTCCAGGAATGGCACTAGTGTAAGAGAGAGTCTACAGAATGGCACCATCAGAGTTGGAGATCCTGTATAAGATGATTGAAGAACTCAGGACCAAGGGATTCATTCGTGCTATTGGATCACCTTGGGGAGCCCCGATGCTTCTTGTGAAGGAGAAGGATAAAACGTCAAGATTATGTGTTGATTATCGTACCATGAATTATGTAACAATCAAGAACAGATATCCCCTACCAAGGATAGATGATTTATTTGATCAACTCAGTGGGGCAACAGTATTCTCGAAGATTGACTTACGGTCGGGGTACCATCAGATCAGAGTCAGAGAGCAAGACATTCCAAAGACAGCAATCAGATCCAGATATGGGCACTGGGAGTTCCTTATTATGCTATTTGGAGCAACTAATGCACCAGCCGTATTCATGGACCTTATGAATCGTATCTTCATACCCTATTTGGACCATTTCGTGATAGTGTTTATAGACGACATCTTCGTCTTTTGCAAGAATGAGGCAGAGCATGAGCATCATCTTGATGTAGTTCTTCAGATTCTCAGAGAACACCAGTTGTACATAAAGTTTAGTAAGTTCGAATTTTAGCTTGATCGTATTTCATACTTAGGTCACATCATCATAAGAGGTGGAATGGATGTAGATCCCCAGAAGATAGTTGCCATAGAGACATGGCCAGTTCCCAACACCGTCGCAGAAGTTCACAGTTTCCAAGGATTGGCCGGCTATTACCGACGATTTGTGTCAGACATTGCTCGAATTTCGGCACCATTGACGCAGTTGACCCGCAAGGATGTACAGGTTGCTTGGAGAGTAGAGTGCCAGGGTTCGTTCGAGAAGTTGAAGCAGAGATTGATGACTGCTCCTATTCTTATGCTTCCAGATGTGACTGGAGGATTTTCTGTTTATTGTGACACTTCTGGCAGAGGATTGGGATGTGTTTTGATGCAGTATGGTAAGGTAGTAGCTGATGCGCACGTCAGCTTTGTGATCATGAGAGGAATTACCCAATCTATGACTTGGAGTTAGCAATGGTGGTCTTCGCACTTAAGTTGTGGAGATATTATTTGTATGGAGATCGATAGAGATTTTCATCGACCACACGAGTCTTAAGTATGTGTTTACTCATGGGGATCTTAACATGCATCAGAGGAGATGGCTAGAGCTACTTGTGGATTACGACATCAACTTACAGTATCATCCTTGGAGGGCCAACATAGTTGCAGATTCGTTGAGTAGAAGAGCATGAGCTTATTTTCTAACAGCACAGCCAGAGTTATTAGCAGATCTTCAGAAGATGGGAATAGAAGTAGTTCTTCCTACCAATGTGGCATTAATATACAGTATGCAAGTTTAGTCCAGTATAGTTGAGAGGATCAAGATAGCTCAATCAACATATTCTAAGCTTCAGCGGCTTAGGACGGAATATGAAGCAGGAAGGAGAACAGAGTTGTGTATTCACGAAGACGGTAATCTCCGACATGGAAGGCGTCTTTGTGTACCCATCGGTGATATCAGACAGAAGATCATGGCAGAGGCTCACAGTTTGCTGTATTCAATTCATCCCGGTGGCACGAAGATGTACCGAGACATCCGTCAGCATTTCTGGTAGAATGGCATGAAGAGGGAGATAGCCCGGTTTGTCTCTCGTTGTTTAGTTTGCCAACAAGTTAAGGCTGAACATCAGAGACCAGCTGGACTTCTTCAACCTTTACCGATACCATAATAGAAATGGGAGCACATTACCATAGATTTTGTAACTGGATTACCTAAATCTCCAGTTGGGAGAGATGCTATCTTGGTTATAGTTGACTGGCTCATGAAGGTATCTCATGTTGGCCCATTGGTTATGGTCAGACCTGATTTTAATAATTGATCAAACTCTGTCTCGATGCAAGGCAATTCAGATGTTTACCTACGACGTTTTGGATACTGCTCAATGATGGATATCTACGATGTTCAAGACTGAAGTTGTTTGCCATTCAGAATGTATTTCCTTCAAAGCAATATAATTTTTTATTTTATTGAGTCTAGGAATACATTGTACACTAAGTCGTACTGGCAAATAGGCCGTCCGGAATCGTTTTTCAAAATCACCCTGTCCTTTTAAAAATGACCTATATTTTTGAAAAATACCTATTTTACAAAAAGCTTCTGAAGGACTTTTCAAAAAGCCAAAATGATTTTTCTCAAAATCAACTGGCAGAACCCTAGCAAAACTCGGCCAGAGTTCGGCCAAGTTGAACGTTATATTAACGTTTGATTTTGAACTTGGTCACCCTTAAGTTGTGGTTTGTTACAAAGAGCTCTGTCAGAGTTCTGCCCGAATTCTGCCAGAATTCTGTCTTTGGAAAAACTATAAATAGAGAAGGATTTTAATCATTTCAAATCAACCAATTAACTTTCAATCTCTTCTCTTCTGAAGCTTACATTTTCTCCAAAGAGTTCTCAAAAGCTTACATTTTAAAATCCCAAGCCAGTTACAATCCTCTAGTCGATTTGTGAGTACGGTACGGTCTCGAAGTTTCAAAGTGGTTGTAATCAGAGGCTTAATTAAAGAAACAACTCTTCACAATTGAAGTTGGTCGAGTTCTTCGTATCAAAGCTTGCGTCTGTAGAAGTTGCAAGGACTTCGTATGAAAACTTGCAGAAATTTTCAATAGTGGATTCAACTGGAAGCTAGAGTTCTTCCGACTGGACTAGTCCTCACAAGAGGGAAAACAGTATAAATCTCGGTATTTGCGTTTGCCTTCTGATCACTTTTTTATTACTGCCATTTACTTTGTGATTATTTTTATATCTGTGATCTAACTGCTAACGAGATTTTTTAATTAGCAATATTTCGCTGCCTACTCTATTCACCCCCTCTAGAGTATTCTGCTTTACGATTTTGTTCCTACAATTGGTATCAGAGCAGGTTATACAGGTAAAGCAAGGTAAAATTGCAGTTATATTCAATTGTTATATAGATCACAGCATTATACATGGCAACTATGAAATTCACAAGTGAAGGCCAAGCCACAAACAGACCTCTACTGTTTGACGGCACTAATTACACTTATTGGAAAACACGTATGAGTTTCTTTTTGAAATCTCTTGATTTTGACTTATGGTCTGTAGTTATTGATGGTTATAAAAAGCCCCCTCGTATTAATGTTGATGGTGTTTTAGTTGAAAAACCCCGTAACAAATATACAGAGGAGGAAAAGAAAAATGCAAGTCTTGACGCACATGCTATTAACGCTTTATTTTGTACTTTAGACAAAACTGAATTCAACAGGGTATCTACT
The DNA here is from genome assembly GCA_029216955.1 of Iris pallida. Taxonomy (NCBI): domain Eukaryota; kingdom Viridiplantae; phylum Streptophyta; class Magnoliopsida; order Asparagales; family Iridaceae; genus Iris; species Iris pallida. Next base: position 2,569,830 of record JANAVB010041417.1, read on the forward strand.
TGCGCAACATCAAATGAAGTATGGAAACTTCTCGAAGTAACCCATGAAGAAATAACACAAGTCAAGGAGTCAAAGATTAGTAGAATTACTCAGGAGTACGAGGCGTTCAAAATGAAGCCAAGGGAATCAGTCACTCAGATGTTTACAAGATTCTTGGATATTGTAAATCCTTTGTCTTCACTAGGCAAGGATTATAGTAACCATGAGAAGATTCACAAACTTCTACGAGCCCTTACAAAGAACTGGATTCCAAAGGCTACAACAATCATTGAAGGGAATGACCTCTCAACAATGTCTCTGGAAACACTCATGGGTAAGCGACTCACTCACGAGTTAGAACTTCAAGACTTTGAAGATGCTACACCAAAAAAGAATTCAGAAAAGTCGATCGCTCTCAAGGCTCAACATAGAAGAACTATCGAAGATGACTATGATGACAGCGACTCCGACTCTGAAGATCAAGCTCTTATGGTAAGAAAATTCAAGAAGTTTATGAGATTTAACAGGAGAACAAAAGACAGCAACAACAAAAACAACAACAACGAGGGTGATCCTATTTGCTATGGATGTAAGAAGAAAGGACACATGAAGAGAGACTGTCCAACAACATCATCAAAAAAAAACAACAAATATGACAAAGGTTATTTGAAGAAATCTACATCAAGGAAATACGCCAACACAAGCATATGGCATAAAAGTGATGCCAGCGACTCAGAAGACGAACAATCAGATGACGCTGCAAATGTATGCTTTATGGCTTGTGATCAGGTAATCACTAATCCTCTATTTGACCCTTATGGTGAATTCACCTTTGAGCAACTAGGAGAGGCTTTCAGTGACATGCTAAATGATTACAGAAAACTACGTAGTAAATATGAAACCTCTAAGAAGGTACTCAAAGAGTACAAAGGTAAAATAGGAAGACTTATCGACCTAATAGATCAAGTTAGAGATAATGACTCTTCAAATGAGTCTGGTGAGCTTTCTTCTATTAAGTTATTGTTACACGAGACTGTTAGGCTATCCGAAGAAAAAGACCACACTATTATCCAGTTAAAGGAAGACCTATCTAAGGAGAGAAAGAGTCTCCAGTGTGCACATGTCAGATTAGAATCACTCACATCTGACTATACTAGATTATACGACACTTCCAAAAAGTTGGAAATTAGTTTCGAAAAACGGCCTGAAGTTGCTGCTTCCTATTCTAACACGTGTCAATTGCCGAATCATTGGAACACGCCCAATACTGTCAGGCCAAACCATACCAAAACTATGCCCAAGAAGACAAATAGGCATGTATTCTTCTATACTAGAAAACCAAAACCTACCAATCATGTACCTCACACTACTTTCAACACTCAACATGCTAAATGTCATTATTGTGGCCTCATTAGTCATATATTTTCTGCATGTAGAATCAGAAAGTTAGTAGATTTAAATGTTTATGCATGGATACCAAAAACTAACCAGTCAGGACCCTACAAAAAATGGGTACCAAAAGTTTCATCTGCAAATTATTTTGTAGGTGGGACGCCCATCACATCCTAGGAGCAAATGGATCCTCGACAGCGGTTGCTCACAACACATGACCGGTGACGCTTCATTATTCGCAACACTTTCGAAGAGAAATAAAGAAGGATACGTCTCCTTCGCTAATAATTTAAGAGGGTACATAATCGGTATCGGTGACATTGGTAAGACTCCCTATCCAGTGATTAAAGATGTTTGTCTAGTTACCGAGTTAAAACATAATGTTCTCAGCATAAGCCATTTAGCTGATCACAGTTATGGTATTAACTTCGTAAAAGATAAATGTACTATAGTTGATAGTTCAACTGGTAGTATTATATCTGAAGGTATTAGGGAAGACAACATATATGTATTCTATTTGTTGGAAGATGCTAACAATGCAGGTAGATATTTGATGGCCAAAAGCGTTGAGAGTCAACTATGGCATATGAGACTCGGTCATACAAACATAGATATAATTTCAAGACAATCTACAAAAAAGTTGGTACGCGGCTTACCGAATATTTCTTTCAAGAAGGATACGGTATATAGTGAATGTGAAAAGAACAAAGCTACCAAATCTGCATTCAAATCCAAGAACATTGTAAGTACCACTAGACCTTTACAACTGTTGCATATGGACTTATTTAGACCAAGTAGAATTGCTAGTCTAGGTGGTAAGTTATATGCATTTGTCATTGTAGATAATTTTTCTAGATATACATGGGTTTATTTTCTTGCACGCAAGAACGATGCATTATCAGAATTTGTCACCTTTTGCAAGAAAGTACAGAATGAAAAAGGGTTCGTGATTACTCGCATTCGTAGTGATCATAGCGACGAATTTGAGAATGCAAAATTCAAGCAATTTTGTGACACACACGGTTATCTGCATAAATTCTCTTGCCCTAGGACTCTGTAACAAAATGGAGTTGTGGAACGTAAGAACAGAACTCTATCTGAAATGGCTAGAGTAATGTTAAATCAGTTTAGTCTACCTAGATACTTGTGGGCTGAAGTTGTAAATACAGCATGCTATATTCTCAATAGGGTTCTAATTCGACCTATATCGAAGAAGACTCCTTATGAACTATGGTTTGATAGAACACCAAATGTTTCATATTTTAAGATCTTTGGTTGTAAATGTTTTATTCTTAATACTAAAGATAGTTTGAGTAAATTTGATAAAAAGGCCGATAAAGGTATATTTTTAGGTTATGCAACAAAGAGCAAAGGATACAGAGTCTTCAACAAAAGAACCATGATCATCGAAGAATCTATCAATGTCAAGTTTAATGAGCTAAATCAACACTTAGACAATGATGACAATGAAGACATAATCACACCAAGTATCACTACTCCAAAACCTTCATACAAAGATGTAGAACCATCACATCAGGCATCAGATGAACCTCCAAGCAAAGAAGCCGAAACTAGCAATCCTAAGACTACACCATAAGAGATAAGATTCTTGGCTAATCATCCAAAGGACTTGGTAATTGGTGAGATTACCAAGGGTGTAAGTACTCATTCCTCGAATAGAGATATAGCTTCTTGTGTTGTTTTTGTTTCGTAGTTTGAACCCAAAAATATTGATGAAGCATATAGTGATAATTTTTGGTTAGATGCTATGCAAGAGGAATTAAACCAATTCGAACGGAATCAAGTTTGGGAACTTGTTCCTAAGCCTATTGATCATCTGGTCATTGGCACCCGATGGGTATTCCGAAATAAGCTGAACGAGAATGGTTTAGTGACTCGTAATAAGGCTCAACTCGTAGCTTAAGGATACAATCAAAAATAAGGTATCGACTACGGTGAGACTTATGTCCAGTTGCGAGATTAGAATCCATTCGCATGTTATGTGCATTTGTATGTTTTCATAATTTTAAGTTATTTCAAATTGATGTAAAATGGTATTTTAAAATAGTTTTATAAAAAGAGAAGTTTATGTAGCTCAACCTCCCGGTTTTACTGATTTTAAATTTCTTAAATATGTTTTCAAGTTGAAGAAAGCCTTATACGGTTTGAAACAAGCCCCTCGTGCTTGGTACGACCGTCTAAGCTCTTTTCTACTTGATAACGGTTTTTCAAAGGGAAAGGTTGACACTACTTTGTTTATAAAATCTTTGAATAACAATAATCTTTTGATTCAAGTTTATGTAGATGATATTATTTTTGGATCTACTGATGAATCTCTTTGTCGAGAATTTTCAAAGTGTATGTAGAATGAGTTTGAGATGAGCATGACGGAAGAGCTGAAATTCTTTCTCGGACTGTAAATCAAACAAACCAACAATAGAACGTTTATAAATCAAGCGAAGTACACAAAGGATCTGTTAAAGAAGTTCGACATGGAAGCAGCAAAGCCACTTAGCACTCCAATGGCGACCTCAACCAAGCTTGATATTGATGAACAAGGCAAACATGTCGACATATGTAAGTATCGAGGTATGATCGGTAGCTTGCTATATTTAACTGCTAGTCGACTAGACATTATGTTTAGTGTTTGCTTATGTGCACGCTTTCAAGCTAATCCTAAGGAATCACATCTGTGCACAGTTAAGTGTATCTTTCGATACCTTAAAGGCACTTCTTCTGTCGGCTTATGGTATCCTAAAACTATGTCGTTTGAACTGACCGATTATTATGAGGCTGATTTTGTCGGATGCAAAGTAGATAGAAAAAGTACTAGTAGTTCATGTCATTTCCTAGGAAAAGCTCTAGTCTCTTGGTTTAGTAAGAAGCAAAATTCTGTTGCATTATCAACAATCGAGGTTGAGTATATCGCCGCAGGACGTTGTTGTGCACAAATTTTGTGGATGAAACAAACTTTAGAAGACTATGGATTACATTTTACACACCTACCCATTTTTTGTGACAATACTAGTTCTATTAATTTGACTAAGAATCCAGTATGTCACTCTCGTACTAAACATATCGAGATTCGACATCACTTTCTTAGAGATCATCAACAAAATGGAGATATAGACCTTGTATACATAGACACACAGAATCAATTAGCTGACATACTCACAAAACCTCTAGCGGAAGATCGTTTCAAATATTTACAACAAGAATTAGGAATTTTAGATATCAATAATATTAATTAATTTTGTTTTATTAATTAATTTATTCGATACTCAAAAATTATTTTTGAGACAAGCCTAAAAAGAGTCTGTCTGTCCGTTAGCTGGGACAGTACTCCTACAGCTAATCTGAGACAGATGCTGAGTAAAGAATATTAATTTATAAAATAATATTAATTATATTATTTTGAGATTTAAAATTACAAAAATCTGAATTAAACATTTAAAACGAATTAATGAAAAAGATGTGGCCTCATTGTTATTTTTCTTACACATATATAGCCAGACAACCCTTGGCGAATTCGGCCCGAGTTTGATCTGAATTCGGCCATAGTTTGGCCGGGTCTATGTATGTACTAGACAGAACCCGAGGCTCCCATCTTCTTCATTCTTCCAAACTACATCAAACAGCAGCAGCATCGCCCCAAAACCCTAGCACTTCTCCACCTTTGTTATTCCAATCCGCGTGGAGATCTTCGTCCAAACTTTGGATTCGTGCGAAGAATTTTGCCCTCTATAACATATCCAATTCTTGGAAGGTATAATTCATTCTCTCCTCAATTTTCAAATTATTAGGGTTTTTAGTTTTTGTGATAGAATGCCTAAGGGATTCAATCCTTTCAAGAGGAAGAAGACCAATGCCAGTGATGAGGCATCATCTTCGGATCCACATACGGATTCCCTCTTTTCTCTGGTCCAATCGGATGACGGTGCATCGGACGATTTTTACTTCAAAACTCCCGACCAAGCCTTATTGTGGAATGCTAATTTCATTATGCGTACTATTTGTACCGGATCTCCGATCAAGTGGACCGTCTTTTCCGACCATCATCCTTACTTTGAGGCATTAGGGTTGCAACGCTTTGTTTCTTTACAATTCCCTATAGCTACTAATGCCATTAGATTATTTTATTATAATTTTGTGTTAGACACTTTTACCATGAGAACTCTTGTCGGCGGGTTAGATATCGAGTTTACTGATGAAATATTAGCAAAAATCATTGGTATTCCAAACGAAGGTGCCCCGTTCGATGACATCACTGATTTCAATTTCTCCGATGGTACGACTCTCGTTAGTTTCAAGAATGAGCTTTATGCGTCCGCACGTGCTCGTCCTGGAAAGTTCAAGGCCAATAACTTGAACTTGTTTAACTACGAATTACATCACATCATCTATTCCACTTTACTTCCAAAGATGATGTCACTGCACTTGAGCTCTCTGCTCTATATCACATTCTTAAGAGGATTCCTTTTTCTGCCCCTAAGACTATTATTCAGACGATGGGTAGATGTCGCGGAAGAGACCGTAACCTCTCTTATGCGATAATCATCCCACGCATTTTTCAGAGATTTGACATTGACATATCCACTTGTGTTGTTGACCCTGAGCCCAAGTTCCTCAAACTCTCTCGTCGCAGCATTGCCACTGTTCTTCCACCTACTGCACCTGCTCCTCCTGTACCTACTCCTACAGCTCCTGGTCCTCCTCAGTCCTACCCTATGACATTTGAGGGTATTCATCAGCACCTATCAGATCTGCAGTCATTCTATGTTGACACTTCCAGGGAACGTGAGTTCCATGACATGACTCGGTTCCAGGCTATTGCCAATTCCTTCGTCGATCTGCGATTTGCACATACGGGTCACTCAGCTAGCTCTCTACCTCGCGACCCTTCTATTTCTGGCTACCGTATTGATGATGAGGCGGTCCACTCTCTATTCCAGCTAGGGCACGCTTACGATTGGTATCGTACTTCTGGTGCTACTCCTCATACTTCTGGAGCTGGTACTTCTGGAGCTGGTCCATCTGGACATGCTGGCACTACAGCCGATGAGGATGATAATTTTTGAGATGTTATATATTGAGACTGATATTTTGTCTTATGTTTACTTGGAAATGCTCCGACATTCTAAGATATTATTAGTACTCTTATTTTAGTTATTTTTTTCGACTCATCACAGACATGTTTTTATTATGCCTCAGTTTGGCATATGTTTCACTTAGTTTATTATTCAGCTTTTTATTTGTTTCAACATTATCTCTCTTTTTATGCTTCTATATAAACTGCCTGTGACAAATACCATGCCTATGTTGTCTATACAATTTTTTTACTGTTTATACCATGCCTGTAATGAATGTTTTATATATATTTCTCGTGTTTCTTCACTGTTTGTTACATATGTATTTATTGCGGGGGAGCTTTCTCATTTGCAATTATTTTGCTAAGTGACAACGGAGGAAAAATAGGATCTAACATCTTCATGAATGCAGGTTATGAACGATTTTTGTTTTCTCTGGTATTACACATTTTTGAATTGATCCATACTTAGATGTTATATAGGCAAAGTTTGTCAATTATCAAAATGGGGAAGATTGTTGGCCCATTGGTCATGGTCAAACCTGATTTTAGTAATTGATCAAACTCTGTCTCGATGCAAGGCAATTCAGATGTTTACCTACGACGTTTTGGACACTGCTTAACGATGGATATCTACGATGTTCAAGACTGAAGCTGTTTGCCATTCAGAATGTATTTCCTTCAAAGCAATGTAATTTTTTACTTTATTGAGTCTAGGAATACATTGTACACCAAGTCGTACTGGCAAATAGGCTGTCCGAAATCATTTTTCAAAATCACCCTATCCTTTTAAAAATGACCTATATTTTTGAAAAATACCTATTTTACAAAAAGCTTCTGAAGGACTTTTCAAAAACCAAAATGATTTTTCTCAAAATCAACTGGCAGAACCCTAGCAGAACTCGGCCAGAGTTCGGCCAAGTTGAACGTTATGTGAACGTTTAATTTTGAACTTGGTCACCCTTCAGTTGCGGTTTGTTACAAAAAGCACTGTCAGAGTTCTGCCCAAATTCTGCCAGAATTCTGTCTTTGTAAAAAAATATAAATAGAGAAGGATTTCGATCATTTTAAATCAACCAATTCACTTTCAATCTTTTCTCTTCTAAAGCTTATATTTTCTCCAAAGAGTTCTCAAAAGCTTACATTTTCAAATCCCAAGCCAGTTACAATCCTCTAGTCGATTTGCCAGTACGGTACGGTCTAGAAGTTTCAGAGCGGTTGTAATCAGAGGCTTGATTGAAGAAACAACTCTTCACAATTGAAGTTGGTCGAGTTCTTCGTATAAAAGCTTGCATTTGTAGAAGTTAGAGTTCTTTCGACTGGACTAGTCCTCACAAGAGGGAAACCAGTATAAATCTCGGTATTTGCGTTTGCCTTCTGATCACTTTTTTATTACTGTCATTTACTTTGTGATTATTTTTATATCTGTGATCTAACTGCTAACAAGATTTTTTAATTAGCAATATTCCACTGCCTACTCTATTCACCCCCCTCTAGAGTATTCTGCTTTATGATTTCGTTCCTACATCTCATTTTATCCCTTTCAGAATTGGCAAATCAACGAATCAGCTTACAAAGATGTACCTCAGGCAGATAGTCCGATTGCATGGAGTGCCAGTTAGTATCATATCAGACAGAGATTCAAGATTCACATCGCACTTTTGGCAGAGTCTTCAAGAGAGTTTGGGAACTCGTCTCAAGTTCAGTTCAGCATATCATCCGCAGATAGATGGTCAGTCAGAACACACGATTCAGATTCTCGAAGATATGTTGCGATCATGTACACTCGACTTTGGTAGTTCATGGGAAGATCACCTTCATCTCGTGGAGTTCTTCTAAAATAATAGTTTCCAGGCCAGTATCCAGATGACACCGTTTAAGTCACTGTATGGCAGAATATGCAGATCACCTTTAGCCTGGAATGATGTAGGCGAGAGGCAGATGCTTGGTCCAGAAATGGTTACTCAGACTATCAAGGTAGTCAGACAAGTTAGAGATCATCTTCAAGTTGCACAAGATCGTCAGCGTCATTGGGTCGATTCTTATCGGCGTCCTCTTGAGTTTTCTATCGACGATAACGTATTCCTTAGGATCTCGTCTACCCGTGTCGTCATTCGATTCGGCTTACGGGGAAAGCTTAGTCCTAGGTATATAGGGCCGTTTGACATTCTCGAGTGAGTAGGTGATGTGTCCTATCGTCTCGCTCTTCTACCGTCGTTACGTGAGGTACATAATATATTCCATATATCCCAATTATGACGGTATATCCCGAATTCGAGCCATATCCTTGATCATTCAGAATTGATTGTTGGTACCAACCTTTTGTATGAGAAAATACCGTATCCATATTGGACCGAAGAGAGAAGATACTCAAGAACAAGATTATTAAGTTAGTCCGTGTTGCTTGGGGTCATCACCCTTTGGGTGAGTCAACTTGGAAACGTGAGGATGATATCCGATCGCGATATCCACACCTGTTTGACTCATAAGGTATAATGTCTTTCTTATGCCTTATGCACTTAACTCCTTGCTTGCATGAATGTTTGCTTGATAAATTGCTAGTCATATATTGCCTTTGGTTAGTGTAGCTTGTCCCGACATCTCTAGCCTCCTGATTAAATTTCAAGGACAAAATTCTTTTAAGGTGGGTAAAGTTGTCACTCTTGTTTTCCGTTATACGTATTTTTATTATACGTATACGGATTTCTGACGTTTGTCAGGTGGATCATAGTTAGACTTGTCCGGCTTAGCCTAGTCTTGGTTTAATCTTGACTTGGTTATTTTGGTTTGGTTCAACATTTTGGCTTGGTTGGTTTGAGATGGTTTGGGCTTAATACATAAGTCAACTACACTCTCTCTCCTCCATAACTTTTATTTACTTCTTCATCTTCTTCATTTACTCCGCCCACCTACACCCATGCCCTAGGAAAGTACAACTTGCTTCATGATGGATCTTCCATTTTATTTTTCCATTCTCTTCTCCACTTGATTCTAAGACTCTTTAGAGCTTGGCATTTTCGATTTTGATGGATAGATTTTTGTAGATCTAAGTTTTGATCATTTCTTATTTTTCTTGTTTTTGATCTATTAAAGCTTGGTATTTCCTAAAACCAGTTGTCCCAGGCTGTAGAAAATCTCATTCTATGCAGTGTAGACCCATGGAAGTCCTAATTTGGACTTGTTTTGAGCAAGTTTTGGCATTTTGAAGTTTTCGGGTTCCATGGGTTCTTCTTTGCTGTTTTGGAGAAGAAGAACAGTGCCAGACGCCACCTACCCCACGCGTGCTTCTTAGTGCACTGCAACCTGCCCCGCACGCACTTCTTTGCGCGGTGCACCCTGACCCAACGCGCGCTTCTTAGCACGGTGCAACCTGAGTCTGACGCAACCCGACCTCGCGCAGCCCAGCCTGGCACAATCTAGCCCAGTGCCCCTTGGGCCCTGGCTTAACCTGACATGGCGTACCCCAGTCAGGCGCAACCTGACATAGCCCACCCCAGTCTGGCGCAACCTAGCCTCGTGCAGCCTAGTGCCTGTCGCAACCCGACTTGGCCCGACCTGTTCTGGCGCAACCCAGCCTATCTTAACCCGACTTGCCTTGGCGCAACTCATTGCCCTGGCACAACTTGACCCGACCTTGTGCATTCTAGTGCCTGGCACCCCAGTTCCTAGGAGCAACCGAATGTTTGGGCACAACCTGTAGCCTTGGCACCCCTAGTACCTGGCGCAGCCTTTTACCCTGACGCAACTTGGCTAATGCCACTTGTTGGCCATGGTACTGCTTGCCCCTTGCATGATCTGTCATTTAATTATTGGTTTTATGTTAATTACTTATCCTTGTTATTTGACCTATCTTGTGACGACCAGACTCAATAACTTGCTAAGCATAGCATGACTTGCCAATATTGATGTTGACATGAGCACGACATAAAAATCTGGATAGTAGCCCGTCAAGGCACACTCTTGACTAGCACTCTTGGCATGATAAGTGCCTTGATAAGGCATATATAATCTTGATAGTGGCCCGTCGAGGCACACTCCTGACAAGTAATCTTGACAAGTAACAAGTAACCTGGCATGACGTGATAATCTTGAACATTGTTGCGACAGCTACCCTGACTTGCTAAGTAAATCTTGTCTTGACACCGTGGTTGATTTTCTTGATTTTGCCTGTATAAGCTACCTGTCTCGTCTTACGTCATGTCTAGGACATGAATTCCTGGTTACCACGGTCAGGATTTCATAATGAATCTGACTAGGTTAATGACTAGATCGATCAAGTAGTTCATATAGAGAGATTTTCCCAGTTACAGGTGATTTCGTTATCCCGGCCATACCAGAAGGACTTGTAGCCTGCCGACGAGTAGGGCACATTTTCAGCTCACTGTCATGTGGGGCACTTCTTGAAAGCATAAGTACTAAAAGTACACCAGTAAGCTTGATAACTCTTGTAACTCTAATAAATCCCCTCGCCTGGATAACCTGGATAGCTGCAGGGCTTGTGACTGCAGGAACATCTTATTGTATCTTGTTAGTAACTAGGCTTGTGATAACCCTAGTTAGTTAAAGTATCAAGTCGTACACTTTGCTTGGCCGTGAATAATGGATACAATCCAGTTTAGCCTTGTCTAATCGATGCCAGTCTATCATTACTCCATCGCATGCTTGCTTATGCTTTACTCTTGTCGATAATTGGTTGGAAACTAAGCTCTGTTAAGGTGAAGGGTTACAACCCCAGTCCTTGTTTGGTTTACGGGTTGTAACTTGGCTACCGAAATAGTCCCTTAGTTGTTTATCGTTTATCACCTTGTTTTCTCTAACTTATGTCTTTTATTACCATTTATGTTTTCATGTGCTAATATACTGGTTTTAGTTCTTAAGTGAAGCCTCCTTGTGGCACTTGCTCTTCTGGGGTCTGACCCAGCTGGTTTTGTATGGCCAGACTTCGGAGCAGGACTCGAGGATCCTCCAACCTTACAGCCAGATGGTGATCACTAGGCGCAACCCTGATAACGAGTGGGTTCTTATTTTGCTCTCCCACTCTCTTGTAAAAATATTCTTTTATGGCGTTTAGCCGTCGAGCAAGTGTTAGCTCGTTTGCAACTTTACTTACTATCTTTCTACGGGCTGTAACATGATTGACAAATCCTAGGGTTGATCATGTATGATTGAAACTCTTGCTAGTCTTCACATTTTATATAACTAGCTTCATGATCATCTGAATATGTAATGTTTGGGATGCCTTACTTTGTATGTCTGATGATCTAACATCTTATAACATTTACTTACTTGCTTGAGATTGAGACACTAGGCTTGTTCAGGACCATAAGAGAATGTTGGCTTATAGATAAACCCTCATGCAACTAGACAGCCGTGACAGTATATCGATGTAGATTATACTTCAATGTAAGTAGCTGGCTGTATCTGTCCCCACTTTCCAGTATTCTGGTTCTGGGGCGTGACAGTTCCGTATATCGAGACAGAGTTTGATCAATTATTAAAATCAGGCTTGACCGTGACCAATGGGCAAACAAAAAGTATGTAGGACTAGAACGTACATGCCAGCCGTATAATAAATATATGTAAGCTGTATTTTGTAGTATATCAATAGCCATGAATTAACTAAATGTCATCCACAAAAATAAAGAATAATAATAGCATAAAATCAAATCTGAGCTTGCCATTGTACAAACTGCTGGATGGAGACAAATCTACTACCAAGCATTTAAACTAGATGATAAGGGAAATATCAGATTGAAGGAATACATGCAGTTAAATGGTCCAAGAGCATGTTATCTTCGATAGAGAGAGAAGATATGATCTCGGCTGGAGCTCCTGTAAAAAGTCATAAAAATACACCTGGAGAGATCATCAGATCCTCATAGGGACATAACAAGATACAAAACATATGCCATATAAACTATGTAAAACAAAGAATACATGTAACTGGGTGCATAACTAATCTACTGTGAATATGTAGTTAAAAATAAACCTTCAACGCATGGGCCCTCTAGCTATATGGGATTGGTGTAGTCCCCACTCTGGGCACCATGGGCCTACGTCTATAACGCTCCATGAACGTCAGAGGGAATTAGTAGCAGTAGGGTGATCCTACCTGCATCTCCGACGGAGCTCACAGGTTACAATGGATAAGTGCATATGTGGCCCACATGTTAAGGAACTATTCTCTCCACCCTATGCACCTACCTAGGTCATATCCACAAAATTGTACCTCTACCAACTGCCAAGTCTCCAAGCATGCATCTATTTGGCGGTTAAACCTAACGCATGCACACGGGTGATCAGCTAACACACAAGTACCGCTTTCAACATATAAACGGCTAGAGATAAATACGGCTCATTGCCCGCTTGGCAAGCGTGCGACGACTATCTTTCCAGATTAGACCAGTAGTGAATAAGGCACGTCGCACGCTTGGCTTAGCGGTGACAACTATCTTTCCAGATTAGACTAGTAGGGGTGGTTCCAATATGATTGGAAATGTTTACATATCTACTCGAGTATCTTCCCGTCCCGACAAGTGCAAGTGAATCCATATCCCGACACATAAATCAAGTACAAGTCCAGCCAGAAAGTAAGTGGTGCCACTAGGTGTTTCCAGTAGGTGGTTCCAGTGAGTGATTCCAGAAGTCGGGGCCAGACACGTATAATACAAGTGTCACGAGTGAATAAATCCAGAAATACCAATCCGTGTTGTATTAGAGAATCAAATAATACTATACTAGAAGCTCAATTATTATGATGATAAAATAAATAAAAACTATCAGAGAATGTACTCGCCTGCGATTCTGAGCAGTAAATAAGGGTCGATGTCCTAAGTGGTGTCACACAAACCTATATTTGAAATATACAGAGTTATTTTGTGTTCTAGATTAAACAACAAACTTAAATGCATTAACTACATGCTTTCAGGCCTTATTAAGGTTAATACAAGTCAAATTAGGTCAAAGTTAGCCAACTAAGTCAATACTAGTCAATCTAAGTCATTTCTAGTCAATCTAGGTTTTCTAGTCTATACCAGGCCATACCAAATCCATTATATTACCCTTACCCCCAGTCTATGTATCTATAGGTTTACCCACATATCCTTACATATTCATATCACATGGGTGTGCCAAGGTCTTTGATACACCAAACCCCTAACCAATAGGTGAACACTTTAATGATGTAGTAATCCTAGTATCCATATATACTTGTATATACATATATAGTATTTACCTTAATATGATAATCACTACAAGAAAAAGGCTTTTCTTGATGGTTTTTGGCTATTAAGAAAGGGGTATCTTGACGGTTGCGGATCCGTCAAATAGGCCAGAGTCAAGGAAAGTCCCTACTTTTCTTGACGGTCGCTGACAGGACCTTTTTTGACAGTTTTTGGCCGTCATATGAAATAGTTTTCTTGACCATTTTTAGCCGTCAAGAAAGCAGTTTTGAAAAACCGTCAATGTAGGTCAAAACTTTTCTTGACTCCGGCCTAGATAATGATTAAAAACCGTCAATAAAAGGTCCTTCTGCAGCAGGATTGAGTTAATTGTTGACGTTTTATAACCGTCAAGAGAAACAAAATTTTGTATAGCAAAAATTCTATTTATAATTATATATTATGAATCGAACACACACATAATGTCAATAATCCAGAAAAGATACATACATCAAATAACTATAAAACCCAATTTTTATATTATTAAATATATTGTTCATACACCACAAACTTCCAATACATCCAACACTTGTCAAACCACAAACATATCCAACCAAAGTATGTAGTTTCCATACACTTTAAACAACCAAAACTGATAATTATACAAATAAAACCAAAATAGGTAGCAAACCCGGCCGGAGCACATCCCTCCCATACTTACAACACCTTCATTTTCTATGTAGTTCCTGTGAGAAGAAGAGAAATATATTTAATCACTTATGTGCACATGTTTGTATAAATTGATAACTGATAACAAAATAAAATAACCATGAGGCCTACAAGTCAATATATTAATCAAATTCTAGTCTCAAACTGTTCACGAAAAATTAATTTGCTGAGAATATGTTGGCACATTTTCTTTTGAGCAAAAAATTAATAAAACATACTAATGTTGTTAGAAAGAAATATATCTGAAGAACGTATAGATTTTTCCAAGTGCGAACTAGTTAAGCCAGCTTGCCCGTCCACAAGTGTGCTATACTATACCTGTGACCATTTCATTAATGTGATATATATAAGCAAATTATTAAATCAGGAATATCAGTGGCACCTTAGCATTATTGTTCAAATCTAGAAGTATAGAATATGAGCTTAGATCTCTATGTATCACAAAGAATGAGTTCTCAAACTGACTACTTAACTTAAAATATGTCCATTCATATTGTGACCTTGACTTGACAATAATATAATTCGATTAAGAAAAAGAAATTTGGAAGTGTTGAAGCCATCTAGTTTCTATCAATCTAATACTCCTTTTTGGAGCACCATTTCCCTAGTAGATGTAATATTAATATGTAGGTACTATGCCCTCTCAGATCCAATATTTAATATTTATGTAATTCGCTTAGGTGCACTCGCTCCTTGGTTATATTCAGTAAATCACAGTATAAAGAAACTCACTCGAAATCAGATGCCAATATAGTTACATATTTGTTGGAGTTTGGTCTTTTTCTAAGTGAATTTTAGTCCCACATCGGCTAGACCAAAGGAGTTGTATCTCTATATAATAGCTTTCCTAATTTAGAGATGCACATGTGGTGTGGAGGTGCACATGGGTGTGCCATGTGGGGTTATTTTTCTAATGGAAAAAGGGCTAAATCAACAATAAAAGAATTCATGCTTTTTGCTCTTGGGAAATTCATTTCTATGGGAGCTAAGCCCCGTAGGGGCTTAGCGACTCGGACTCGGACTCGGACTTGGTCTCGGACTCGGGCTCATGGGCTCATGAGGCGTAATGTGGCGTTTTGTTGGCACACTTTGTACTTAGCACGTCAGCATCGTCGCTCGGCGCATAGTGCACTTTAGTTGCGCTCGTTGCACTAGCCACTTGCGCTGCCACGTTCCGCAAGACCAGTTGTGCTGCCCCGTTGCGTATGCCCAGTTGCGTAAGCCCAGTTGCGCTACCCAGGTGCGCGCCCAGGTTGCGCTCAGGTTGCGCTTGGATGCACTGGGTTGCATTGGGTTGTGCAGGGTTACACAGGGTTGCGCAGGTTGTTCGGGTTGTGCGGAAGTGCTGGTCGCGCTGTGTGCGCAGTGTGTGCAGTGCGTGCAGTGCTCGCAGTAAGCGCAGCTCAGTGTCGTGTGGAGTGCAAGAAGCGCAGGGTACGCGCAGTTGGCGCAACTTGCAGCAGAACGTGTGTTTGCATATTCTGGGCGGTTGCTACATGTTCGAGGTAGTTATTACCACGTCCCTAACTTTATGGCAACCGAACAGTTGCTGCAGGGCCTATATAAGGCATCCTCGCTCTCTCAAGGCTGATTACAGAATAGAGAGAAGCTACCATAGAAAGTTTACGAAGTATTTTTTAGCACAAGTAAACAGAGAATTCAGACGTATTCTTTAACACAGTTCCGATTGGAATTTGCTTGCAAATTCTAACAGCCTTTGAGAGAGAGGAAAGGCGCCACACCAGCGTTGCTTTTGTACGGGAGTTCGTATCCATCCGAGGAGTCAGAAGAGCAGGAGTGTTCCAAGTTCTCTGACGAACTTGCTGGTTCCTGGAAGCTGTTCGTGTAGGGCAAATAAAGCTTTGAGCAACGGTGACCATTCACCCCACCAGGCCATCTTCCATCTTTCGCCTGTCATCTTCTTCACTGCTGTGATTACGAAATCTTTTTAGATTCCCGTAATATCATAACGATATCTTTTTAGATCTTCGTTATACTTGCGCAACCTTCCTAGAAGTGTTGTGTTGAAACATTGTTTTTAAAATTGTTTTATATTCTCAGTTTTCTATCGAAAAATTGTGCCCTGGCAATAACAATCTCAAAGGTTTATTGCTACGATGGAAAACTTTAATGCTTCACTCCTCAATACTGACTTCTGTAAGTTAGAAAAGTTTGATGGAGAGCATTATTAAGTCTGGAAGAGGAAGGTTTATCTCACTCTTCAACTCAGAGACGTTGATCACGTGCTTCTTGAAGAGGAACCTACTGTTCCAGATACTGGGTCTGCTGCCGCCATTACAGCGGCTACTAAACTTCAGGCCAAGTAGAGAAGGGAGAATAGCATTTGCAGGTTGCTTATCCTGAATGCTTTGGAGGATTCTCTAGCAGAATCCTACAGTAAGAAACTAATTGCCAGAGACATATGGAAGTCTCTGGAGAAACTGTACGAAGAAGACAAAAACAGGAACAAGATATTTGTGGTTGAAAAATATCACAAATAGCTCTTTGAGGACGAGAAGTCCATGCCGCCGCATGTAAAAGAATTTCTGAAGCTGCGATAAAAGTTGGAAGAGGAGGCGATGCCCCTCCCCGACAAGTTTGTTGTTGGAGGGATTGTTTCAAAGCTCCCCGCTGGGTGGAGTAAGTTCTATGCAAATATGCATAGGAAGAAGCTTGAGATCAGCCTTGAAGATCTCTTGCTGGAAATCTATGTTGAGGACCAGATGCGGGCTCAACTCAAGGTGGACGCACTGTCCAAGAAATTGGCTAACGCCAATTTGGTTCATACCAAGGAACCAAGGGAAAAGCAGACGGCTTCCCAGAGCAAGAAAAAGGGCCCTAACAATCAGAACGTGAAGGGGACTTTCTTCAAGCGAAATAAGGCAAAGTCTCAGATGCCTTGTTTCAAGTGTGGCAAGAAGGGCCACTTTAAGAATGAATGTAAAACAAAGACCAAGCAATCAGAGCAAGGAGATCCTAGTAAGGTATCTATGATCACTGACGTTGTTGCTATGATTGCACAGGTTGATACAGTAAGGACTGACTCTGACTGGGGGGGTAGACACTGGAGCCTCCTGCCATGTCTGCTCCAGTAAGGAGTGGTTTGCCACCTACACACCTACTTCTGAAGTTGTTATGATGGCGAACCAGGCTCAAGCTGAAGTACTCGGGATCGGGACGGTGGTATTGAAGCTGACTTCGGAGAAGTCTCTGACGCTTCAAGGCGTGAAGCACGTACTGCTATCGCCAAGAACCTGATCTCGGGAGGCCTACTCTGCAATACAGGCCTCAGAATGGACATCAATGCTGGCCAGATGGTGATGTCTATCAAGGAAACATATTTTGGGAAAGCTTTTTATACCAAAGGAATGTTCAAAATTTAGCTTGTAAATCAGTCCAATGTAATTAATGTGATTAATGAAATCACTCCTTCTGCTTATACTCTTGGGTTGTGGCATAATAGGCTAGGACATGTTCATTGTAAACGAATAAACAGAATGTCTAGTCTAGGACTTATCTCTAAGTGTGGGGGTAAGGTAGAGAAATGTGATGTTTGTGCTCAAACAAAGATCACAAGGAAACCCTTTCCTCGGGTTAATCAAATTACAGATCTTCTGGAGTTGGTACACTCCGATATCTGTGATTTCAAACAGTTCTCTACAAAGGCCGGGATGAAGTATTTCATAACCTTCAACGATGACTTCTCAAAGTATGCGTTCGTCTACTTGTTGAAGGCTAAAGACGAAGCATTCGAGAAGTTCAAGGAGTTCAGAGCCGAAGCTGAGCGGCAGACTGGACAACAACTCATAATGATAAGAATTAATCGAGGTGGGGAGTACAGGTCTCATGAATTCGCATCGTTTTGTAAAGAACATGGAATTGTCAATGAGACTACGGCTCCGTACTCTCCTCAATCAAACGTTGTAGCAGAGAGAAAGAACAGAACGTTAACAGAAATGATTAACTCAATGTTGTTGACTGCTGGTCTTCCTAAGTGCTACTGGGGAGAAGCTGTATTGACGGCCACTTTTATTCTAAATAGAGTGCCTCATGCAACTTCAGACGTTACTTCTCATGAACTCTGGTTCAAGGTCAGACCTAATTTGAATGTCATTCGAGTGTGGGGGTGTCTGGCATATGTCAAGCTTCCAGATCTGAAGATTCAAAAGCTTGGGACAAGGACTACTAAGACGATCTTCTTGGGGTATGCCGAAAAGAGTAATTCTCGGAGATTTCTTGATATTGAGTCAAATCATATCATTGAATCTCGCGACGCAGAATATTTTGAAGACAAATTTGTAAGACACAAAAATATTGTTCTTTTGGATGTTCCGGAGAATAATGAGGATGCGCAAGAAACTGAAGTCTTCAATGAAGATGTGGTCCAAGAAGATGTTGTTGTTGAAACAACGGTTGAACCAGAACAAGATGAGCCGTCAGCTAAGCGTGTGAGGAGGTCGAAGGACTTCGGAAGTGACTTTGTCACCTATCATGTGGAAGCTGATCCGCTTACCTATGATGAGGCGATGAAGACCAGAGACGCAATTTTCCAGAAGGAGGCGATTGACAATGAAATTGATTCCATCACCTCAAATAACACTTGGGTATTGGTTGATCTTCCTGAAGGAGTGAAACCCATCGGATGCAAATGGATCTTCAAGAAGAAGATGAAAGCAGATGGAACTATTGACAAGTTCAACGCTAGTTTGGTAGCTAAGGGGTTTTCTCAGAAGCAGGGGATTGACTATTTTGACACGTATTCTCCAGTAGCTCGGATGACCACCATCAAAATGTTGATTGCTCTCGCAGCAATACATAAGATGGTGATACATCAGATGGATGTGAATACGGCTTTCCTAAATGGCGAGATAACTGAAGAGAGTTACATGCAACAGCCAGAAGGATTTGTCATCGGGGATCTTGAAGACAAAGTCTGCAAGTTGGTAAAATCTTTGTACGGTCTTAAACAGTCTCCCAAGATGTGGTATGAGAAATATGACAAAGTTATAAGGTCAAATGGCTATATGGTCAGCGATACAGACAAGTGTGTTTACACAAAGTTCGCTGATGGAAGAGGTGTGATCGTTTGTCTGTACGTGGACGACATGCTTATCCTAGGTACGGATATTAGCTGTGTCACAGAGACAAATAAATTCATCTCAAGCAAGTTCAATTTGAAGGACTTGGGAGAAGCTGATGTGATCTTGGGGATCAAGATCATCCGGACAGACACTGGACTAGCGCTGTCACAGTCTCATTATATTGAGAAAATGATCACTTGTTATGGGTATCAGGATCTTCCAGGGATCGATACGCCATACAGGTGTGATCTGAAGCTGAAGCCTAATTCAGAAGAAAGCGTCATGCAGCTGGAGTATGTAAGCATAATCGGAAGTTTTATGTATGCTACTACTGCCACAAGGCCTGACATAGCTTTCGCCGTGGGAATGCTGAGTCGTTTCACGTGCAACCCAGGTGCTGAACACTGGAAAGCTGTAAAACGGGTTATGAGATATCTCAAGAAGACTCAGACATATGCACTGTACTACAGCGAAGATCCGCAGGTAGTGGAAGGCTTCAGTGATGCCAGTTGGTGCTCAGAGGTGGAGAGAGAGAGGTCCACAGGTGGATTCATTTTCACAATGGGTGGAGATGCTATATCGTAGAAATCGAAGAAACAGACTATGCTCTCGCGGTCATCCATGGAATCTGAGTTCTTTGCACTTGATACCACAGCCGAGGAAGCAGAATGGCTTTGGGAGCTCATGTATGATCTTCCAGTGGTTGGGGCACAAATATTGGCGATACCGATATACTGCGACAACCAGACAACTGCGGCGGTAGCATCAAATGACCACTTCAACGGGAAGAAAAGGACTGTGCGGTTGAAGCACAGGGCAGTACACGATCTGATCAAGAGAGGTGTTCTTGCAGTGATTGATGTTCGGAGTCAGGAGAACCTGGCGGATCCGTTCACCAAGGGCCTTAAGCGTCAGCTGGTCGATGACACAGCTTATAAAATGGGCTTGAAGGCATTCTGATATTGTATTATTGTATTCCTACCATAAAGTTTTATGTTATTAGTTCAAAGATTTATCTACAAGGCATCTAGCTTTTAGTTCAAGGGAGGACCACTAATCGGAAGAATATCAAGAACGGTGGGTACATGTTCTATTAGGCATGGAGAGGTTGTGGACATATAACCACTGTTGTCTACTGTTATTTTCTGCAGAAAACGGTTCCTGTGGGAAGGTTGGCTTAATTGCCTTAATGAGTTCTCAGGCAGAGTGAATGCCTGGTGTGCTTTACAGGAAGCACAGTAGAGCAGCACTACAAGGAGTGAAACTCCATGCTACAGTGGGGTGACTCCACGATGAGGTTCCTATATGTGGGGTGCTGCACAGGAATAGGATAAAGCCTCGGCTTTGCAGGCCAAGTCACAGTGGCGTAGCACCGCAAATAGGCAGTTAGCCTAATATTGTATGTTAAAATAAAGAGGAGTGTAGTCAGCACTACAATGAGGAGGAGTTCCTCATATTACAGTGGCACGACACCACGATGAGGTACCCGGTTAGGGATAAAGCTTCGGCCTTGCAAGCCATGTCGTTGTGGCATAATACCGCAAGGGAGCTTAAGGCTTCATGCTGGACAGTTTGGCACTACAAAGAGGCAGTTGTCTCATGCTACAGTAGTATGACACTACAAAGGTTCCCAGATATGGGGTGATTCCCAGAGAGGGGTAATACCTTGGCTTTAAGCCATGTCATAGCGGCGTAGTACCGCAACGGAAGCGCAAAGCGCTTCATGCCATGTCTCTTCATAATGAACTCACCTATAATATATGGACAAAGAGATATCAGGCCATCTCTTGAGGGTAAACTTGTAGATGCCCAAAATTATACACTAAAACCAGGCTGGCACAGGGCCTTTAATGTGTAGCCAGAAGCACACGTAACTACATTATGCGAGTGAAAAAAATTTCAGCTATGATGCAGAATTCAAGGCTTAGTCCATTCTTGTATTATAGTCTGTTGTTTGACCCACACGGGAAGATTTAAGTCGTAAGCGACATCTCTCCTAATGCATGATGGACAGTTACTGTGGAGAACACTTATACCCATATATATATAGAGATATGTGGGGGATTGTTGGCGTTTGGTCTTTTTCTAAGTAAATTTTAGTCCTACATCGGCTAGACCAAAGGGGTTGTATCTCTATATAATAGCTTTTCTATTTTAGAGACGGACATGTGGTGTGGAGGTACATATGGGTGTGCCATATAGGGTTATTTTTCTAATGGAAAAAGGGCTAAATCAATAATAAAAGCATTCATGTTTTTTGCTCTTGGGAAATTCATTTCCATGGGAGCTAAGCCCCGTAGGGGCTTGGCGACTCGGACTCGGACTCGGACTTGGACTCGGGCTCATGGGCTCATGAGGCGTAATGTGGCATTTTGTTGGCACACTTTGCACTTTGCACTTGCAAGGAGCGCTGGGTGTGTACTTTGCACTTGCAACGAGCGCAACTAAAGCGCACTATGCGCCTAGCGTCGATGCTGATGTGCTAAGTGTAAAGTGCGCCAACAAAATGCCACATCCGAGTCCGAGTCCGAGTCCGAGTCCGAGTCGCTAAGCCCCTACGGGGCTTAGCTCCCATAGAAATGAATTTTCCAAGAGCAAAAAGCATGAATGCTTTTATTGTTGATTTAGCCCTTTTTCTATTAGAAAAATAACCCCACATGGCACACCCATGTGCACCTCCACACCATAAGTGCATCTCTAAAATAGGAAAGCTATTATATAGAGATATAACTCCTTTGGTCTAGCCGATGTGGGACTAAAATTCATTTAGAAAAGGACCAAACTCCAACAATCCCCCACATATCGCTATATATATGGGTATAAGTGTTTCCCACAGTAACTGTCCATCATGCATTAGGAGAGATGTCGCTTACGACTTGAATCTTCTCGTGTGGGTCAAACAACACACTATAATACAAGAATGGACTAAGCCTTGAATTCTCCATCATAGCTGAAATTCTTTCCACTCGCATAATGTAGTTACGTGTACTTCTGGCTACACATTAAAGGCCGTATGCCAGCCTGGTTTCAGTGTATAATTTTGGGTATCTACAAGTTTATCCTCAAGAGACGGCCTGATATCTCTTTGTCCATACAATATAGGTGAGTTCATTATAAAGAGACATGGCATGAAGCGCTTTGCGCTTCCCTTGCGGTGCTATGTTGCTATGACATGGCTTAAAGCCAAGGCATTACCCCTCTCTGGGAATCACCCCATATCTGGGAACCTTTGTAGTGTCATACTACTGTAGCATGAGGCAACTGCCTCTTTGTAGTGCCAAACTACCCAGCATGAAGCCTTAGGCTCCCTTTCGGTGTTATGCCGCAACGTCATGGCTTGCAAGGCCGAGGCTTTATCCCTAACCGGGTACCTCATCGTGGTGTCGTGCTACTGTAACATGAGGAACTCCTCCTCTTTGTAGTGCTGACTACATCCCTCTTTATTTTAATATACAACATTAGGCTAACTGCCTATTTGCGGTGCAACACCGCTGTGACTTGGCCTGCAAAGCTGAGGCTTTATCCTATTCCTGGGCAGCACCCCACATATAGAAACCTCATTATGGAGTCATCCCACTGTAGCATGGAGTTTCACTCCTTGTAGTGCTACTCTACCGTGCTTCCTGTAAAGCATACCAGGCATTCACCCTGCCTGAGAACTCATTAAGGCAATTAAGCCAACCTTCCCACAGGAACCGTTTTCTGCGGAAAACAAAAGTAGACAACAGTGGTTATAGGTCCGTAACCTCTCTATGCCCAATAGAACATGTACCCATCGTTCCTGATATTTTTTCGATTAGTGGTCCCCCTTGAACCAAAAGCTAGATGCCTAGTAGATAAATCTTTGAACTAATAGCATAAAACTTTATGGTAGGAATACAATAATACAATATCAGAATGCCTTCAAGCCCATTTTACAAGCTGCGTCATCGACCAGCTGGCGCTTGAGGCCCTTGGTGAACGGATCCGCCAGATTCTTCTGACTCTGAACATCAATCACTGCAATAACACCTCTCTTGATAAGATCGTATACTGTCCTGTGCTTCAACCACACAGTCCTCTTCTTTCCGTTGAAGAGGTCATTTGATGCCACCGCCGCAGTCGCCTGGTTGTCGCAGTATATCGGTATCGCCGGTATTTGTGCCCCAACCACTGGAAGATCATACATGAGCTCTCGAAGCCATTCCGCTTCCTCGGCTGCGGTATCAAGTGCAAAGAACTCAGATTCCATGGATGACCGCGAGATCATAGTCTGTTTCTTCGACTTCCACGATATAGCAGCTCCATCCATTGTGAAAATGAATCCACCTGTGGACCTCTCGCTCTCCACCTCTGAGCGCCAACTGGCATCACTGAAGCCTTCCACTACCTGTGGATCTCCGCTGTAGTACAGTGCATATGTCTGAGTCTTCTTGAGATATCTCTTAACCCGTTTCACAGCTTTCCAGTGTTCAGCACCTGGGTTGCTCATGAAACGACTCAATATTCCCACGACGAAAGCTATGTCAGGCCTTGTGGCAGTAGTAGCATACATCAAACTTTCGATTACACTTGAATACTCCAGCTGCCTGATGCTTTCCCCTGAATTAGGCTTCAGCTTCAGATCACACCTGTATGGCGTATCGATCCCTTGAAGATCCCGATAAGCATAATGAGTGATGATTTTCTCAATATAATGAGACTGTGACAGCGCTAGTCCAGTATCTGTCCGGATGATCTTGATCTCTAAGATCACATCAGCTTCCTCCAAGTCCTTCATACTAAACTTGCTTGAGATAAATTTCTTTGTCTCCATGACATAGCTAATATCCGTACCTAGGATAAGCATGTCGTCTACGTACAGACAAACGTGCACACCTCTTCCATCAGCGAACTTCGTGTAAACATACTTGTCCATATCGCTGACCATGTAGCCATTTGACCTTATAACTTTGTCAAATTTCTCATGCCATATCTTGGGAGCCTGTTTAAGACCGTACAAAGATTTCACCAACTTACAGACTTTGTCTTCAAGACCCCTGATGACAAATCCCTCTGGCTGTTGCATATAAATCTCTTCGGTCAGCTCGCCATTTAGGAAAGCCGTATTCACATCCATCTGATGTATCCCCATCTTATTTATTGCTGCGAGAGCAATCAACATTCTGATGGTAGTCATCCGGGCTACTGGAGCATACGTGTCAAAATAGTCAATCCCCTGCTTCTGAGAAAACCCCTTGGCTACCAACCTAGCCTTGAACTTGTCAATAGTTCCGTCTGCTTTCATCTTCTTCTTAAAGATCCATTTGCATCCGATTGGTTTCTCTCCTTCAGGAAGATCAACCAACACCCAAGTGTTATTTGAGGTTATAGAATCAATTTCATTGTCAATCGCCTCCTTCCAGAAAATCGAGTCTCTGGTCTTCATCGCCTCATCATAGGTAAGCGGATCAGCTTCCACATGATAAGTGACAAAGTCACTTCCGAAGTCCTTCGGCCTCCTCACACGCTTAGCTGACGGCTCAGCTTGTTCTGGTTCAACCGTTGTTTCAACAACAACATCTTCTTGGACCACATCTTCATTGAAGACTTCAGTTTTCTGTGCACCTTCATTATTCTCCGGTACATCCGCAAGAACAATATTCTTGTACCTTACAAATTTGTCTTCAAAATATTCTGCATCACGAGATTCAATGATATGATTTGACTCAATATTAAGAAATCTCCGAGCACCACTCTTCTCGGTATACCCCAAGAAGACCGTCTTAGTAGTCCTTGTCCCAAGCTTCTGAATCTTCAGATCTGGAAGCTTGACATACGCCAGACACCCCCACACTCGAATGACATTCAAGTTAGGTCTGACCTTGAACCAGAGTTCATGAGGAGTAACGTCAGAAGTTGCATGAGGCACTCTATTTAGAATAAAAGTGGCCGTCAATACAGCTTCTCCCCAGTAGCACTTAGGAAGACCCGCAGTCAACAGCATTGAGTTAATCATTTCTGTTAACATTCTGTTCTTCCTCTCTGCTACTCCATTGATTGAGGAGAGTACGGAGCCGTAGTCTCATTGAAAATTCCATGTTCTTTACAGAACGATGCAAATTCATAAGACCTGTACTTCCCACCTCGATCACTTCTTATCCTTTTGAGTTGTTGTCCAGTTTGTCGCTCAGCTTCGGCTCTGAACTCCTTGAACTTCTCGAATGCTTCGTATTTAGCCTTCAGCAAGTAGACGAACGCATACTTTGAGAAGTTATCAATGAAGGTTATGAAATACTTCATCCCGGCCTTTGTAGAGAACTTTTTGAAGTCACAGATATCGGAGTGTTCCAACTCCAGAAGATCTGTACTTCGATTAACCCGAGGAAAGGGTTTCCTTGTAATCTTTGTTTGAGCACAAACTTCACATTTCTCTATCTTACCCCCAAACTTGGAGATAAGTCCTAGACTAGACATTCTGTTTAATCGTTTACAATAAACATATCCTAGCCTATTATGCCAAAACTCAAGAGTATAAGCAGAAGGAGTGATTTCATTAATCACATTAATTACATTGGACTGATTTACAAGCTGAATTTTGAACATTCCTTCGGTATAAAAAGCTTTCCCGAAATATGTTCCTTTGATAGACATCACCATCTGGCCAGCATTGATGTCCATCCTGAGGCCTGCATTGCAGAGTAGGCCTCCCGAGATCAGGTTCTTGGCGATAGTAGGTACGTGCTTCATGCCTTGAAGCATTAGAGACTTCCCCGAAGTCAGCTTCAATACCACCGTCCCGATCCCGAGCACTTCAGCTTGTGCCTGGTTTGCCATCATAACCACTTCAGAAGTAGGTGTATAGGTGGTGAACCACTCCTTACTGGAGCAGACATGGAAGGAGGCTCCAGTGTCTACCCACCAGTCAGAGTCAGTCCTTACCGCTTCAACCTGTGCAATCATAGCAACAACGTCAGTGATCATAGATACCTTACTAGGCTCTCCTTGTTCTGATTGCTTGGTCTTTGCTTTGCATTCATTCTTGAAGTGGCCCTTCTTGCCACACTTGAAACAAGGCATTTGAGACTTTGCCTTCTTTAGCTTGAAGGAAGTCCCCTTCACGTTCAGATTGTTAGGGTCCTTCTTCTTACTGTGGAAAGCCGCATGCTTTCCCCTTCGTTCCTTGGTATTTACCAAATTGGCGTTTGCCAATTGCTTGGACAGTGTGTCCACCTTCAGTTGAGTCCGCATCTGGTCCTCAACATAGATTTCCTACAAGAGATCTTTAAGACTGATCTCTAGCTTCTTCCTATGCATGTTTGAATAGAACTTACTCCACCCAACGGGGAGCTTTGAGACAATCCCTCCAACAACAAACTTGTCGGGGAGGGGCATCGCCTCGTCTTCCAACTTCTGTCGCAGCTTCAGAAATTCTTTTACCTGCGGCAGCATGGACTTCTCGTCCTCAAAGAGCCATTTATGATATTTTTCAACCATAAATATCTTGCTCCTGTTTTTGTCTTCTTTGTACAGTTTCTCCATAGACTCACATATGTCTCTGGCAATAGGTTTCTTACATTAGGATTCTTCTAGAGAATCCTCTATAGTATTCAGGATAAGCAACCTGCAAATGCTTTTCTTCCTTCTCCACTTGGCCTGAAGTTTAGTAGCCGCAGTGACTGCGACAGCAGACCCAGTATCTGGAACAGTAGGTTCCTCTTCAAGCAGTACGTGATCAACGTCTCTGAGTTGAAGAGTGAGATAAACCTTTATCTTCCAGACTTGATAATGCTCTCCATCAAACTTTTTTAACTTAAAAAAGTCAGTGTTGAGGAGTGAAGCATTAAAGTTTTCCATCGTAGCAATAAAGCTTTGAGATTGTTAGTGCCGGGGCACAATTTTTTTTAATGGAAAACTGAGAATATGAAACAATTGTAAAAATAATGTTCCAGCGTAACACTTCTAGGAAGGTTGCGCAAGTATAACGAAGATCTAAAAAGATATCGTTATGATATTATGAGAATCTGAAAAGATTTCGTAATCACAGCAACGAAGAAGATGACAGGCGAGAGATGGAAGATGGCCTGCTGGGGTGAATAATCACCATTGTTCAAAGCTTTATTCGCCCTACACGAACAGCTTCCAGGAACCAGCAAGTTCGTCGGAGAACTTGGGACACTCCTGCTCTTCTGACTCCTCGGATGGATACGAACTCCCGTGCAAAAGCAACGCTGGTGCGGCGCCTTTCCTCTCTCTCTCGAAGGCTTTAGATCAGAACTGTATTAAAGAACACATCTGAATTCTCTGTTTACTTGTGCTAAAGAACACTTCGTAAACTTTTTGGTGGCTTCTCTTTCTATTCTGTAATGAGCCTTGAGAGAGAGGATGCCTTGTATAGGCCCTACAGCAACTGGTCGGTTGCCACAAAGTTAAGGACGTGGTAATAACCACCCCGAACATGTAGCAACCGCCCAGAATATGCAAACGCACATTCTGCTGCCAACTGCTCACACCCAGCGCTCCTTGCACTCTGTGCAACAGAGCATGCACTGAACTGCGTACACTGTGCGTACTGCACGTACTACGCACACCGCGCACGCAGCGCAACCAGCACAACCCTGTACAACCCAGCACAACCCAGTGCAACCCGAGTGCAACCTGGGCGCGCACCTGGACAGCACAACTGGGCTTGCGCAACTAGACATGCGTAACTGGGCAGCGCAACTGGACTTGCGCAACATGGGAGCGCAAGTGGCTCGTGCAACGAGCGCAACTAAAGCGTACTATGCGCCTAGCGACGATGCTGACGTGCTAAGTGCAAAGTGCGCCAACAAAATGCCACATTACGCCTCATGAGCCCATGAGCCCGAGGCCGAGTATGAGTCTGAGTCTGAGTCTGAGTCCGAGTCCGAGTCCGAGTCCGAGTCCGAGTCGCTAAGCCCCTGCGGGGCTTAGCTCCCATGGAAATGAATTTCCTAAGAGCAAAAAGCATGAATGCTTTTGTTGTTGATTTAGCCCTTTTCCCATTAGAAAAATAACCCCACATGGCACACTAATGTGCACCTCCACACCACAATTGCATCTCTAAAATAGGAAAGCTATTATATAGAGATACAACTCCTTTGGTCTAGCCGATATGGGACTAAAATTCATTTAGAAAAGGACCAAACTCCAATTCTTCAGCTTTGGTAGGGACGATGTGGTGATGTTGGCGGTGGAGAGGAGGCGGAGGAGAGGGAGAAGGAGGTTGCGATGGTGGTGGTGGTGATGACAGCGGCTAGAAGGAAAATAGGGTTTATTCTTCTCTTCTACTTCTTTCTTTCTTTCTTTTTTGAGTTTTTCTTTCTAAGAGCTAGGTTCAAAGAAAAAGAAGACAGGAAGAAGATTGTCTAAAAGGGTGTTTTGAGATCGAGAGAAAGTTTGTTGGGTTCCTCAATTAAAAAGAATCACAACCGTCAACAAATATAAACAGTTTGAAAAAATTACAAAAATGGCAACTGAAAAAATTCTGCCAATTTTTTGCACATACATTACTTGACGGTTATCACCAAACCGTCAATAAATAAAATAATATTTCTTAACGGATCCTCCAAAACCGTCCACTATTTTGCTCTAAAATTGCTAAATTAACAAAAAAAGTGTCGTTTCTTGACGTGAGGCTAAAATCGTCAAGATAACTCATTTTTTTGACGATTTTTCACGACCGTCTAAAAATAAACCGTCAAGAAATTAAGGACATTTTTTCTTTTAGTGTGTATATATTCTATCTGTACCTTACCATACCCTTGGCATTACCTATACTAAATATTACCTAGCCTTCCTATACAACATCTCCTATCTATATACCTATTGTCTAACACTATATATCTCTCACATGGGACACACACATTGCACATCACCCTAGCACACATCTCTCACTCACTCTCACTGATCCACTCACTACTCTCACATAAGAAATCATACATGTTGGTGTGTTTCTTCCCCTGCCTTCACTTGACTTTTGCCAACAATAGGCTTTGTTGTTGCTATGATTGTCCTATACTCCCTCTTTCTACAAACCTATATTTATCTATCTATTATCTCATTCACTAACCATCTCCTTCATCTCCTCTTTAAAATAGTTAACCCTTGCTCATTATCTTTACTCCCCTTCATCACTAACACTAATATATCATCTTCTTTAGTTCACACTCAACTCTCACCTAATCTCATTAATTCACTCATACACCTACATCTACAGCATTCACCTGATATCTGCACTCGAGTCCATACTACAGTCCCTAAGCAGTGTGGCACCAAGGCCAAACTTGGCTATGCAAGGCCAGACCACACATGGCCTGGCAGCCACAAATTTATACTGCAGTGCAGTGCACTTGTGTACTGCACTGACCTGCACTGCCTGTAGGGCTCCTCTGCTTTCTGCAGTGGCCATTGGCCTAATCTAACATAGCCTGCAGTACAGTGCACTTGGCACTGCCTACACTAAGCCTAGGTCCAAGCCACCCTCCCAAGGAGTAATCCTCACTTACATGCTGCCAAAGAGGTCTCCCTTGCTGCCAAAGCCTGATGTACAATCACTAACTACTGCCATGACCTTCTTGACTAAAACCCTTTAATCTTCTATACATCTAAACAGTTATCCAAGTCACTCTAACACACACAATTCTATATTATAACTGATACACATCCTTTAGGACTAATACTATAGGAGATAGGGACTGATATAAGGATATGAGGGGTTCAACTGATGTAAAGTATTATAGCACTGACCTATATAATAGGGAATGAGCACACTTATTAAGTTAATAGCTAAACCATCAAACTCATCTATCAGTTAACTTGGCAAGACAACAAGGATTGAGCTTCAGAGAGCCTACATTAGAAGGTATGGACTGATACTAAGAAGTATGTTGGACTGAGATTCAAAGGAAGACAGAACAATGGTATATCCCCATTCCTATGCATGGACTGATACAATAACCCTTTTACCAAGATGCTACTAATCAAATCCTTCTTCACTTACCACTGATACACACCACTCAAACCCCTTCACATGCTCGACTTGCAGGTACAATGGCCTGTGCAAAGACCCAAATACCCTCTCTAACTTAAGGCACATGACACTAGGTCACTCTCAGATGAAGACACATCCTACACTATTCAGATGTTGCCTCTATGGCTAACTGCATATGCCACTAACATCCTCCTCACTCCTAGACACTAACACATGCACACCTCTACAATATGACACACACTTAGATATCTGACAGGGGACACACTCCTATAGGACTGATATCTAATGCAATATTTGAACAAAATATGCAAGACAGGACAATAATAGATAGAAACTGGTACTCAAGGAGTATCAGTCGACTGATACATGCTAAGGGCTCGTACAAGTCAATTTGTAGGACTAAAACACTATATGTAATATGGCTGAACAATACAAAGATATGGGGCTGAACTAAAGTTGAGGTGTGAATAATTAAACAGAATGAAACATGTGTTACAATTGTGAATCCAAAAGATGATCCGAAACAGATGTCCAATAGTGACAGGACATCCTATAAATGTGATATATTTTTTTTTTTTTTTAGTGACAGGACATCCTATAGGCTATAGGGACTAAATAGTGACAGGACATCCCTATAGGCTATAGGGACTAAATGTGATATATATATATATATATATATATATATATATATATATATATATATATATATATATATATATATATTATATATATATATATATATATATATATATATATATATAAAATATATATATATATATATATATATATATATATATATGACAGAACATGAAGAGTGTTGAATCTTTAATGTAAAGTTAGGGACTGGATACCTAGAAAGCTAATGGACTGAAACAAGTTTAATACCAAGGGACTGAATAAAGGACTGGACTTGTAATTACTGAACAGTAGGTATACCTATATAAACTGATACCCGATGATATGGACTGATATCATCAATCTATAATCTAAACATTGCTGACAGTTGGAAATGGACAGTACATTCTAAGCTAACCAGGCTGCACAAAGAAATGGGGTTGGACATTTAATGAACTGAACTATGAGGTATCTAAACAAAGAATGAAAGGGACTAAAATATTATGCAATGATGGACTGGACCAATGCTAAGGTGAGGACTGAATACCAAGTGATATAGGGACTGATCTAGTGGACTGAATCACATTTATAACTGATGGCTGAAATCTAAAGGACTATCAAACAATACACTATGAAATAGGGCTCACACTCCCCAAACCCCCATTTGACATTCAACACAATAAAATCATACTAAATCACTAGATAAACATTACCAATGCTAATCCCATAACAAGGCACACCCAACACAAGGATCAAAACTAAATTTAGAGCACTTGGTGCTCTTTGGATCATTTTGTCAAACACTTGGCGTACGTATCGGACACGTCCATGATACGTACTCCAAATGGATTCAAACTCGACCCAATGCTCATACACATGTTCTAAATCAATAGTATGACCTAATTTACCAATTTCAAGATCCCTAGAATCCTATTCTTGGATTTTTCCCAAATCAAAATGAAAAATAAAGAAGAAATCCTTAAACTAGGAAGATGAGAGCCTAAACTCCTCTCTAGTGGCATCCTAATGCAATGAGGGTCCTCAATGAATGCATCTACACTAATTTAATGGAAATTATAGGGTTATAATGCTCATACCAATTGGAATATAGATTCCCAATGCAAAATCCCTTAGATCTAGAATCCCTTCAAGCTCCAAATGCTCCAATCCTTCCAAGCTAGCCAATAGAACCTTCTCCTCTCTAAGGGAAAGAGAATAAGACTAATTTGGGTCAATTTCGAGAAAATTTGGTGGTATAAACAATTGGGAAAGAAGCTCCTTATTAGGGTTAGGGTTTGGAGTGAAATAAGGAGGAAGAAGATGAAGTGGGACTTAAACAGGGGTGTGGGATTCCATAAAAGGTTTAATATAGGGTTTGGCTCATGCAAGTTGTCGACTAAGCCCCTTTCTAATGTCATGACAAGTTTATGGAATAAACCTGCCTTCCTAGTTAGGTGTTTAGTCAAACCTTCTAACTAGTTCTTCTAATCTAGCTAGAAACTAACTAAAGTTCATTTAGGCTAGTCCTAATCATCTAGTTGTAGGGTCGCGTCAAGTTGGTTTAAGTCCTTAGGATCACCAACCACTATTCTAGCTAAAGGCTAACCATTATCCATATTTAAAAATATAACACATGCATTATATTAATTATTTAGATAATTAACCAAAATATAATTTTTAGTTTTGAAAAATAATTTATCACTCAAGATATAATATGAAATCACAATAATAACAACAATTAGGAAAAATTCAAAAATACTCATGTTCCAAGAAAATGGTGGTTACAGGTGGTGTACAAATTGTATTATACAGTAACTCGAACCGTCAGATCAGTGAAGCAATGAAGCCAACTTTCACAAACGTTCTCGGATACTGAAACAGACATCACAAATATTTATGGAATAAAAAATATCTAAGATTGCCTACATATAAGCCCAATTCTGGACACAGGGGCAGAATCATAATTTTGGGCCAAATCGGTGTCTACCGTTGGACGCGCTTTGTACCAAAAAGTGTGCCAAAACCTACTGTCTCTAAGTCATCAAGTTATATGTCTACGAGTCGGATTTGATACTATAAACTCAACTGTATATCCAAAGTTAGATTTTGGTGAGCCGTACACAATTTTGCATGTTGGATCGGGTCGTTAGCCTGCCAAAATAGCGTCCTGGTCGACCTTATCAGAATCAGACCAAACTTGGCTCACAGGACCAGAAAAATGATACGTGTCCAATGGTGCAAGTTTGGTCTTGAGATGATGCACAAGCACGAAGTTGTAGGCTAGTTTGTAAGGAGGTCGATACGGTGTATCTCTATCGATATACCTCAATTTCGTCGTGCACACACAACAAAATTGGGTTCCGTCGAATCCCACACGTCAGTGAAGTCGATACGCACCTTTCGATACTTTCAGTTAGCGGCCACATGGCCTGTTTTGTCGGAGAGCACGCCATTTCGGTAAATTTTTCCTATTTTAAAAACTGTTTTTGTCGATTTTGGGAATCTAATTTCTCGACGCACAGCCGATGAAATCTGATTCTACAAAAGGGGTTTTGGAGCCATATAGGTTGTCTACGACTCACTTTAATTAGATTCCCAAAATTCTAAATATCGAGCCCTAAATCTGTCTTTCAAGTTAGGTCCTTGAAACTGAAACGGTCACAACTCTTATGTGATTTTTCTACGATTTTGGTGAAATCTTGCGGAGCCTATAATTTAATAGAATTATATCAGGTTGAAGGGATTTCTAGTTAGTTAACTAGGCTCTCTACTGGAGGAAACAAATCAAAAAATGATTGATTATAGGATAAAAAATTGGGTTTCGATGATGGATACATGAACGTAGTTTCAGAGAATAATATACCTCTATTTTCGGCGATGGGCGGCTGTGACAACTTCTTTGGTGTCTTGCACGGCGGCGCTGGCGGTCATGGGTGTGCCCAGGTGTCATAGGATTTATTAAGAGTTCTCGAGTTTTAAAAGAAAATTTGGAGATTTTGATCAGAATATATTTCTATATATACATACGGTTCCTGGAGTTTTTACTCCAAATTTTCAGCAAATTTAAATTCGATTTTTAATTGGATTTGGTATGGTCTAGAGGAGAACTGGACTAGGCTTCTACAGAAGTTTTTTTGATTTAATTGATCTCGTCTTAATCGAATTTGAACCCCACATTTTCTTTTCCTTTTCGCTATCTATGATCGGGTTTAGAGAGTTTCTCCATCTCGCGAGATTTTAAAACCTCACAAGTAATTCATTTGTTTGTTTGTTTTTCCTCTTTATAAATATATATGTATACAAACATATATGAATACACATAAATGTAATAAAAAATTCAAAAATATTTCCTAAGATTCAAAAATAACATATAAAATATTTTAGTAAATATTTAGCACAATATTTGCCTATAATTATATAAGATGTAGCAATTTCTTGCTATTAATAAAATCATAAATCTAGCTATTTAATTAATTAAGAAATTACATAAATTTCAAAATAAAAGTAAAACAAAATAAAAAATTTAATAAATTAGGGGGTTTACATGAGGTATGGAGATAAATGGTAGCTCGGTCAAAGCAACTCACAAAGATTGAATCTTATTCGAGAGAAAAAAGAACTTCACGCACCAATCTCACTCCTTCTACGCGTCCTACATTGCTACCAACTTTTGATTAGCATAATTCGATCTCTTTCTCTGAAGATTCAGAATAAATACGAAATATGATGAAAACGAACAATGAAAACCAATAATTGAAAACTAACACGAAAACGCATTCATCAAAATCAAGCAGTGAAAGAAAACATTCAACGAAAACTATTGGACTCATTTCAATAGAAGTCGATCCATCAGTTGGAAAGGTTTATTGCATTTCGTCCGTGATCAACGATACCGACAAAGGTTTTTCCAAACTCATTCAAGACTGATTTTGCAAGCTGCAGTATTATATAGTAGACCGCGAGAAGTGGGGCACTACAAATTGAGCCAGGGAAGAGTATTCACAGTTGATCAGTTGCAGAGATTTGGACTGCAGCTGGAGGCTCAGGGATGTATACTATGTATGCAGAGGGATGAATCCATGACACGCCCATTCTTCTAATGTCTGATGGCGTACGTGTCATGACCCGTACCCAAAATTTGGGCATGAATGGTGGGCACGCCCAGCCTACGCTGCAGAGTCGACGGTAAAATGTTGTATAATCATAAATATGATGAACAACCCATACAATAAATATACTCCACTTGGGAGGACAATAACACATAACCAATCCAATACTCAATCACAACTTCTAACAAGATGGAATAGAGAAAAGAACTATAAAGTTATAAAACCATAAAATAGAGAAACTCCAAAAGTACATGTCCAATTGAACGTCAAATATCAATGTCAACTAAATCCGAAGAAAAATTCGGCCTCAAACTAAAACTAATCTAACTAAGCAATGATAGCTGGGTCCGGTGCTGCAAACTCCTCCTAAAATATAAGGTAAGGCTCAACTACATTTCCCATATATGGACCATACTGGGTAGGGCATCCGTCCTCATTGTAATCACCTAAAATATTTACCCAGTCAGGATGGAATGAGTACAATTCATTGAGTTCAGTTCCAAGTATATGATAATGACTATAAGACAATAGTTAGTCATAAAAAACATAATGAGATATCAAAATAAATGTAACACGAGACATGAGAAATAGAAGACAAGAAAATATATGACAACATGTAATGGGTGAAATAGAAAAACGTACCTATCTAAGTGTGTTGAAGTACTCTTTTCGATATGTGATCGGTCTGGGATAGTTACACCATAGGGTCTACATAGGATTTGTATCCTCAAGGTCTACTGTACATGAAAATTAAAGCAAGGCCTAAGGTCTGATCACACATCTATTTAGTACTTCCCTGTCCCGACACAATATACAAGAAAGATAGAATGATATAAAAGGAAACCATGAAGTGCTATCGTGTAACAAGCGTGTCAAGAATCAAGTGTCATATAACTAAAAAGTATAATATAGTAATTAACGATATTGGAAACAAACAATAAATGTACTCGCCTGGTGTCATGAGTTGCTGGTATGGGTCGAAATCCGTATCGAGGTCCAAGTAACCTATTTTTACCATATATAAATTATTAATACACAATTTAAAAGTAATAACAACCTATCTATTCACTTTCTAGGCTTCTAGACCATTTCCTATTTCTATTTGTACCCTGGTTAGTTAGATGTGTCATTTGGCTCAATATTACCAACTTAATATAGTGAACCTATATACATATAATAGCATAAGCCCAAGTAGGTAACCGGAGCATATACCCATTCCCTGTTTACCTTTGCTGATACCTAGTTCTTCCCCTATCCACTACTCCACATTTGATACCCCTGGCTCTGATTACACACATATACAACCTGATACATCTCTTTTCCACTGCAGGATACCCCCAAAGCTAATACTAACCTACTCGATTATTCATACCCCTGTATGTGCACATAACACAGGAATAGCATATGCACAAGAACTATATAGGCTATTACCTTCATAGAAATATGTGCTCTCAATTACACCTGGTGCACGATCACACTTGCCCCTGGTTGTGCTAGATCCCGCATACAGGTCATCCTCTACCTGCACCTTTTTCTGAATATGTAGGTAACCTCTGCATAGACCAGTGCCTTACCGAAATATGAGTATAGAGAGACCCCCTATCTTGTGTATGATACTCGATGCAGTATCATTGGCAACTCATATGCCCGATACCTGGGTTACACCTATTAGCCCCTCATTAACATTAAGTCAAACACCTACATCTTATCCTATTTTATATATTGATGAAAGGAAGTTTAGAAGGTAGGAGAATTACCTAGATGATGAACTTCTGCAATATACTAGAAATAGAATGAGAGGGAGGTCCATGGTTTTGTGAAGATGAAGTTTAGGTTTTCTTAGGTTTTCGAAGAGGAGAGAAGGAAGAACCGACTGATCTCTCTTATATACCAAGGCTTAGGGATATATATCAATTTCTAATAGGATTGGGAGGAATTGAATTTGAATTCGAAACAAATTCAATACATAGGTGTTTAATTAGTCGTCCAAGAATAGAGGAAATTTGAAATCAAATTCTTTTGCACCAAAACCCTCTAGTATTTTAGGATTTACAAAAGCCCTCTTTCCTATGTTATCTAAACTAAAGTTTAATAATGAATATCTAAACAAAAGTTTAATAAGGAATATGTATAAGTATTTAAAATTTTATATAAAATAGGAAAATTTTGGTCTAAGGTTTTACAAATCTGCCCCCTAGAAAATTTCCTTCTCAAAATTTAAAGGTAGACACAAGATAGAAATATACCTCATGGTTCGAAAAGATAAGGATAACGCTCGTGTATCTCATCTTTTTCTCGATAGTTATAATCTACCTGTCATAATCCTTTCTATGGTCACAATCTTGATCCATTCATTGTTTAAGAGGGCCCTATCCAAAATCTTACAACATATAATTATGTTGAAAGGATCATTCATCGGTTATCAAACATGCATGGTTATGACTTCTTCCTGTCATGGCATTTGCAGTGTCACATGTGGCCTCACTGTCTAAAATACTCGCACTCCTACTCTCCATGATATTTTCTTACATTCTACCACCCTCCAATACTAACACCCTCTACCTATATATTTATATGCACCACTCTACTTTAGCACTGTCACAAGTATTTATCATGGATACATACTTTCCTCCTTATGGGACAACCAAGTATCAAGCACAAAAGAAGATCAAACTCCGATGATATCCAATACCAATTTCATGATACTCAAGCTATACATGACCCACAACTATAGGAATCTATGTCCTCTAATCATTCCTATGATATGATACTAAATCCTAGAATCAACAATTATTATCCTACACTTCTACATGACTTTTCTACGGAAATCGTCATTCACAGGTAGGGATTACAAATCTAGTTATCATCTTTGTCTAATTAATACTGGGATGCATTCTATATAAGGGCTATAATCAAATCATGCATCATCAACTCATCAAAAACACATACTAGAATCTGTGTTAACTACCTTCCAACGACCGGGTCTTGATGGCTGGAACTCCCTTGCTGAGCCGGAACTCCAACTAGAGGGGGCACATTAGCACTGTCTTGTACCTAGTACATAACTGATCCACATAACATGCATAACTTAAGCCTCCTCCTACAAAAATCCTAGGTATGCTCGGACTACTTACAGTTGCACAAGTGGGTGCTTGTTGTGTCTGCCCCTGAGGCTGCTGCTGAACCAAATTTTTGGCAGGTGGGCGGTTCTTTTGTTGGGGCTGAGTAGCTTTTAGATGAACGTTGGGGCACTTTTGAGGCCCAGGGTGGACGCTGCTCATCTTTCTCTTGAGGCTAGGCTCTCCTGCTTGAGAATATATCAGGTCCCACAATTGTTGGATCTTCTGACTCTGCTCTCTTAGGATCTCAGTCTGAACTCTCTGGGTCTCTATCACGTCTCGGAGGAGCCCGAATATCTGGGTCCCATCGGTAGACAAGCCTCCTAAGAATATGGTATGTTATATCACTCCAGGAGGCGGAGGCGGAGGAAGACTCTCAGTCTCATACGAAGCTGTCCCTATCTCCTGAACAGCAGGTGATGGAGTCAGACTCTCTTGTAAGGCTACTACCACTTCCTCAAAAGCAGGAGGTATAGCTATTTCCTGGACAATAGGAGGGGTCATGACCTCCTGAATAATAGGAGATGGAAGTACGACCTTGGTCATCTCTAAAATTATGGCTGCTCTTAGATGACGGGATCTAGTCATGGGTGCCATTCTAAATGGTTGGAAAACAAAAGTCAACGGTATAACAAAGAATGAGATGTTTACTTAAGGAGGACAGTAAGAGTGGAATAGAAATTCGTAAAGTATGAACAGAAAGGGAATTCCAAGGTGTGATTGAGTATTTCTTATTCCTAGTAATCTATATCCTATTGCAGGCTCGTGATAGTACCCAAGACCTAAGTACTACCACGATATTGCACTAGTTGCGAATATGACCTCCATGGGCCACCCTAAAACGTGTCATGACCCATACCCAGAATTTGGGCATGAATCGTGGCCACGCCCAGCCTACGTCGCAGAATCGGTGGTAGAACATTATATAATCACAAATATGATGAACAACCCATGCAGTAAATACTCCCCACTTGGGAGGACAACAACACATAACCAATCTTATACCCAATCATAGCTTCTAACAAGATGTAATAGAGAAAAAGAACTATAAAGTCATAAAACCATAGAAAAGAGAAACTCCAAAATTACATGTCCAATCGAATGTCAAATAGCAATATCAACTAAATCCGAAGACAAATCCAGCCTCAAACTAAAACTAATCTAACTAAGTAATGACAACTGGGTCAGGTGTTACAAACTCCTCCTGAAATGTAAGGTCGGGCTCAGCTACATTTCCTATATATGGGCTATACTGGGTAGGGCATCCATCCTCATCATAATCACCTAAAATATTTACACAGTCACGATGGAACGCGTACAATTCATTGAGTGCAGTTCCAAGTATATGATAACGACTATAAGACAATAGTTAGTCATAAAATACATGATGAGATATCAAAGTAATTATAGCATGAAATATGAAAAATAGTAAACAAAAAAATATATGATAGCATGTAATGAGTGAAATTGGAGAACATAACTATCTAAGTGTATTGAAGTACACTTTTCGATATGTGATTGGTCTGGGACAGTTACACCGTAAGATCTATATAGAATTTGCATCCTCAAGGTCTACTATGCATGAAATAAAGCAAGGTCTAAGGTCTGATCACACGTTGTCTAGACCACAATGATCAAGATCACAGTATTGCTTAAAATTAATTATTTTTATTTCTCATTCACACAACTAAATAAATTACAATATCTAAAGTTATATTTGATTAAAAATACAATACCTCACAAAAATAGAAAAGACAACTAAATGCATACTCAACTATCTAACTATTCTCTAGGTTTTGACCTTCAAATACACCATATCTCCTCCAAGGATCCCACACATCGAGTAACAGGCGACTATCTGAAAAAAGGTTTCTAGTCAGAAATAGAATGAGTACAATTCGTTGAGTGCAGTTCCAAGTATATGATAACGACTATAAGACAATGGTTAGCCATAAAATACATGATGAAAATATCAAAATAATTGTAACAAGAAATATAAGGAATAGTAGACAGGAAATATATGACAACATTTAAGGAGTAGAACATGAGAATATAACTATCTATTTGATTTGAAATACTCTTTCGATATGTGATTGGTCTGGGACAGTTACACTACAAGGTCTATATTATTTATCAGGATCCACTATGCAGAAAACAAAACATGGTCTAAGGTCTGATCACATATCTATTTAGTACTTTTATGTCCCAACACAATATAGGAGAAAAAGGAAATGACATATAAGAAAATATGGAGTGCCATCGTGTAACGAGCGTGTCAAGAAATCAAGTATCATATAACTAGATAGCGTGATATAGTAATTAACAATATTGAAAACAAATAATAATTGTACTCGCCTGGGGTCCTTTGCTGGTGAAACCGATAATACCGTTTGGTCCAGGGTAATCCAATTGGCTATAGACTATGTGAAAAATTTCAGAATTTGCAAGAAAATAGGAATACAATTAGTCTTGATCAATAATGATTAATCTAAGAGAATTTATTTAAGAAACATAATTTTTAATTAGAAAGTAATATATGTATTTATTTATAAACTATTTAGAAGTATAGGTATATTAAACCCCTTTTATGAAACTACTTATTTATATAAATCTTTATTGGAGGAAACCCCTAATAGTACGTATTAATTTTTAGAAAATATTATCCAAAAATAAAAGCCCAAAATTATTTACAAGGCAAATTTAACATAAATATATTTGATATATGTAAATCCCTTTTAGAGATCAAAATCCAATATATATAAAGTATATATATAACTAGCTCAAAATACTAAGGCCATATAGTCCATATTTTCTAAGGGCCAAAACAAATAAAGCCCAACAATAATATTTAGAAAAAATATATAATCTATTTAGATTTATATTTAGGGCATAAAATATATTTGAAACCGTTTTAAGAATTATCTATAGTTTATACCAAACATGTTAAAATACTTTTTATATAAAAATCCCTATATTTAAAATACTTAGCTTCTAATAATAATAATAATAATAATAATAATAATAATAATAATAATAATCTCATCCCTTATAATACATTTACCAGTAATATTAAAATAAAGGATTGAAGTAAAGCTCGTCTGTGGAACTACTTAATAAATTAATAATGATAAAAAGTTAATAAAATAAAATACTATTTATTACTCTTCCCTCCCTTCGTGTACTGTCTCCCCAAGTAAAGACAACAAGAGGGAGAGAGAGAGCGTGTGGAGGCTTCTAGAGAGATAAATAATGGAGGAGTGAGAGAGAGGTTCGAGAGTGCGAGGGAGAGGAAAGAGATATCGAGAGGGAGAGTGGAAAGAGTGAACCTGTGGAGGAGCGACTGGTGGTGCTTGGGTTAGCGGTCGCGGGGAGCTTTGTCAGACGTAGGGCAGCGCTCGCGACACGCTGGAGGGAGCGGCCATGGTGGCTCAAGCCTCCGAAGGAAGTGCTTGGTTACGGAAGATGTTGACTCGCCCGAGCTGCTCATCGCGATCTATAGAGAGGAGATCCTTACCATAGAGTGGTCTTGACATAGCATCTTTCGTATCGTGGGTTAGCGATCGCGATCGACGAAGAGGTGCCCTGATCTGGGCGCTCCACCTCAGGTTTGCTGCTAGTCGTCCGACAATCGACTAGAGCAGTCGGTTGTTAATGGATGGTCGGCGGAGACGGTCAGCAGCACGACAGTGGTCGACACCACTAGCCAGGTACGTGGTGGTTATTTGATGGTGGTTGGTTTTTGGGTTGTTGATGAGTGGATGGAAGTTGATGGAGGCGGTTTGGCTGTAGTGTCGCCGCAGTTCAGTGGACAGGGGTCTCGCAGTCGAGGCAGAAGCGACTGTATGGTAGTTGCTGGCTTAGGCGTGGGTGGTCGGGGAGAACAGTTTTCTTATTTTCTTTTTCTTCTTCTTCTTCTTTCTGGTTGGTGTAATGGTGAAGTGTCGGATACGAAAGTGTACTGCCATAGAATTTGTAATGTACTAGACACAGAGAGAGAAAGGGATGGATGTGGAGATGAACACAGACACTCGAGGTCGGATACGGCTGGCACGGTTGATACGGCATAGATTTTGTGTATTGGTTGGTGGCAATAA
The DNA here is from genome assembly GCA_029216955.1 of Iris pallida. Classification (NCBI taxonomy): domain Eukaryota; kingdom Viridiplantae; phylum Streptophyta; class Magnoliopsida; order Asparagales; family Iridaceae; genus Iris; species Iris pallida. The sequence continues at coordinate 2,612,166 of JANAVB010041417.1, forward strand.
TCTGTGGCAATTGTGGCAAGGGTATAAGGGTGTTCCTGCGGAAAGATTGTTGGCTGGCAGTTTGCTGTAGGCGGGGTAGTGTCGGAGGAGTTGATAGGGGATTTGGCGGGGCCTGGGTTTACAATGGAGAAGTAAGGGAATTGACATATACATTTATATATTGAGGGAGGGACCATATATAATATGGGTATGGATAAGAATTACAATCCAAGTTGATAAGTATTCATATAAATTTAAATCAAAATAGCATTTCAATTTTAGATTAATTCAATCTTAGTTCCACAATTAGACACCATAATTATTTAAAATAATATTTTATATAATTAAAAATAATTTAAATTATATAAATTCAAATCAATTAAAAATCATTTATTGGCAAGATAATAATTAATGATTTAAATACTACATTAAGGAAACCTTAAACCAATACTGGATTATACTCATAATTTTAAATAATATCTAGTATTTATCAAGGTACTTTTTATAATATTCGATATTAGCAAAAAAATTATTTAAACTATATTCGTATTAAGTCAAAACCTTGTTGAAGATAATTTGGTAAAATGTCTTTATCGATCAAAACAAATACGATTTTTAATTCTCTTTTGAAACAAATAGTTTTGGAAGTCCAAAAATAATAAGAAACGTCTTTATGGGGCATAATAATAAAATTCAAAACTAAAATATTTTTATTACAATTAATTAGTACCTTCCAACCATTTATTTTAAGGACTACTATGATAGACGGACTTGGTTGATCGATGAAAAAGATGGTAGTAATTTTATGATAAGAGAATATTGATCAAACAAATAAAAATAAAAAGAAAAATACTTTAATAAATCATTGATCGACTAGAGTGGAGATGAAAGGAGTAAATAGGTATGGCTTAGTGTTGGAACCTTAGGTTATGGTCTTGAATCCTAAAATGCTCTAAAATATTCTCAAAAATTTGACACAAAAACTAACAATAATCTTAAGGACAATTCATCATGTGGAGACTCTACCCACCTTAGAAAATTTCTTTCTCAAAATTTCAAAGGACAAGATTAGTCATGATTAAGCATATAATCAAGAAATGATATGAACAATGGTTAAAATGAGTTAGATCATGAATAAAATCGAAACTTTAAGAAAGATACCACATGGCACGATTAAAGTAGTCCAAATTAGTCACAATGGTCAAGGATATAATCGAAATAGGGTTAGTTAAACAAGAAAAAGTTGTTAGGCACGATTTAACTATTGTTGGAATTATATAGGCATCATCAACGATCAAAATTTAAACAAAGTCTAGACATGGTTAGAATCACTTAGATACAATTAAGATGCAGTCACGATCGAAACATGATTAAAAATTTGGCACGAGTATGAATATTATCCAAATAATCAAGATCAAGGATGGAATAAATTTCTAAACATGCGCAATAATATAGTTGAAATATAGGCATGACCTCGGGTTTGGTCACGATCAACGTCTTTTAAGGTAACCAAATTGAAAACCTTTCGGCACGATCGGTTACTAATCCAAAATATTTAGACACAATCATAGATTCATTAGTACAAGTATGATTATGAATCTTGTGGAACAAAAGATAGGATACTAAGAAACCTAATAACGATATAAAAATAAAAGATAAGAAAGAATGGTTCAAGAAAGGAAAGGATAAGGACTAACTCTAATTCAAGTGAGCGTGCATGAAATTGCGAACCACGAAAATCAATAGCCATATGGAAAAGGATGTATTCTCTATAATATTCGAAAACTGTATGCATATATGAAGTCACATTACGGAGAATTTATGTCTCGTCAGTGTACATCTGACTGCAGTAAACCCTTATTTTCATGACTCAAATATAATATGGTATCGAATACTCTATCAATTATATCCAATATTGACATAAAGATAACTAAAATCAAAATTGGACAACAAAGACATAGTTTTAATAATATACGACAACCCACGCATATATGAAATTACTTCAACTCAGGGTTCATGCATCGCTAGTGCACTGCTGGCTGTAGTGAACCCACAGTTTCCATAAGCAAAGTAAATGACGACGGTGCGCATCTGTCTTGCCATTATAAGTCAACAAATATTCTTTCAACTATATCTAAAGGAGTTTTTAGAAATTCAACTAGCGGAGCATGTAAGTATCAGTCCTTGAAGTAAAATTATCAATTTTGAAAATCAAACGATTGTTTAGGAAGAAAATGATCGAAGACAAGAATTTTTTTTTAACATTCAAGGATCGAGAGGAAAACATATATATATATATATATATATATATATATATATATATATATATATATATATATATATATATATATATATATATATATATATATATATATATTTATTTATATATATATAACACTTGAATTTTCAACAAAACTAACTTGGAATAAATTTATGGATATCGAATCGAGTTAGGTTCAAACTCAATAGATGGAAATAAAATATAGACTCTTAGGAAAAACAATTATCAATTTTGAAAATCAAACGATTGTTTAGGAAAAAAATGATCGAAGACAAGAAAAAATTTTATTTTTATTTTTTTTACATTCAAGGATCGAGGGGAAAACATATATATATATATATATATATATATATATATATATATATATATATATATATATGACACTTGAATTTTCAACAAACTAACTTGGAATAAATTTATGGATAATCGAATCGAGTTATGTTCAAACTCAATAGATGAAAATAAAATATAGACTCTTAGGAAAAACAATTACTTATGGCCAATGGAAAATAACTAAGTGATACGAGTAATGATGATAATGTTTAGAGGGGACAAAAATATAATTTGAACAAATTATCAAGATTAGGGATTGAATTCTAGGAAGGTCTACTTTACATAATGAATAGACTACCCACCTTAATAGCCTACCACTTTGGATCCTATCATCATATCAAAATGTAATTGTGTATTTATGGAAATTTCTCAAGTTATCTAAATTTATTAAATCCTTACCTAAATTATATGACCTATATAGCAACTTTAACTATCCGACAGTCAAATTTAATAAGGGATCCCTATTTTATGCTCGATCCGAGTCATTATCCTAGAATCAACTCAATCCTATTTGTGAATGAGCACTTCCTAGTCGAAGGCTCACAATAGTATTGTTTGCAAAGAATAAAAGTTTTATTACAAAATAAGAAAAGAGTACATGAGTACAATTGATTTATGGGGAAGTACAACTATAGGAATATGATTAGAAGATGATCACTTTATCCCTTGGACGATGTGATATCGAAGACACGAGCCTCTGGAGAATACAACAGCACTTTAGCAGGAGATTATGATCACTTTTGATGCTTTGAGATTGATTTGAAACTCTATTTATATAGTTCTTAAAATACCTGTTTAGCAGTTATTCTGGGTTACGCACCTCATGTTCACTTTTGCGAACGGTTACACTAACTGTTGGAGATGCGTGGTATCGTTTGATTGAGATGTGTTTGGTCGTGAGCAGTATAGTGGGCATTTTCTACAAAGTTAGTGGCTTGCGTGCCACGTCATTCTGTTCTGAACATTATTTAATCACCTTGTACGAGCTTTATTAGGTTGTGCGTGGCACAATGTAGCAACTTGCACGAACGGTTGTACCAACTGCTATGGACATGTGTCATCGTTTGATTGAGATGCACGTGGTCATAGGCAGTGTAGTAAGCACGTTCTGCAAAGTTGGTGGCTTGCGCGCCACATCACCTTGTTAAAAATTGATCAAGTGGCACCAACTTGTCAGACTGTACATAGGAGCAACTGAACAACTGGCACCTTTGACTAGGTTTTCTTTTGTGCTGTGCTGATTAATTCTTGTACCACATAGAAACTTGCACGAACCAACTGTCAGCATTAATTACATGCCGATAAAATCTTCTCGAGTGCCGCGTTGCACGAGATTTGAACGAATTTTCCTTAATCTCCGTGCTGTCAGTTTGTCAGGTCATGATGATACCGTTACAGCTTCTCGAGGAAGTGCTCCATGTGGTGCCCACACAACCTATATCCTACGTAACCTGATGTTGGCGTAACATGATGCTACGCAACTTGATGATCCGGTGCAACATAATAATTTGGCGCCACTTGATGATTGCACACTTTAGTGGGCGGCGCAACTTGATTTTTATCCTCTACAAGACCCTATTCAAAGTTTTTGAAACTTAAAAATACTTTAATTTTTGAAGTACTTTGAAGTATGCTTGTTTTGTTTAGATTGCACCAGTCTAATGTCTAAGTTGTGCTAGTCAACTCGAGCCCGCTTCTTCAGTATAAGTTGTACGGTTCAGCCTTATTAGCGCTATAAATAGTCGTACTCCTTGGATTTTTTGTTCTCCACCCTTTTTTTGAGATACCTCGAGAGAGAAAACCCTATCTTCTTATTCTTTTTCTCAATCTTTGAGAACATCGATCGACGACAATGGTACCCAAGCGCTTCGCTAATGAGAAGGATAAGCCTGTGGCCGAGTCATCCATGCGAGTTCTGCCTTCATCACGTCGAAAGATTGCTAACCCGACCATGGCGGGTAAGCATTCGACTATAGACCCGATTATCGACCACTCTACTGATTATCGACCACCCTATTTAGGGTTTGGCTTGATTCTGACAGTGTACGCATGTTGTTTTTAGAGTTGGGCATACTCCATAACTTGTGCCTCCCTTATGAGGGTTTGGTTGCTGTCGATACGCATTATGCAACGTTTCAAAAAGTTGTGCTATCTTTTGGGCGTAATTTTGACGCATTATGCGGCAAAATACGACGCAACCTGATTGTTGCACAATCTGATGGTCGTATATGTAGAGTGCGGCACAATGTGAGTGTCGTACGACCTGACTGAATCAAAGTATTAAATGCTTGGTTATTTTCCAACGATGAACCTATTTATGGGGCGCTCTTTTTCGAAACGTCTTTTTCCTTTCTCCCTCGTTAAGTAATACGTTCCCATTTATTGGGAAGGCGAAGAGTCGACAGGGGCTGACCTTCACTGTATATATATATGGGCATGATACCCAACCTTTATCTTCATTCACTTTTATGGTTTCCAAAGAGAACATGAAGTAGGAGACGAACAACCATGGCAACGGCAAAGCTTCTGAGAAGGAAGTATACTCTACGCCTGCAGTGTATTTGCTAGAAGCTGACCCGTCTCTGAGGGTGAAAAACTTTTTGGACTGTTTTGGCCTAACCTCAACAGTTTTCACTCGCTTTAGTGGTGGGCTGTCGTCTTCTTCCGAAGAACGTGGCGCATGAGAACATAGGGAAGGATTCCTCCGTTTGATGCATCATTCGGGAATCCATAACATGGAGGAATTGAATGCTGCCTTGTGTTAGGCTGATGACGAGAAGAAGTGACGTAATACAAGAGCGTCATTCTACATAATGGCCATAGTGCCTATGTCTGTAGTGTCTGTCCACTTTTTCATTATGAAATAAAAAATTGGACCTTATTAAATCCTGGCACATTTGAGCTTTGTTGTGTAACTGTCTTAACACATCCCACACACACATATTTTTTTAACTTTTCTTGGTTTTGATAACACAAACTTCTGAACGATATGTGGTGCTTTTTGTGCTTTTGTGCTTCATTCTTCCTGAAATATACGCCTATGACGTGCATAATGTTTCAGCTTCTATTGCGTATGAATAGTTGCGATAAGAAAAGAACTTTTTACTGTATTCTCTTCTTCTTTCTGATGTTTACAGGGGACCAACTGACAACATTCCCCAGAACTGGCATTGGTGATCTTGGATCCTATGAAGTTGAACCACTTTGACACACACATCAGAGAGCTCAGGACTCTTCATGTTAAAAAGGGCTTCCTCGAGATGGTAGAAAGGGCCTTTATACATGAGAGTTGGATGGTGGAGACATAGAATTAGGAATCGTATCATGAGGGTAATCTCATTCCCAGTTCTCATGATGGGTCATCTCTTCTCCACTAGTTGTATTGACAGCAGCTTGTCTTTGAGATGCTGTACTCTGGGGTTCTCCTCTCGTCTTTCTGAGAGAGAAGACCATATTTGATTCTGTTGCCTTGCTCCCTGCTTCAGGTCGAGATGACAAGGAACTGGCATCAACAAGAAGATCCGAAGATGTAATAGACCTTTATTTGTTATATTCAGAATGAAAATTCGAGATGTAATAGATTTCCATTAAGATGTATCTATATTTTTAAAGAAGGAATAAAGAATGATTTTTTTTTCTTTATGATTTGATTTGATATGATGATAGAAAATATAATCTGGAGATAACGTGGACGTGAACTCTTTTTTTATTGATGATCTTCAAATCGATTAGAACTTAAAGACAGGATATCTTGTCTAAAAAGACGAGATATCTGTGATAATACAGGTTTATCATAAAGGAAAGATATCTTTACAACAACAGGGTTTTAAAAGATGGAATTGATGATTTGGATAGACTCTACGAGAATTTTGAGTTTTTATTATCCTGTAGCTTTATTTACGAAAAAGTAAACAAATGGTAATAAATGTAGGCACATTCCCGCAATGAAGAAGAAATGAAAAAGACTGATGAATAAGCGTGCCTTTTCTAGGAAAGGTCGCTTCGATTCTCGAGACAAAAATAAATGAAGATTTCTTCACAAGATGAACGAGCATGCCTTTTCGAGGAAAGATTGTTTCGGTTCCTGAGACAGAATGTTTGGCCTTTCTGTATTTTTTTGAAAGCATCATTCACCCCTTTTCTTTCCTTCACAAATGTCTTCAGAAAAAATAGCTAAGGAGACGAAAGTTATCCCGAAGATCGAAGCCGTCTTCGACACTCCTTCCGATGAGCCCCCACCGCCTACTCAGTCAGAAGTCAGAGAGAGCTCGACTATTCCTGGAGAAAAGCAGGATATTCTTGCCAAACTGGTGGAGCCTGGGAGTACTGCCGAGGAAGAAGCTCTGAGGAAGGCTGACTGTGAACTGCTGGTGTCATCGGACAATAATGTCTTCGAGCTTCTTGGGAAATATGTTTCCAATCAAGAGGGCTCCGGTCCTCATTAATTTTATTTATTTCCTTCTGTTTGAATTTATACAAATAAAAAAGAATTTTATTTGCATTCCGAGTCTCTGTGTTGATATTTCTTCCTTGTCTTTAGACATAATATTTCTTGAAAATTTTGCCATTAATGGGCGTCATGGCGATTCAACCATCCATACCAGTCAATTGATAAGCCCCATTGGAGAAAACTTTGCTTACAATGTAAGGTCCTTCCCACTTCGCTTCGAATTTGCCTTTGCTCATGTACATCATAGTCATAGGATGTCTGACGATTAGAACTAATTTTCCTTTCTAAAATGTTCGGACTTTGACTTTACGGTTGAAGGCTTTTGATAGACGAGCTTGGTATAACTCAATATGTTATTGAGCCTGGAGTCGTTTTTCGTTTAGCGCTTCAAGCTCCTGAAGTCTCAGACGATCATTGTTTTCGGTTGTGAGTTCAATGGCAATGTCAATCCTTAGAGAAGGGATCTGGATTTCGAATGGTACGACAACTTCACATCCATATACTAAAGAGAATGACATACAGCCTGTAGAAATATGTACTGTAGTGCGGTAAGCCCACAGACATTCTCCAAGCTTCTCACTCCAGTTTTGTTTGTTGGTAGAAACAAACTTCTTGAGGAGTTTGATGATGGTCTTGTTAAATGCTTCTGCCAACCCATTAGCTGCAGGATTGTAAGCTGTAGAAGCAATATTATTGATCATGTTGTCATCGCAGATTCGAGTGAACTTCTGACTGATGAATTATGGCCCATTATCATGAATAATTTGCCAAGGAACACCGAATCTGTAGTTCACATGATGCTTAATAAAATTGATAACGCTGCTTGTCTTGACCTCAGCTAGAGGTATTGCTTTAGCCTATTTTGAGAAATAATCAATTATGGCTAATATGAACCGATGTCCTCGAGACAAAGGAGGGTTGATAGGATCGATGACATCCATACCCCAAGCTTCAAAGGGCCAAGATGCTGTCATTGGATAAAGAAATTCTGACGGTTGATGAATGAAGTCAGCATAGATTTGACATGCTCGGCACTTTCTTGCATACTCGATTGCGATACCATTGAGGGCCAATAATAGCCCATACGGCGAATAAGATCCTATAATTTAGGACCAGGTTGATGTGTGCCACAAACACCATCATGAGCTTCACGAAGTATTTGTTTTGCTTCTTCCCCCACAAGACAACGTAGGAGTAAACCGTCAAACGTTTGTCAGTAGTGTCTTTGTAGTATGATTATAGTAAAATCTGAGTGACCATTGTCGTATTGTTATAGCCTCCTTAGGATCTTTAGGTAGGATATCATGGACCATGAAGTCTATGAATGGAGTCCTCTAGTCTTCATGGATGGCACAAATTTCAACTGAATTGTTGAATTCCATGTTTGGGTTTTTAACTTCCATATTTAAGTTATTCTGGACACAAAATAACTCTCTATTAGTGATGACGATAATTTGTTGCCTTCTGACGGGAATTGCTAATACTGTTGCAAGATTAGCGAGTGCATCAGCTTTCGTGTTACACACTCGGCGTACATGCTCGATGAAAAAGCCTTTGAATGATGTATCCATCCTGATCACTGTATCATAATATGGAACCAAATCTTGATGTCGAACTTCGTATGTGCCTCTAACTTGATTGACAATCAGTTTGGAGTCTTCGTAAACTTCAAGATACTCAATATCTAATTATTTAGCCTATTGGAGACCAATGAGCAAAGTGTTGTATTCAGCCACGTGATTGGAACACGACTCATCTAAAGAATAAGCTCTTTTGATAGCTAACCCTTCTGGTGAGACGAGGACGATTCCGACTCCAGCAACAATAGCACCTTTTGGTCCAATTCTGGATGCACCATCAAACAATAAACACCATGTAAGAGTTTCTTCTGAAATTATGTTGGACTCCAAGGTTTCATCTGGAATCTCACTGTAGAGTTTAGATATTTTGGGAACTGGATGAGCTGCCAGAAAGTCAGTAAGGGCTTGACCTTTAACAGACTTTTGAGAAACATAAACCATATCATATTGTGCTAACAATATGGCCCATGTTGCGAGCCTGGAATTGAGTATACTGGGATTTTTTATCAGGACCTGGAGAGGATTAACTCTAGAAATGATATGAATAGTTTCGCCAACGATATAATGTCTTGTCTTTTGAACAGAAAACATCAAAGCTAGACATTCTTTTTCTACTGGAGTGTACCGATGCTCAACTCCAACCATCATATGGCTAAGGTAATAGATAGCCTATTCATAATCTTCTTTATTCTTCTGAGCTAATAAAGCACCTAAGGAATGGTCCATTGCTCCAATATACATCAGGAAAGGTATTCCTGACACTTGAGGTACTAGAACTGGAGGGTTCATCAAGTACTACTTTATGTCTTCAAATGCTTGTTGACATTCTTCAGTCCAAATAAAAGACGTGCCTTTTTTCATGAGTTGAGTGAACGGTCCACCGCATCCAGAGAGATTTGAGATGAATCTCCAGATATACGAAAGTCGTCCTTGTAATCCTCGTAGCTCTTTTAGGTTGCGTGGAGGATGCATCTTTCGAATGGATTTGATCTTCTCGGGATCAATGTGTATACTTTTAGAGGTAATGACGGTTCCGAGAAATTTTCCACTAGAGATTCCTAGGAATGACTTGGTGGGATTCATCTTGAGTTGTTGCTGGCGCATTAGATCGAAAATAGTTTTCAAATCTTGAATATGGTATTCTTTTAGACGACTTTTGACAACAATATCGTCAACGTAAAATTCAACAATCTTTCATAAATGATCACAAAAGATGGTACTCATAGCCCACCGATAAGTTGTATTAGCATGTTTAAGACCAAATGGCATGACAGTGTAGCAATAGACTCCAAGAGGAGTGCGGAAAGATGTATATTTCTTATCTTCTGGATGCATCTTGATTTGATTGTCAATTTATAAAGGACATTCGTTCTAATCCACAAGTATTGTCAATCACAACATCAGTGATTGGAAGAGGGAATTCGTCTTTGGGACTGGTTTTATTAAGGTCTCTGAAGTCGATGCAGACCCGGACTTTTCCTGTTTTCTTCAAAACTGGGACAACATTATCTATCCAGTCCGGATGTTGTTCTTCTCTAATAAAACCGTAGGCGATGAGTTTCTTGACTTTAGCTTCTATGACATCCATCATGTCGGGTCAAAACCGACGTTGTTACTGTTTTACTGGCTTCGTATTTGGCATAATATTGAGCTTGTGGGTAGAGATCTGAGGATCCAACCCCGGTATGTCTTTATAGTTCTAAGCGAATACATTAATATATTCCCTAATGAGTTGTATTAGTTCTTGTTTATCTGCTTCAGGGAGGCTTTTGCTGACAAATATCGGTTTTGGAGAAATTTCATCTCCAATATTGACTTGAACCAACTGATCTTCAGCAGGTGTCTCCCATTGTTCAAAACGAAGCTCCCATTGAGTATCCATCTTTTGTGCCCAAGGATCAGATTCAGAAGCTTCGGCAGAGTCTTCGTCATCTTTCGACAACTCGATAGTCACCATATTGGAAGATAGAGTCATGCGATGGACGTGTCCTACACTGGTATCTGAATCCCATGAGATAGAATCAGAAGTGGATACGGGGCTTCTGGAATCACAGTTGGTGAAGCATAACCTAATCCCCGCTTCGTTTTGCTGTAGTATTGTTGTGATTTTCCTTTTGGAGCAGGAATATGAATAGGAGTTCGTATTTCTCTGCCGCCGTTGAGACCAGCTTTAAAATTATAGCCCATCTTTTGAATGATGTCCCTTGATTGCTGACTATAACGATGCAGTTGAAGTCTTTCGTTATCGTGATTTTCTTCTTTACTGTCGGGCGTGATCTTCTGTTCTATTCTCTAACTAAAAAGTATAGGAAGTTCATCTTTCTTCTTGGAAGGAACTAAGAAGAATGAGTCCTGTATTGGCTCGAGCAATACTTTATTTTTGGAAGCTTCAACTGCTCCTATAGTAAGTGGTTCGAAGTTATCTAACATATTTAAATAATATCGAGTATAATAACGGACATCAGTATACTATAAAGAAGATGCTATATTATTGATTTGTACATCATCATTTATAATATGATTCTTAGCCTTAGCATACGGCTTAGTAAAGCTGATAACAAGAGAAGGAGAAGAAGGAGAAGGTTTGTTACGATGAAGGTCGATAACAAGAGGCTCAGAAGAGGTGAGCTCCTTTTGTTCCCTTTCTATAGCAGTAGGCTGTTTGTTATGAGAGAAAAGATATATAGTCAATATCTGAGAAGAAAAAGGACGAGTAACACATCCTTTGACGGTTATCATGAGAACATATTTTGAAGTATGTTTCTGATCTTTCTCACTATCCATCACCAATACAACTTTCATGAACTCCTCTTTGTACATCTGAGAGTCCATAAAATAAGCTTCAATGCCCCTGAAAGGATTTAAATTGGCTACTTCCTTTTGGACTTCTCTGTTGACATCCAATACTTGATGCATTGATGTAAAGTGGATGGTACAATGTTATGCTCATGCAGAAAGGGTCTTTCCAACAAAGCATTGTAAGAGCCGTAATTATCAATCACGTAGAAAGTAAATTTCGTACGAAGATTGCCTATTTGAACTTTCAGGCGAATCTTTCCCAAAGGTTCACTTCTTCCAGAATTGAATCCCAAGATTGTCGTGATGGTTGTTGAAAGATTGTCTACTGGAATATTTAATGTATCTAGTAGAGTTTTTGGCATAATGCTAAGCGCAGACCCGGGATCGATAAAAATACGATCAACTTTCATGGTATCGACATATCCTGTGAAGTAGAAGGGTCGGTCATGGCAATTATCTTCCAACAATATATCATCTTGTGTAAAGGTGATGTTTGGCATCAGTTCCATGACACTATGACAATGAAGGCTTGTTATAGGCTCATCCTCTGGTTTCTTGAGAAGTGCTAGACAAGTATCAGCTTGCGTCAAAGCTTCACTCAACGTTTCTCCAGTCTCCCTCGAAAGACGGAGTAGTTCAAAAATTGACAATCTTGCCAGGGTATTAGCCAACTGAGCAAGTATATCAAAGTTATACGGCTTCTCAAGTCCCAAAGTCGGAGTCTTCTTCCATACTTTATCAAAACGGACAAGCTGTTTTCCTTTGTCAGCTGTCGGTTTGGGAAGAGTTGACTCTATTAGAGGTGATGAAGCTGATGGATCATTGACAGCAGGAGAAGATGCTGTTTGAGGAACCTCCAGAGCTGGAGCAGGGTTTTCTTGATCTTCTGAATAGTCTCTTAGGTAAGGTTTCCCAGACCTGGTACCAGCTAAGACTTCTTCTTTAGATACAGACTCAAAGGATACCATATTATAACTTTTTGCATGGATCTTATTTCTGAAAGGTTTCTTTTGGCAAGATGGAGAGTTTGTTCCGTAAACCAAACTAACCCGAGATTGGTTATGAGAAAGGCATAGAGAAAGAGGTACATGAGATCCCTTTCCATGATTCAAACCAGAGATCTTTTGTAGATCATATCCCATTTTCGTCATGAGTTCATGAGATTGTGGGCTATATTGATGGAAAGCTGGTTGGTATTTGGCTTCTGATTTTGACAATATTGTCTTATCAGTGGAAGAAGAAAAATGATTATCTGCTGCCGAGATGAAGGTAGCAGTTAGAGGTGGAAGACAATGTTCACCAAATAAAATCATATGACATGATTTATTTTTAGTGGCCTTTTTGGACTTGGCGGAAGAAGATGGTGTTTCAAAGTCCGCCACTAAATCTGAATGGATCCATATGATTTCTCCTCTATCAGTAGATAGAGGGACAAGACCATCAGTTCGTGGAGGTGGAAGATTAACAATCTCCAGAGTAGTTCTTGGGATGGAGATGACACCGTCCTGCACAAGTTGAGCTAAAAAATCTCCAAACTGTAAAGAGACGACATTAGCCGTTATAGTTTTCTCATCTTGATGGAGAGTGATTGCACCGGAATTGACCATCTTCTGAATTTTACCCTTGAGCACATAGCACACTCGAGTTGGATTTCCAATAAACCTGTGGTAAACACAATATTTAGGATGGTCAGTCTTACCAACTTCATCTGGCCGTTTAGGTTCTCGATGTTGGAGTTTATTGCTCTTGATTAGGCAATCAAAGATACTCATGATATCATCTTCATCGAAAGAGTATTCTTCTTTTGGACGTGGTGCCCATTGTGGTGGTGTTGTTGGGGTAGATGTTGGCTGATTTACATTGATGGTTAGGGCTTCTTTGCCTTTAAGATTAATGGCCAAAGTCTCCTTGCTCTTGTAATTTTTTTGATGGCCATTATTATTTGGTGTAGCACGTTTATTTTTGTCAAGGTTAGGCATTTGAAATTGCTTGAATTTGTCAGCGCTCTCTTCTGCTGCATTGGCGTTCATTATGAAAGAAGGCCAATCTTGGAATTGTGTTGACCATGTCTACATGCTGATTATAGTCAACATGTTTGATTTACAAGTGCCTGTAGTTAAAGCATCTGGGTTTCCAAGAGGCATTTTGAGTGCTTCACGACGGAACCATTCAATGAAATGTTCAGTAGTTTCGTTATGTCGTTGTTTGATTTTGATGAGAGCAGACATAGTCATGTCATTGGTTCCCTCATAAAATTATTCCAAGAATATTTATTTGAAGCCAACAAAAGAGGTTATACACACATCTGGTAAGCTACGATACTAGTCATATGCTGCACCAGCTAAACAGCCGAAAAAGACTCCAGCAAGAAGATCATCATTTGATTGAAGTTGATCAGTCATTACTTCATTGAGGTATTGACTTGGAGAAGTGCTGCCATCAAACAACATAATAGTAGGGGGTTTAAATTTAGGAGGAAATTAACCCTCTTTCCATTCTATGGGATAGGGCTATTTAATCCCAAGCTTTTGCAGACCATCTTTCTGTTTGAAAGCCTCAAATTGAGTACGTAAAAGTTTTATGGCCTCATTAGTATCTCCCGTTGATTATTGAGTAGTGGATTGATTCAATGTGTTAGAAGGGGGTACCGCATGATAAGTACCACCCCCGACACCAGTTTGACTTGGAATAGCCTGCACAGGAATGGAAGCGGTATGAGGAGATTGTACCCATAAATCAATATTGGTGGGAACTGATGTTGTTATAGGTTCCTGAATCAGAATCAGATTTGCGACTGTTGGAACTGTATGTTGTACCATGATCACAGCATGCATTCCTGTCATCATCTCAACCATGTTCTTCAAACTAGCCTCCAAAGCAGCAATTCTCTGCTCTTGACTGGAAGAACTAGAAGTTTCTTGATCTTCTGTGACGGCATAAGCAGTCACTTCTCTAGCCCTTGAAGACGAGCTAGTAGAAAAGGTGGTCTTTTCAGAACTTTTACTGTCAGCATCAAAGTTACATAATGAACTACCTCCGAATAAGTGATAGGGATATCTTTTTGACTGAAGAAATCTTGGTTAGAATCAAGAAGATTCCTTTGACCGATTGTGTCTTGGTCGGAAGGAAGATTCCTTTAATCGATTATTTTTCTGCTTCTTGATCTAGTATATTGATATACCCCTTCATTGGATTCATAAATCTGATCTAAGTATTGTTGACTAGGTGTCACGACCCGCACCCTAAAGTAAGGGCACGAGACGTGGGTACGTCCAGCCTACGCCGCAGTGTCGGCGGTAGAATGATGTCCTAGGTCAAACATCTAACAATATAAATGTACCTGTACAGTGTATACTCTCAGAATGGAGGTGATATAGCAGATACAGTCTCAATCACATCTAAGGTAGAACATGATAAAGATAGATAGATAAAACTAAATTCCACAAGAAGATACATCAGTTGGAAGTTTAAGTGTCTAAGATATCACAAATCCAGAAAGTATCTCAAATCTCAAATACAGTAATCAATAAAGTAAATACAACTCGAGACAACTGAAAATAAAATGAGAAACTCTAGCTATCTACTCCGACCTCTACTGTGTCTCCTCTAGGCTAGCAAATAACCTCCAAGCTATCTGTAAAATTTATCAACAGGTCCAGTCAGGACGGGAGCGAGCACATATCTCTCAAAACAGTTTATAACAGGTTAGGAGTATAAAGCATGCAATAGAGTAAAATACAGAAAATGCTGAAAAGGAAGTACGGGAAAACATGAGATATTTGTAACTGAAAGTAATACATGATAGGTAAAGACTGTAAGTGGCTAAGTGATTTAGAGTACAATATGGTTATGTAAACGGCTTAGGAGCACATGAATACAACTAAGAAGCACATAAATACACTAAGAGGCACATGAATACCTACTGGGGATAATGATCACATAACCAATTCTACTCATCCCGCCCCAATCAATACACAAGGATCCATTAAAGTTACGTTATTGGCACATGAATACAGCTAAAGGTACGTGAACTCATGCAATGAGTAGTACATAAGACACATGATAGCACATGAAAGCACATGATAGTACATGAAAGCACATGAGAATATGTAAATACATGAACTAGTACGAGTACAAGGAGTACTTGTTGCACATGATAAAGTACATGAACATGAAATACCCGATGCACCAATAGAGGGATGACATCTCAGGAAAGGATCCATAGAGTACTAATCTATGAAGATACGTGTCAGCATCAAGTAAAGTAATATAGAGCAAGAATATAGTTCCAGACAGTTATGAAAAGATCAGAGAATGTACTCGCCTGATAACTTGAACAACTGATAAGTATAGGGGTCCAACTGAAGCCACAGAGTCCTATTTAAAACAACACAGGTTACAAGGTGTTCAAGTTGTAATAAATGAATCTCTACAAGCAATCTATATTATCCTAGGTTCTTCTAAGTCAAATCAACTCTAGGTCAACTTCGGTCAACAATCTAGTCAAACTAGGTCAAGTGTTGACTTACAGTTGACTTTTGGTTAACTGGTCAACTCTGGTCAAATAGGGTTAATTCTAATCTAATTATTAAATATATAAAGTGTACTTCGTTATTCATACGTCGAAACTTACGACACACAATCGAGATAAGATGATTAACGATAAGGTTAATAAGCTTATTATAGTCATCCACGTGTCTGTCTTGCCAATTTCAGCGATATGAGATCACTGGAATTGACTGATCTCAGTTCCGTTGTACTAATCCCGAAATACGAATATTATAAGAATTAATTATTAATTATTTATAAAAAGGTTAAACTCAGAGAAACTATCAACAAATATTGTCGGACGATGAAATAAACATCGCCAACGTGTCCAAAATGGTCAAATTAGCTAAGATAGCCTACCCATCGGTCCAATTTGGATACAAGGGCAAAAAGGTAATTTCGGGTCAAAAACGGTATCCGTGTTGGAGCCGTTTTGCACCGAAAAATGTGCAAGAAAAAAAGTCTATAAAGTATAACAAATTATATGTCCACGAAACCAGAATGACGATACGAATCCAACGGTATATCCGGAATTGGATTCCGTTGACCCGATCTCAATTTGGTCCGTTGACCAGAACTTAGAATTTCGGTCTGCACGAAAATGCGTGCAGGAGCCATCATTCTCAAAACTCAACAAACTACATATCAACGAGTCCAGAATGACGATACGAACTCAACGGTATATCCAAAATTGGATTCCGATGAGCCGATCTCAAAATGACCCGTTGACCCAGATATTGGAATCTGACTTGCACCAAAATACGTGTCGGATCCAATGTCCACCAAAACCTAGAAAATTATATGTCAACGAGTCCAGAATGACGATATAAACTCAACGGTATATCCGAAATTGGATTTCGATGAGCCGGCATCAAAAAGTCCCGTTGACCCGGACTATGGGACCCATTTTGTACCGAAATGAGTGCCAGGGCCCACGTCCTCCAAATCTAACAAATTTTATATGAAAATATGCCAGAACGATGCCACGAGTCTATTGGTGGTGTCAAAAATGAAATTTGGAGTCCCGTGTTCAAAAATGGAATTTTACAAGTTGGAAATTACGAATTCGGACGGCCAACTTTGGCATCGAATTCAACCAATCAAACAAGCTCACAATGAAACAAAACTGGAGGGTAGCAAGAGGGTTATACCAGCTTCGTACAGGAACTGGTAGCATGCCAAATGGAGCTACGGTGGAGGAGGTACAAGCTGACGAAGTTGACTCCACGAAACTGTCCAAAATTAATACAATTTAAATGGTCAACTTGGTGGCCGGTTTTGATGTATCAAACGATAAAATCAACGGATGAAAATTGACAGGAGTGAAGGTGGATATACCAAAATTGTGATGGAGTAAAGAAATTGCCGATCCAATGGTCAGATTTTCGGGAAAATGTGCACGAAGTCGCTGCGACGGAACGCGAATTCTGGATCGATCCCGCGCGCGTCACGACGGAACTTTGTGCCAAATGCACGAATCGTCTCGACGGCACGTCTCGGAGGATGGTGGCCGCTATGGGGCCTACCCCGGTGGTACGCCCGGCCATGTAGGGGTCGGCCACGCCGACCACGGCGGCTGTGGCACCGACGACGGCACCTGCACGTGCCTATAGGGCCGTTCTCGGCCGTCCACAGCATGCCCGCTGCTGCTGCAGTGTCGGGCTGTGCTCGCGCTGGCCTGCTGCAGCGCTCGACGGCAGGGGCGGCGATCTAGGATGGTGGCCGGAGGAGTTGTGTAGGTGGATATGGTGGTGGTGGTTAATATGTGGAGAAGAAGGAGGAGGGAAGGAGGTGCTGGTTAGTGCTTGGCCTGCTGGCCAGGGTAGCCGGCTGCCAGGGGGTGGTCGACAGCGCCGGCCACGCCGAAGGGATGTCGAAAATGGTGGGCTCGGGTGATGGCTGTTGGTGTTGGTGTTAGGTTGTGGGAGAAAAAAAATGTGTGGGAAAATTTAGTAGTTGTGTGTGCAAATAATGAGAGAGAGAGTGAGAAAAGAGTAAACTCTTGGGGTTAGGGCTGGCTGAGTATTGGGGGGGTGTGTGAGTGTGTGCTAGGAATGAGTGGTTGGGATTGTTGGAGACAAGATCAAAGGCTAGGATTTAAATATAGGAAAATAGGTCATTCCTAGGGATTTAAATCAACATAAATTTCTAATAATTATTAAAAATAGGTAGAATAGTATTTAGTATTTTTCAAGGGTAATAAGGCTGAGGGTGATGGTAATAGAGAGTAACATGGAGCTGGGGTTGGGTTCAGTCGAGCCGGGTTGGATTAAAGCTGGACATGGCGAAATAATCGAATTAAAATAGTTGTTGATAATCATGGGTAAATAAGTAGCACGTGTGGATTCCAATAAATGGGACACAAGTGTCGTGCGGTTAGTAGACTCAATGTGGGGCATGTCATATTTGGGGCTGACAGGTTTTGGTCGACAGGGTACCCACAAATTAAGTTGGAAAATGAATGTGACACCGTGGGATGAAATAAAATCGGGTCACGTATCAGAAAAGTTGTGCGAAGCAATTGGAGCACCAAATGGCGTGTCTGAGTGGGACACGATGGTCAAGGGTGAAGAGTGTCTCGAGTAGATCATGCATGAGAAGTTGGTTTTAAGGAAATAACTGGTCTTGTGCTCTCAAATTAAAAGTCACGGTAACGTGCTAATAATGATCAAGGAAAAGAGTGGGAAAATTAATTAATGATCAAATGGTCTAATTCGACCCGAAGTTCTGCAAAGCAAAAAGAGTACAAGAGAACAAGTTTGAGTGGGACATTATATACCGTCATGAAGGCAATCATGTCCACTACAAAACTCATAAAGAAGATTTCCAGAGTTGAACATCCCTGACACTTTAAATATCAAAGTCACAGAAAAGTGCACCTAAGATAATAAATAGAATAATTTATTTATTAAAATTAAAATCAAGCAGAAAATAAAATAAAAAATTAACCCGAAATTCAGGGTGCTCAAACTAGGATTGCGGGATGTATTACATCTTGGACGTTTTCTACCCATTGCTTCGAGATGTCATGTTGACAAGAGCAAAGAGTAATTCATCTTCGTCCACTAGAATTGGTTCAGGAGTCTGAACATAATTCAAACGGTCAAAGACGGACCATTTGGCTTACTGATAGCAGCATTTGATGACAACTTCATGGTGGTTATTACAATGATGCTGTTGTTGTTGGACCACCGTTGGACAGGATGGATTTGTAACCTTCCCTTCTATATTAAGAGTTCATAGAGGTCACTAACAGGACGAGAAGAAGTTGCAGGAATGTAGTCCTTGACGATATTGGGGACATGATTCCTGTTCCTGAGGTGTCTAGTACCTTGAGTGTACAAGGACGTGCTAAGTTGGTTAGCATATGTTATAGAATTTTTCACCTCAGCATTCTTCCTTTGGGGCAAGTTAGCAACTGATACAGGTCGCATTTTGTGTCTTCCTGAGGTTGACCTTGATTGGCACCTATTGATATAGGTTGGCAAGTCTGACAGGGGTGCTACTTGTGCATCCACTTGAGACACCAGCAGTTTGCCTTGTCGGGACCTTGAGATATGTAAGGTTGGTAGATCTTACCCTGATCTCTTTGCAGTAGGCATAATAACCTTTTGTGTAGAAAGTTCATTCTGAATATAACCCATCTTTCTGGCAGAGATTAGTTTGTCTCTGTTAAGGAGAATAGGATTCCTGTTCGAATTCGCGTACTTTCCACCCAGTCAATGACTCGAGCAGAATGAGGAAAAGCTAAAAAGCATTTTCCCTGATTTAGTAATTTTTTATCAAGCTTCCAGTTTGGTAGCAAAGAGGGAGTCACTAAATAGTGCTTTTCTTTACATTGCGTTAGTGTAGAAGCATGTACAGGTTACACTAGAGCATGAACATGCATAGGTTGCGCCAGAGCATAAACATGCACAAGTTGTGCTAGAGTAGGAATACCCGCAGGTTATGCTGGAGAGGAAAAGGCCAGAAGGTGCTTTCCTTTGTTTTGTCTTGCAGTGTGTCGAGATGAAGTCTCCTTCGATTTCAAAATCCAAGAAATAGAGGGATTAGCCAAAAGGTTGTTTCCCTCAGATTGCGCCAAGGCAGTGATGGACGTAAGTTACGCAGAGGCAAGGGATTGAGCCATCGAGGACTTAGGAGTCCAAACAGGGTACGTCTTGCACTTAACAGCGGCAGTAGTACACTTGGCACCCCCAGCATTGATCATGGCCTCGTAGGTTGTCTGGTCGACTTGAACTACCAGGGTCTTCTACGTTTTATCAATTGACGCGATATTATATTAAAATGTCACTTTCTCGTCAGAAGAGAAAGTCGTCCCAAGCAGAGTCGCCATTTTGTTTGCAAAGAAGAAAAGTTTTATTGTAAACTAAGAAAAGAGTACATGAGTACAGTTGATTTCTGGGGAAGTACAACTATAGGAATTTGATCAGAAGACGATCACTTTATCCCTTGGACGATGTGATATCGAAAACACGAGCCTCTAGAGAATGCAACAACACTTTTGTAGGAGATTATGATCACTCTTGATGCTTTGAGATTGATTTGAAACTCTATTTATAGAGTTCTTGAAATAACTGTTTAGCAGTTATTCTGGGTTGCGCGCCTCCTGTTCACTTGTATGAACGGTTACACTAACTGTTGTGGACGCATGACATCGTTTGATTAAGATGTACGTGGTCGTGAGCAGTGTAGTGGGCACGTTCTGCGAAGTTAGTAGCTTGCGCACCACGTCACTTTGTTATGAACACTGTTTGATCACCTTGTGCGAGCTTCATCAGGTTGCACATGGCACAATATAGCAACTTGTGCGTACGGTTGTACCAGCTGCTATAGACGTGTGGCATCATTTGATTGAGATGCGCGTGGTCGTAGGCAGTATAGTGGGCACGCTCTACGAAGTTGGTGGCTTGTGCGCCACGTCACCTTGTTAAAAATTGATCAAGTGGCGCCAACTTGTCAGACTGCGCATGGGCGCAAGTGAACAACTGGCGCCTTTGACTAGGTTTTTCTTTTGTGTTGTGGTGATTAATTCTTGTGCCACGTAATAACTTGTGCGAACCAACTGTCAGCTTTAATTACATGCTGATAAAATCTTGTCGAGCTCCACGTTGTGTAGGATTTGAAAGGATTTTCCTTAATCTCTGTGCTGTCAGTTTGTCAGGTAATGATAATGTCGTTACAGCTTCTCGAGGAAGTGCGCCACCTAGTGCTCGTACAACCTAGGTCCTGCGCAACCTGATGTTGGCGCAACATGATGCTGTGCAACTTGATGATCTAGCACAACATAATAATTTGGCGCCACTTAACGATTGCACAATTTAGTAGGCGACGCAGCTTGATTTTTATCCTCTACAAGTACGACTAACTTAAGTAATATCATGAGTTCGTATAATTTGCAAAAACTGACCTGCATGGGCCACCAAAAAAATTTGTCATGACCCGTACCGACTTTTCGGAATGCGAGTGCATGCACAAGCCAACCTACGTCGCAGTATCGATGGTAGAATACTGTCTCGACCACAATGCTTAAGATCACAATATTGCTTATAATTAATATCTTTTTATTTCTCATTCACACAACTAAATAAATTACAATATCCAAAGTTACATTTGATTAAAAAATACAATACCTCACAAAAATAGAAAAGACAACTAAATGTATACTCAACGTCTAACTAGTCTCTAGGTTTTGGCCTTCAAATACACCTGTATCTCCCATAAGGATCCCACGCATCGAGTAGCAAGCGACTATCTGAAAAATAGGTTTTTCGTTAGGAATAAAACGAGTATAATTTATTGAGTGCAATTCTAAGTATATGTTAACGACTATAAGATAATAGTTAGCCATAAAATACATGATAAAAATATCAAAATAATTGTAACAGAAAACATATGAAATTATAGATAGGAAATATATGACAGCATGTAAGGAGTAGAAGAGGAGAATATAACTATCTATGCGATTTAAAGTACTCTTTCGATATGTGATCGGTCTGGGACAGTTACACCACAAGGTCTACATTATTTTTTAGGGTCTACTGTGCAAAAAATAAAACATAGTCTAAGGTCTGATCATATATCTATTTGTCACCCCCGTTTTTCGTTATACGTATTTCCAGTATACGTGTACGGAATCCTGAAACGTATTTTTACTTCTTGTGCCTTGCTAGCTAATTTTGGCCTAATCTTGCTTAGGTTCATCATGGCATATCATGGTTTGACTTGGTTCATTTTGGGTTGGCATGATTTTTTTTCTTTGCTTCAACATGTTAAACCCCTACATTTAATGCCCACCAACCCACTCTCTCTCCTCCATTACTTCTTTATCTTCTTCATTTACTCCTCCCACCTACACCCAAGAGCTCTAGGCAAGTACAACTTGCTTCATGATGGATCTTGGACTTTATTGTTCCAATGTCTTCCTCTCATAGTTCTAAGCCTCTTTAGAACTTACAATTTTTGGTTTTGATGGATAGATTTTTGTAGATCTAGGTTTTGTCCTTTCTCATGATTTGTTGGTTTTGATCTATGAAAACTTGGTATTTTTGAAAACTAATTGTTTCATGTTGTAGAAAATTTCATTCTATCCAATTTTGACCTTTGAAAAGTTGGATTTGGACTTGTTTTGACCAAGTTATAGACTTTTGAAGCTATAGGTTCAAACCATGGAAATTCCTGCTTATTGGAGAAGACAGTGAGCAGTGTGCACAAGCTTTTTAGCTTGTGCCACTGTGTTGCATGCGCTCCTTAGTGAGACGCAGCGTGACCTAGTGCGTGCACTCCTTAGCGCAGCACAACCTGAGTCAGGCGCAACCTGACCTGGCGTACCCCAGTCCGGCGCAACCTAGCCTCGCGCAGCCTAGTGCCTGGCGCAACCTGAATTGGCCTGACTTGACCTAACCTAGCGTACCCCAGTGCCTTGGCACCCCTACTGCCTGGCGCAACCTATCACCCTGGTACAATTTGTCTAAGGCTACTTGTTGGCCATAGTACCCCTTGCCCCTCCTCCTTGGTTGCATGATATCCCAAGTTGATGGTGGCCATTGTGGCACACCCTTGACAAGAAATATTGACATGGTAATCTGTATACGACATGATATGTGAACACGACATGAGACAAGAACATGACAGGCCAGTACATGGTAGTGGCCCATTGCGGCGAACTCTTGACAAGTAAATATGACATGTTACCTTGAACGTTGTTGCGACGGCTACCTCGACTCGATAAATAAATTCTCGTCTTGACACAGTAGGTGCTTGCTTGAAACTTGTTTGTACAAGCTACTACTTTAGTCTCATCTTGCATCATGTCTAGGACATGAATCCCTGGTTACCACGTTCAGGGATTCATATTGAATTTGATTAAGGTTAATGACTAGATTGATCAAGTAGTTCATTTTAAGGGAGATTTTCCCAGTTATAGGTGATCCCGTTATCCCGGCCACACTTGATGGGCTTGTAGCCTGCCTTCGAGTAGGGTACATTTCCAGTCCACTGTCATGTGGGACACGCACATTAAACATGTACAAGGCATACTTTTATGTGTTACACTCTAAGCCATCTAATAATTCTGGATAACTTTGGTAATCAACCTTGCTTGGATAACCTGGATAGCTGCAGGGCCAGAGACTGCTGCAACATCTCATTGCATCTTGCTAGTAACTATGCTTGTGATAACCCTAGCTAGTTAAAGTATCAGGCCATACTCTTTTCTTGGCCGTGATTGATGGACGTAGTCCAGTCTAGTCTTGTCTAAGCAATGCCAGTCTATGATTATTTTAGCATATGCTCGTTCATCTTTACTCTTGTCGATAATTGGTTAGAGACTAAGCTCCGTTCAGGTGAAGGGTTACAACCCCGGTCCTTGTTTCGTTTACATGTTGTAACTTAGCTACTGGAAGGGTTCCTTCGTCGTCTTATCGTTTATCATCTTGTTTTTATCTAACTCATGCCTTTTGTTATCTTTTATGTCTCATGTGCTAATATGCTGATTTTAGTTCTTAAGTGAAGCCTCCCTTGTGGCACTTGCTCTTTCTGGTGTTTGACACAACTAGTTTTGTATGGCCAGATTTTGGACTAGGACCCGAGGATCTCCCAGCCTTCCAGCCAGATGGTGAACACTAGGTACAACCCTGGCAACGAGTGGGTTTTATTTTGCTCTTCCACTCCATTATAAATTATTCTTTTGAGGCATTTAGCCGCCGAACAAGTGTTAGCTCGTGTTAAATTTATATTCCTGTCTGCCTAAGGGCTGTAACATGATTGACAAATCCTAAGGTTGATCATGTATGACTTAAACTCTTGCTAGTCTCCGCATTTTGTATGACTAGCTTCATGTTCATCTGAATATGTAATGTACGGGACGCTTTACTTTGTATGTCAGATGATCTACCATCTTGTTAAACTTACTTGCTTGCATGAGATTGAGCCACTAGGCTTGTTATTGACCATAAGAGCCGTTGGCTTGTAGTAAAACCCTCATGTATCTAGACAGCCGTGATCGTATATCAAGGTGGATTACACTTTAATGTACGTAGCTGGCTGTGTCTGTCCCCTGCTCTTCAGCATTCTGGTTCGAGGGCGTGATACTGTTTAAGTGGTAGCCCATGCAGGTTTTGTAAATCAATATCTGTCACTACCACATTTTTGACTTGAGGGTATTTTGGTCATTTTGACGTTTTGGTGATTTTGAATTTTTATTATTTAAATATGTGCTAATTGTTAGTTTGAGGCTTGACCTAGAAACTTAGCCTAATCTAGATTAGCCTTGAATGATTAGGTTAACTAGTCATGAGATAATTACTAATATCTAGATATTATAGGAAGATATTTTTTACTCTAAGATATTTGTAAAAGTTAGCCTATAACATTTTGAACTAATGGGAATGCCTAGAATTTGTTGAACAACCCTTAGCCACTCATCAAGACCTAAAACCTAGCCCTAATAAATCTATGGCAGCCATCAAACACTCCCTCCCCCTTCCTATAAAGTCCCATTAACAAAAGCCTTGCCTCTTTTTACACTTGCCAAGAACCCTAGAAATTCTACTCAAATTTCCTTCCCCTAATATCCAAATCAAACCCAAATTGGCCCTAATCAGTTGCATCATAATCCTCTACCACAGTGGGAGCTAGTAGAGACTTGCTAGCTAGGATTTGGGATCGTTTTGATCGATTGGAATTTGAAGGAGAACCCTCAACCTCACCCTTTTCATTGAGAATCATTCTCAATAGGTAAACCTATGTAAACCTTGTAAAATTGTGTTTTATTTTCATAGATGCATGCATATAGGTATAAAATAGCTGTAGGGATAGTTTGGTGCTAGGTAGTATCAATTTCGTTTTCGTATCGAACACGTATCCGTAAATTTAAGAACGTGTTCGACGAAATGCCTGTGAGAATTAAATATTATTAATTTCAAAAACTAATTGAATGGAAATTTAGGTCTTGAATTGTAGATCATGAATCCATTTGACTGAGTCGAGATCCCTGCATTTTTCGTGTCCAAATTGGACACGCACCGTACGTGCTGACCCGTTCAGTGTCCTGCTACTCGATATCTCGTGTGGATACGACACGCCACGTGGCGACCTGCCACTTGGCACAAACCAAGGGGCAGTGACTGACATCACATCCATTAAGTTTCGTGTCGTCTTGTGTCATGTCGGGGGAGAAATCCCATGTGCATGGGTTATGTACACTGTCAGTGCGCACTGTTTTTACTCACTGATACAGGCTTCCCGTTTGGACAAGGTGACACGTGGGCTCGTGTCAGGGTCCTAGGAAGAAAGCCCTATAGGTGGCGAACCCAGGTACAAGATTTCGTGTCCTGGTTTGACTCGTGTCGTGTGCACGAGGACACGACACACGTGCACGAGCCAGTCCTCACTGTGAGATTCTGATGCAAATGTTTAATTCGTTTGGACACTTCGTGTCCACTCTAGTGGACACGAATCATACCCCCTAGACACATGACACATGGTTATCACACTTGTACACCTGTTTGTGAATTTTAAATGGTTAATTTGAGTTTCGAAATAAGAAAAGTTATGTGTCTGTGTTCTGTGTATCAGTTGCGTTCTTTTTTCGAACTGTTAGATTTAAGAACCCTTTTTCCCTGATGATTCAATGTCAAATTAGTTTAAAAGTTATATTGTACATGTATGTATACCTGTTTGTTAAATTCAATGGTTGATTTTGTTTTGAAATAGGGAATTTCATGTATCAGTCGAAGTTCAGTTAGGATTTAACTTGAAAGTGAAATTGTTTCACTGTTAAATAAACTGAGGGTTCATTTATGAAGGTGGGGTTTTGAGTTACTGTTATCAAATGTTTAGCTAAGATACAAACTTGAGATTTAGTAGGATTACACTGTCAATAAACTGAGATTTGAATCGAGCCTATACTTGACAATTCCTGAGAATTTCAGGGAGTCCTATCTAAGTTTTAATGTAAATGAGTAGGATTGATTGAATGGTTAAAACTGAATGAGATTGGTTCACTGTTAAGCAATAACTGAGTCATGCAAGGTTGTAAAATGAAATGAGATTCATTGTGAAAAATCTGAGAACAATCAGTGATTCCTGGATACAATGTTAAAGGTCAAAACTGGGATTCCTATTGTTCATGTAAACTAAATGTGGGTTGATTCATTGATTAATTTTCAAAAAGAGTATAATCATGTGGAGGACTGAAGTGAAATCCTGAGATTAATGAAGGAGAAAACCTGAGAATTTCAGTGAATTATTAAACTGAGTTAATGTTGGTTTTCTGTGAAGGGTATTAAACCTAAAATAAATATAAAACCTGAAAAAGAGCTATAGTATAACAAAAAATAGTCATCACTATTCATGAGTTTAGTTAGGAATTAAAAACTAAATTTTCACATATTCCTAAATAACTAAAACCTGGGGTTTTGTACACTATTTCCAGATTCCACACATTGCCACCCTTGTATCACCCACACATGTGACACAACATACACATACACATTCACTTCTCAATTTCTTTCCTTCTTTTTCAATATATACTTGTATATGTATGTTCATTTACATATATCTAGTTTTCCTACATTGTTATATTATATTGAATGTGTATGATGCCTATATGTGAAACAATAGTGTATAAATATTATATTGGGTATTGTACTAGTAGGCTTGTATTGGTATAGTGTGTATGCCTAGAGTTATAGTATTGAATTAGAGTTGACCAAACCCTAGAGTTGACCTAGTTGACTAGATGTTGACTTTGCTTGACCCAGAGTTGACCATGTTTGACTTTGACCTAGAATGACCGAAAAATCATGTAGATTGCATTACAAACTTCTTTTACCTTATGTTAAACACTTTGTGACCTGTGTTGCTCTAAAAATAGGACTCATCTACTCTGCCTGGACATCTACACTTACCAGATACTCAGGATATCAGGCGAGTACATTCTCTGACCGTTTCATACTTGCTAGAACTTATATTCCTGCTCTAGATTTACTTTTCTTGCATGGTGACACGTTGGTAACACGGATTGGTACTATATGGATCCCTTCATGAGATGTTATCCCCCACAGGAGCATCAGGTACTTCATGTCTGTGCATTTCATGTACATCATGTATCATCATGCTTCACTATTCATGCTCGCTCTGTACTCATGTACTCTCATGTTCGCAGAGTCCTCCATAAATAAATTTTACGTGTGCTCTCATCCCGGAGACAGTAAAATCTTGAACCTTCATGTAACATGTCTGGATCCTTGTATATTGGTTGGGGCTGGGGGAGTAGAAATAGCATGTGAATAATTCCAAATAATATAATCTTGAACCACCTCTCTTGAATCCCCTCTACCTGTTCACATGTCTAGCTTGTACTCTGATTCACTAGTCACTGATAGTTCTCTACTTATTGTAGATATTTCCATTACAGTTATCTCTTTTACTTCATGTACTTTCCTTCAGTTATTCATACATCGTACTCTATTGCATGTTTATTATCTTCTGACATGATATGAACTGCGTGAGATGTATTATGCTCGCTCCTGTCCTGACTGGACCTGTTGATATATTACAGATGACGAGGATGAGGCTTACTGCACTACCTATTATGGAGCAGCCCTAGACGACACTTGTGAGTTGGACTCTCAGGAGGACCCAGCTCTAGCTGATGTTATCACCCCTACTGCCTAGACTAGTTTAGTTAGGCTTTATCTTACTTATGTTGTCATTTGGGATTGAGTTGTATTATGTCTGTTATTGTGTCGTTTAGACACTTAGACTTATTTTCATTTCTGTTTGTACTTCCTTTGAGATGTTCATATTTATGATATCGTTCTATCTTCTGCCTTAGATGTGATTGAGACTGTATTCTGTATTGTCACCTCCACTCGGAGTGTATGCTCTGTACAGGTACCTTATATTGTTAGATGTTGTGACTTAGGACAGCGTTCTACCGCCGACACTGCGGCGTAGGCTGGACGTACCCACTTCTCGTGCCTTTACTCTATGGTGCGGGTCGTGACACATTTTTAGTGGTGGCCCATGCAGGTCCTAGATTTGCGGTGGTATTCGAACTAGAGTATCACTGCAGCCTGCAGTAGGATTAGGATGTTTTGAAGGTACTCAATCCCATTAGGAAAATCTCTTAACCAGATTTCTTTTATCTAAATTTACTGCTTATTGCCTTCTCTTGAATATAAACTGTCCTCCTTTGCTATTTCGACTAATTCTCAAAAATTGTTTCTTGTTTGATCTGTCTCCAGGATGGTTGAGACACGATCGCAGCGCCCCACCACGGGAGGTATGTCAGAGAGGTCTGCCACTTCTTATACAGTTCAGCCAGGACCTGAGGTGGCAGCTCCCTTACTACCTACTCAGGTTGGAGTATCTACAGCCTTCGGAGGAGCACCTCCACTAGTTCAGAGGCAGACCCAGTTATTCTGGATGTTCTTCAGCCACAGCAGCAGCCACCTGTAGGGATGGTTGATGCGGGCCATCTATTTTCCTTCGTAGAGAGGATACTGGCGTCCTACCAGCAGCACCAGCAACGTCAGACTGCCGATTTCTGTCAGGGTATAGACGAGGCTCACCAGCTGGTCCGGACGACAGTGGAGATGGTGGCCATCCAGGGACCAGCTCAGCAGCAGCAGCATCAGTACCAGCTGAGGACGTCGAGCATCCAAGATTTCCAGAAGATGCGTCCGAAGGATTTCTGTGGTACAGAGGGCATCCACTATACGGACGACTGGATAGAGCATATAGAGGAGATATTCCGGTTGGCAGAGATACCAGCACGCCTTCAGATCGAGGCGGCAGCCAGCCAGATGCAGGACCTGGCCCGCACATGGTATTAGACAGACCCCCGAGTGGGAACTTAGGGGCAGACTTGGCCAGCATTCAAGACACTATTGAAGGAGCAGTTCTTTCCGGATGTAGCACTGGGAGGTATAGAGCAGCAGTTCGAGAGCCTGGTTCAGGGAACCAGACAGTCGGGAAATATGCCAGAGAGTACTGTCGGTTGAGCAGATTCATTGAGGACTTGAGCGAGAAGACGAATGCGAGGAAGTTCCGTAGGGGCTTGATCAGGGAGGTCCGGTCATTGACTAAGAGTGACCGGGATGCCACCTTCGCAGATATCTTAGCAGGAGCTATGGCGGCAGAGGACGACGTAGGGTTGAAATTGAAGAGGGGTCGGGACAATCTTGGAGCCAGTAGCAGTGGAGGCCAGGCCAAGAGGCCTCACTTCCAGCAGCAGTCTCAGCAAAGGCCACTACAACAAATAGGGCCTACAATAGCAGTTTTTCTATAGCGTTTAAGTGTCCCCGCTATAGAATGTTATCTACAACAACATTTTTTATGCAGTGCTATAAAAAATATCTATCTATAACGTTTCCTGAATGCCGTAGAATGTATAACATTCATCTTTACAGTATCATCACAAAATTATTTCTTTTCCCCAAAATTTTCATTTTGGCGCCCAGGCCCCCCAGCCCGATTAAAATGTTTCCCCCAATCTCTCTTTCTCCCTCACTTCTCACACAAACATAAAACTCTCTCTCTCTCACTCACTTCTCACACAAAATTAAGTATGTGCCTCAAACTCTCTAAAGCTAAGGAAAGCTAGAGTTTTTTGAGCTCAAAATTTAGGTTTCCTTGGCACATTTCCTCCAGTTTGGCTCGGATCGATGGAGCCGACGTCTAGCTCCGGCTCAAACTCCTGCCCCGACCCGCTCCCGCTCTCGTTCTTCCCCCTCATTTTACCTCTGCCCCCTCCCCCTCCTCCTACTGCTCATGCTCTCGCTGGAACCCTAAGTTAATTTTCTTCTTCTAAAAACTTTCTTGAGCCCTAACCTGACCCCTCATTCCCAGATCTCTCTCAATTTCTTTCTCGGTAGGATTTTCCTTCTTCCTTAAGATCTTGGGCTATCCCAGAAACTAGTTGCTCTCGAAGGAGAAGAAAATCCCCACTCTTTGACTTTATTCCATCGATCTCTCTTACTATTTTTTTTAATTCGTTCTAATTAGGGTTTTTTCTTCCTTGTTTTCTATGGTTCGATGTAGCCGTTCAAGAGGTACGTGGACATCGGAAGGGTTGCCCTCGTCAACTATGGAAAGGACTTCGGGAAGCTCGTCGTCATCGTCAACGTCGTCGATCAACAACAGAGTAAAAATCTCAATTCCTAATTACTTGTTGATTCGTTAGCATCTAAAAGTGGTATTTGAACCGTCATGGCATAGTTCTTCCAAGAACGGTCCCTCTCTGGCCTACATCCTAATATAATTACCTATATGCTCTTTGCCTCCATCTTCTTCTCCGTGAGAGTGGTTGGCTGTGCCTGCAGCCTCCTCTCCCGGATGTAGGCTGACGGGTACGAGCCCAACGTCGCAATCTACTACGTCGTACTCGATGGGGCGTGCGGTCATGGGGATCTTAATGCTATGAAGGAAATTTTTAAGGAGATGGAGAGTGTGTGTTCCCCTAATGTGGTGACCTATACATGTTTGATAAAATATCTCTGTGAGAAGTGAAGGCTGAACACAACTACTTAGCTTGTTTTTATTTTATTTTTGAGAAGATGAAGAGGATGTCTTCCTCCAATAATTTTTTTTTCTGATATGAAATCAGAAACTGTTGATTTCAACTTTTGGGGTTAGATGGGGGTAAAATAGATACATTGTTTCTTCAATTTCTACTGAATATTAGCCTTTTTTTATGTAGAATATTTTTTTTCACGAGACTTTACTCAAGGTTTGAGTAAGTTCCAATTCTAAAACTTTCCAATTCTGTTTGCAATTTTCAAATGTATGTCCTTGATAATTTTTCTTAGTGATTTAATTCTCTCTCCAGGAGAAGTTTGTTTGCACTGAGTTAAGAAACACAGATACTCCAAAATGTTTGTCATGTACGTTTTGTCTCCTTGTTAAGAAACACGGACACTCCAAAATGGTTACCATATTCATGTTGTCTCCCCGTCAGACATATTGGATATTATATCATGCATACACTCTAAATTATACTAGGATATAAATCCGGGTGATTAGTGGATATAAATTTGCTACCAAATTTGCCACATGCGACCATATTAGATAGTATATCACACAGACACTCCAAAAGATTTTTTTTTACTTTTAGAGTTTTTCCAATGCCTTCTTGGTAAATTTGCTACCAAATTGACAAAAAAAAAGTTGAAAGTAATACATAGCAAGTAAATCTTGCTTTATTTTTTTCACATTGGTATTTTACTAGACATTTTATGGCATTCTAGGGTTTTTGTTCAACAAGATTTATGTCTTCCTGTTTATTTTAATTTTTTGTCAATTTTTAGTTTTTCTTTTTAGTTTACGATTAGTCTATGTTGTCCTGTCATGCTTTTCCTTAAATGGTAATAGATAAAGACTAACATGGTTATGCTAATTGTTTCAACTGCATATTTATGGTGTACTATTATGATATAATGCTATTGGGCATTTGGATAGTGAGGAATTAAAATGTGCTCGCTTTATTTTGGTTGGGAAAAATGATCAGTAATTTGCCATTATAAGGATGGTGGATGGGACTTGTGAAACAGGAATATAAGTTCTGCCCAAGTATTCCTGCATGTTATTGAGGATGAGTTATTCAGTGATTGGGTATGGACACGTTTGCTGCATCCTTGAAGTTGGAATATGCTTCAGCCTTATCTTCTAGCATATTAGGAGTAATACAGATAATTTCTCAAGTACAGATGAACTAAATGTCAAAAATTTCCCTAGATTCTCTTTGTTTTTGTGGCAGCTATGTTACACTAGAACGGACAAGAATAAGGATAAGGACACGATACAAATACAGGATACAAGCATTTTCAAATATGTACAGTGTCGTCACCTATGTTGTATGGATATGGGAACAAGTACAGGTTCAGATACGATACAGATATGGGGTACCATTTTCCCGTGTCAGTGCAACAGTGTGTGGGAGCAATCAACTTAATGTTACTGTTGGGCTTGCAAATTAATAGTTGAATGGTTGCATGTTGAAATTTGGATTTGTTCATGACATTGAATATCTTACAGAATGTGGGGACCTGACTTAGCTTACGGTTTAAGCTTATAGTTTTAGTGGAATCTGAAAGAAACATTGTAACAGGTGTGTGTGTGTGTGTGCCTTCTTTCATGCTTACCACTTTGTAATTATTCATTCTATTTTTCATTAATTGAGAATAAGCAACCAATTCAGGGTTCTAGTTAATATGATCAGAAGGGACTGTTGCTCCCTTGAAGTGTCAGTTCTTTGGTATTTCACGATATATACAAGATTTAGGCCTCGTTTGGTACATTGTAATCGCAATGTAATCAAATGAAAAAAATTAATTTTTTTAAATTTGATTACATTACGATTACGACAGTGAACCAATCGGGGTCACTATTTTCCTTGAGAACAAATTAGTTTATGAGTTTTATCTTATATTGAGAGTTTATTTTAATATTATATCATGTTTATTCTACCTGAAGTTTTTACACGTGAACAATCAAAAGTTAATAAGCTCACTTATTTCAGGTTCTTGGTAATGCCAATGGGGATGTTGTGGTGCTCGTGTCAATTTTAATATTCAAGCCAAAGGGGATGTTGTGGTACTCGTGTCAATTTTAATATTCAAGAATCAGGTGTCAGTTACAGGGATGCTTGGCTGCACTGTTCACATTCCTTATACTGTTCACATACTATCCAATATGGTAGCATTGGAAAAACTCTAAATTTGCCACATACGACCAGTGGATATAATTCTTGGTGGATGTGTTTTTTGACTAATTAGTGGATAACTTGGTGGAGTCTTCAATAAT
This sequence comes from Iris pallida, assembly GCA_029216955.1. Lineage (NCBI taxonomy): Eukaryota > Viridiplantae > Streptophyta > Magnoliopsida > Asparagales > Iridaceae > Iris > Iris pallida. The sequence goes on from JANAVB010041417.1 coordinate 2,645,446, forward strand.
TTGGTGGGTTATGGTTTGACTAACTTGTTACTATGGTTTATTTTTTTACTAATTTATTACTATGGTTTGTTCAGTTTGAACCCTGGTCGGTTTGTTTTCGTAGGCCTAATCAGGTAACAAAAAGTTTGTAAATCTTAATATATAACTATGTTATCAGCTATGCTGCTACCGACGGACACATATACATTTAAGGGCACAATATATATATCTGCTACATAGACGGTTTGGCCCTAGTTTTTCTGTGTAGGTGACAAGGTGTAGGTCTAGGTGATGGTTGTTGGGGATGACCTATTTCAAGCATGTCATTAATGGAATGACATGTTTGAAATAGTAAAGTTTATTGATTCTTCAATTTCATTTGTTTAGCTACTTTTAACAAGGTTGCTTCTTGTTAATGATTTTCTATAGTGGAACTGTTTTGCAGAATAAAGTTTTGTGAGGGCTTCCTCTGGTTGGTAGATTGAAAGTTGGCAGTTTTTGCTTAATCCGAAACTTAGTTTGCATGTTGGAAATCTCTTTCATTGATTTCTAGGGGTAGTCTCGGGTCATTTCTAATCATGCTTATTGCTTTGTCCTGATACTCATTGCTTAGTTGTGCAATCTGAATGTTTCAGCTAAGTTTTTATGGCTTTTACCATACCAGCTGTTATATTTGTCGATCAACGCATACATGGCAACACGATAGGCTATGGAAATGTGGTGAATTTATGGGTTTCAACTGACTATTTCTTCCACATACATTAAACTTGTTGAGGAATCTGTTTTCTTAATTTTTTAAGGAAAAGAAGGAATCGTCCGAAACTATAATGTACTTTATATTTTTAGAGAAGTATATGAATTTCCTCTTTTACTTATTTTTCTTTGACGTCTTTTCTTTGTTGTTTTTGCAAGGGGTTGGAGACCTTCATACATAAATGTTTTACTTGGTGTGAGGAAAAAAATGAACATCCCTTGTTCCAGCAAGTTGCCAACAAAAGACCTTGAAGTTGAAATTTTTCTTCACCTTCTGTAAGAATATTCGAGCTACTCCACCCCCCTTCTCTCTCTCTAGCCTATTGAGCTTCATCTCTAGCCAAATAAATATTAGAGCTGAATTAGTGATGTTGAACAATCAAAATGCACTGCTGATGTTGGCCTTAAAATCCTAATAAACTGAAACAAGGTCCAAACATGAAAACAATGATCGAAAAGTGTAGGAATTGAAGTTACAGATAATGTAGAAATTAGGGTCATGGATTATAGGTGTAACTGGGAGAATCTGTCTGAAATTATACTAATATGAAATTTTCCAGGTAGCAATAATTGGTCGGCCAAATGTTGGGAAATCCAGCCTTCTCAATGCATGGAGCAAAGTACGTTGCATAATCTGCATATCACAGTCCGAATACTGGTTGCTGACATTTCTGAAATAAAAAACTAATATACTAGAGAAATGATTTAACAAATTTATTTATACTATTTTTATGTTGCTCATATGCCCAAACTATATCTACATTAGCTTCTCAGAAGCATGACCTTCCTTCTATATTTCTTGTAAGTATACATTTGTCATTCTACCTTACAAATATTCTTTATCATTGATGTCATGTTCCTGTCTTCCTTTACAACCCCTACTATAAAGTGCATAGTACAATGAATTTGACGTGTTACCCTTGCAATCTAATCAAAACCCAATATGTAGAATCAGTCCGTCTCTCCTTCGACGGGGACCCCCTCCTCTCTCCTTCCTGATGAATTTAATGCTTCAGACTTTATGACGTATGTATCTACTTTTGTACACACATAGAGAGTCAAGATGCCATGTAATTGATAGTCTTTAATCTTAGACATTATTTGTGAACAAAAGTAGAGACATAATATACTGTAGTATAAAAATTAAAATTTTTTTGTATAAAAATTAGTGATGTTGAACAATCAAAATGCACTTGCTGATGTTGGTCTTAAAATCCTAATAAACTGAAACAAGGTCCAGACATGAAAATAATGATCGGAAATTAACATTTTTGGATGATACAAATGAAATTAGTTTTACGCCAAGTAAATCTTTCTCAGCTAAGTATGGTTATTATATATGTGTGTGTGTGCGCGCGCACACACAACACTAATGCGTTTTGCTATCATATGTTACTTCTATAGGAGTCTGCCAGACATGTTGAAACTCTAGATGCAATTACAAGATACTTGGACATGGGAGTATACAGTTAGTGGGAGGAAGAAAAAAAACTGGAATTTCTTACTAGAGAGCTGAAAGGAAATATGCTATAGTTCCCCCAACTATAGAGGTACACTACAATATTTTCTTGAAAACTCAGTCATGTTTCCCAAGTTACTCTGTACAGTCTGCTTGTGTATGTCCTTTTACCATATTTCTCCACACTAATTGATAGTGTGTATGTCCTTTTACATATTTCCCCACCTTTCAGATTTGCCAATTGGGTCTCCTAAGTAGACTCTTTTATTTTAGACAAGTAAATCCGATCGAAAAGAGAAATAAAATGATTGTTCTGGGTACAATGCTCAATTTCCCTTTCCAAAATCAACTTTTGCCATAATTGATAAAAAATTCACTAGGATTACTAATGTTGTTGGTAATAACTCAAGTGAAACTACAAAAATATATTCATACATCTGAGACTTTTACATTTATGTAATCCAGTACTAAACTTCATGGAGGATTTCAGGTGCCTTCGGATGTGAAGGAGGTCTTGGACACCTTTAGGGTGGCTGCTGAACTAGGGAGCGAATCTCTTAATTGGTAATAATATATAATAATTCTTTTTTGAAGCAGTTTGAGGGTGGTTCCTTTATTCGAAACTATGAAGGATTTGAGAGCAGCAGGATTGGTTATAAGAAAGTTACTGTCAATTGATTGGTATAGGGCGCATATTATAAAGAACCATAATGGAAAACAAGAGGTCCTAGTGCTTTCAAAGTGTACCAAACCATGTTAACAGTTCCAAGTTAACTAAAATTTCTTCACCACACTTGCAGGTCATGGTTGGTTATGATTCTGGTAAAGATGCTGGCCGCTCCACTGCTGTATGGGAACTGTGTACAAGGCCTAAGAAGATGTTGCTGCTTGCAAATAGTATGATATCAAAGTTACATTGTTCCATGGTTGTGGAGGTATTATAGCTCGTGGTGGCAGACCAACATATCTTGCAATACAGTCACAACCTCCTGGCTCTGTGATGGTAAGCTATTATATTTAAGTCCATTATTTCAGATGTATGTTCTTTCATTCATATGTTTGATGATTATTGTTTCTTTGTTCAATTCATGTCCACTCTTTATCAGGTATACATGTGTCCAACTTGAGTATCAGAAATTTCTCTGTCCAGTAAAAACATTTTTGCACTTTACTTCATGTATTACACTGCTTTACATAACCCTACTGTCCTGCAACTTTACATTTAACACACTGCATGCCTCCTTAGCCACTGAACATATTGTATTAGCTATTACATAACACTACTTGAGTATCAGAAATATTTCTATCTTATTTTTTTTATATCATAATGTGTTTTCTTCTCAATTTTGTGTAGGTTGGCATATATGTTTTTGATGGTTGTGGATAGCTGCTAGAGGGAAGGAGGCGAGCTGTTTTTTGGCCTGTAGATATTTGTAAATGGAATGGTTTATTTTGGAATACAGATACTTTGTAAATGGAATGGTTTATTTTGGCGTACAACTACTTTTTCTACATCTTGAATGTTTTAATGACTACTTTTTGTACATCTTGAATGTTCTAATAAAACATTTCATATTTTGGCAAATCTTTACTATATCTTGATTGATCGAAATGCAAGTTGCGATTGAAATTATCTGCGATTAAAATTGATCGAAATACAAAATAGGTTATGAAATATGAAATTCTGTAGCAGATATGAAAGGATATGAAATTCTGTAGCTGGTTTATAGCACTCAAAACGTCTAAATTGCTGCTACCATGATAGCATATGATGAACGCTATAATAAATCAAACCATTCATCAAACACTATAAATCATCCACAGCATTCACAAACGCTATAAATAATCCACAGCATTCATAAACGCTATAAGTAATCCACAGCACTCACGAACGCTATAAACAATCTACAGCGTTCTAGAATGCTATAAAGTATTTACAGCATTCATAAACGCTATAAACCATCAACAGCGTACACGAACGCTATAAACCGTCTACAGCATTCAAGAACGCTATAATGTTATAGCGTTCACATGTCTGGACATACTATAGCGTGGGCGATCATAGCAGACAGAATATGCTATAGAAGACTTTCTATAGCGTTTTGCATATGCTATTGTAGGCCATATTTGTTCTAGTGGGCCATTTTAGCAGCAGCCTCAGGGACAGGGCCGTGCACCTTTTCAGCAGGTACAGCAGCAGCAGCCGAGGCAGCAGCAGTAGGCTCAGAAACAGTAGTCCACCAGTTGTCCCGACTGCAAGAAGCCAGGGCATGGGTGGACTGAGTGTAGGAGGAGACTGGGGAAGTGTCTTCTTTGCTGATCGTCAGAGCATCAGATGAAGGACTGTTCCCTCTCTACAAGCAGAGCAGCTCAGGGAGCCTGAGCCAAGGCTCAAATAGGCCAACAGAGGGGACCAGCCCTGTAGACACAGCAGCAGAGGTTTGTCCAGCACCAGCAGCAGGCCAGGGGAGGCCAGCAGGGGCGAGCATTCGCCATGGCAGCGGAGGATGCAGAGGCTATAGGAGATCTTATTGCAGGTTCTGTTCTTCTTGATTCCATTCCAGCTTTTCCCTTGTTCAATTCGGGGGCTTTCCATAGCATCGTGTCAGTATATTTTGCTATTCGACACCATCTTGCTTCTGAATCGTTTCCTAGGACTTACAAGATCACGACCGGGGGTGGTATTATCCTCGTCAGTGATATTTGCAGGGATCGGAAAGTATTTTTGGGAGGCCGAGAACTGGATGTGAGTCTGCTTGTAATGCCACTCCCGAACTACGATATAGTACTCGGGATGGATTGGTTAAGCAGACACCATGCTAGTATAGATTGCCGTGGGAGTTCTTTTCTGTTTGCCAGGAGAGCCAAAGTTCGAGTTCGCCAGACGGAATGTGGAGCAGGGCAGCGGAGTCTTCTACGAAGTTGCAGTCTAGGAGCAGACAGTACCACATCTATTAATAGCAGAGTTCATGGATGTCTTTCCGGAGGACTTACCAGGACTTCCATCGTACAGAGACGTTGAGTTCTCTATAGACTTAGTGCCTGGCACAGAGCCGATTTTTTAGCATGTCTATAAGGTGAACAACAGCGAGTTGGTGGAGTTAAAAAAATAGGTGGATGAGTTGCAGGACAAGGGCTTCATCCGATCTAGTTCTTCACCATGGGGTGCACCGGTGCTCTTTGTACTGAAGAAGGATAGGACGGTACGGATGTGTGTCGATTACAGGGCACTCAACAACCTTACGATCAAGAATAGGTACCCACTGCCGCGGATCGATGATCTCTTTGATCAGTTGAGAGGAGCTAGGGTATTCTCGAAGATTGATCTGAGGTCAGGCTATCATCAGATGAAGGCGAAGAGGAAGGATATCCCGAAGACAGCCTTCAGGACGCGGTATAGCCAGTTCGAGTTTTTGGTGATACCGTTTGGGTTGACCAATGCCCCGACGGTATTCATGAACCTGATGAACAAGGTGTTCCACCAGTACTTTGACAAGTTCGTGGTGGTGTTCATCGATGATATTTTGGTGTACTCGAAGACCACGGAGGAGCATGAGGAGCATTTGAGAGTGGTTCTGGAAACTCTCACGAAGGAGGAGCTTTATGGCAAGCTCTCGAAGTTTGAGTTCTTCCTAGACCGAGTTGATTTCCTAGGTCATGTTGTGACTGGAGATGGGATCTTAGTTAAACCGAAAAAGATCACGGCAGTTGAGGCGTGGGCAGCACCGACTTCATTTGCGGAGATCAGGAGCTTCCTGGGATTGGCAGGCTACTACAGGAGGTTCGTTCAGGATTTCTCCCGGGTTGCAGAGCCATTGACTAGGCTGACCCGGAAGGACGCAGAGTATATCTGGTCAGAGGAGTGTCAGGTCGCTTTTGATGAGTTGAAGAAGCGGTTGATGACAGCTCCGATTCTGACTTTGCCATCAGGATCAGGCGGGTTCACTATCTACAGTGACGCCTCTGGGAAGGGTTTGGGTTGTGTCTTACAGCAGCATGGGAAGGTAATTGCCTATGCTTCCAGGCAGTTATGTCCGTATGAGAAGAACTACCCTACCCACGATTTAGAGTTGGCGACAGTTATTTTTGCCTTGAAGTTGTAGAAATACTATTTATACGGAGAGCGCGTGGAGATCTTCACAGACCACAAGAGCTTGAAGTATGTGTTTACACAGAAGGAGCTCAATATGAGGCAGCCCAGATGGTTGGAGTTGATAAAAGACTTCGACATTGCACTGTAGTATCATCCAGGGAAGGCCAACGTGGTTGCCGATGCTTTGAGCATATATCCGACAGCCATGTGTTTGACGACAGATCATCACTTACTAGCAGATCTGGAGAGCCTGGGGATCGAGGTGCTAGTACCAGGAGTGGAGATGCAGATATGGGGTTTGCAGATCCAGTCGAACTTGATTGAGAGAATCAAGTCGACTCAGTACGATGATGTTGCGCTGCGGTGCATCCGAGAGCAGGCTCGAGCAGGGTTGGCGGACGAGGAGTTTACTATTGCAGAGGATGGTGCATTGAGGCACGGTTCAAGACTGTGTGTGCCCAGTAGAGAGCTTCGGGAGCAGGTCATGCAGGAGGCCCACCGTTTTCAGTACTCTATGCATCCAGGTGCAAACAAGATGTATAGAGATCTGAAGGAGCATGTATAGTGGTGTGGGATGAAGCGGGAGGTAGCATACTTCGTCGCTAGATGCTTGGTCTGCCAGCAGGTGAAGGCAAAGAGGCAGAGGCCAGGAGGATTGTTGCAGCCGTTGTCCAATCCGGAATGGAAGTGGGAAGACATCACGATGGACTTCGTTTCGGGATTGCCGCGTACTCCAGGAGGAAAAGACGCGATTTGGGTCATCGTAGACTGGTTGACCCAATCAACCCACTTTTTGCCATTTAAAGTGGGTACGTCTACAGAGAGGCTGGCGGAGATGTACATACGGCAGATCGTCAGGATACATGGGGTTCCGGTGAGAATTGCCTCGGATCGGGATAGTCGCTTTACTTCCCATTTCTGGAGGAGTCTACAGACTAGTTTGGGCACTCAGCTTAAGTTTAGTACTGCATACCACCCTCAGACGGACGGACAGTCAGAGTGGACTATTCAGACACTCGAGGACATGCTGCGGACTTGTGTCTTGGATTTCGGAGGATCCTGGGAGGATCACCTGCACTTAGTGGAGTTTGCATACAACAACAGCTTTCAGGCCAACATTGAGATGTCACCGTTCGAGGCACTGTACGGGCGTAGATGTCGTACACCCTTATCTTGGGATGACGTCGGGGAGCGAGCTTTATTGGGACATGAGATGGTTGTGGATGCAGCCGAGAAGGTGAAGCTCATCAGAGATCGACTTCGCGTGGCGCAGGACAGGCATCGGCATATTGGGCCGATAGCCACCGTAGACGTTGGAGTTTGAGGTACAGCTTAGAGATAGGATTAGAAGTAGGATTGATTATTTTGTGATTTTATTAATCTTGTTTGATTATTATAGTTAATTTGAAACATTGATTGTATTTAGGTCGGAGATCTGGTTTTTCTGAGGATATCTCCGACACGTGGTAACATACGTTTTAGTGGAGGTGGGAAGCTTAGCCCGTACTTCATCAGACCTTTCATTATCAGCGGAAGAGTCTGTGACGTGGCTTACAGGCTAGATTTGCCACCTGCATTAGTGGGAGTCCACAATGTGTTTCACGTATCGCAGTTGAGACGGTACGTGGCGGACCCTAGCCATGTACTCGATCATTCGGAGATCGATATGGGACCTACTCTTAGCTATCCAGAGCAGCCTGTGGAGATTCTGGATTGACGAGAAAAGGTACTGAGGAACCAGACGATAACTTTGGTTCGTGTCGCATGGAGGCATCATTCTCGAGGAGAGTCTACCTGGGAACGGGAGGATGAGATGCGCGAGCGATACCCTTATCTTTTTGGACCTTGAGGTATGATTTTCTATCCTTCTCACCAGTTAGTTTTGCCTTTCAATTTCGAGGACAAAATTCTTTTAAGGAGGGTAGACTTGTCACTACCACATTTTTGACTTGTGGGTATTTTGGTCATTTTGGTCATTTTGACTTTTTGGTGATTTTGAATTTTTATTATTTAAATATGTGCTAATTGTTAGTTTGAGGCTTGACCTAGAAACTTAGCCTAATCTAGATTAGCCTTGAATGATTAGGTTAACTAGTCATGAGATAATTACTAATATCTAGATATTATAGGAAGATATTTTTTACTCTAAGATATTTGTAAAAGTTAGCCTATGACATTTTGAACCAATGGGAATGCCTAGAATTTGTTGGACAACCCTTAGCCACTCATCAAGACCTAAAACCAAGCCCTAATAAATCTATGGCAGCCATCAAACACCCCCTCCCCCTTCCTATAAAGTCCTATTAACAAAAGCCTTGCCTCTTTTTACACTTGCCAAGAACCCTAGAAATTCCTCTCAAATTTTCTTCTCCTATATCCAAATCAAACCCAAATTGGCCCTAATCAATTGCATCATAATCCTCTACCATAGTGGGAGCTAGTAGAGACTTGCTAGCTAGGATTTGGGATCGTTTTGATCGATTGGAATTTGAAGGAGAACTCTCAACCTCACCCTTTTTATTGAGAATCATTCTCAATGGGTAAAACTATGTAAACCTTGTAAAATTGTGTTTTATTTTCATAGATGCATGCATATAGGTATACCCTAGCTGTAGGGATAGTTTGGTGCTAGGTAGTATCAATTTCGTGTCCGTATCGGACACGTATCAGTAAATTTAAGAACGTATTTGATGAAATGCCTGTGAGAATTAAATTTTATAATTTCAAAAACTAATTGAATGGAAATTTAGGTCTTGAATTGTAGATCATGAATCCATTTGACTGAGTCGAGATCCCTGCATTTTTCGTGTCCAAATTGGACACACACAGCGCGCGCTGACCCGTTCATTGTCATGCTACTCGATATCTCGTGTGGACACGACACACCACGTGGCGGCATTCCACTTGGCACAATCTAAGAGGCAGTGACTGACATCACACCCATTAAGTTTTGTGTCGTCTTGTGTCGTGTCGGGGGAGAAATCCCATGTGCATGGGTTATGTACACTGTCAGTACGTACTGTTTTTACTCACTGATACGGGCTTTCCGTTTGGACACGGTGACACGTGGGCTCGTGTCAGGGCCCTAGGAAGAAAGCCCTAGAGGTGGCGAACCCAGGTGCAAGATTTCATGTCCTGGTTTGACACGTGTCGTGTACACGAGGACACGACACGCGTGCACGAGCCAGTCCTCACTGTGAGATTCTGATACAATGTTTAATTCGTTTGGACACTTCGTGTCCACTCTAGTGGACACGAATCATACCCCCTAGACACATGACACATGGTTATCACACTTGTACACCTGTTTGTGAATTTTAAGTGGTTAATTTGAGTTTCGAAATAAGGGAAGTTATGTGTCTGTGTTCTGTGTATCAGTTGGTTTTTTGAACTGTCAGATTTAAGAACCCTTTTTCCCTCATGATTCAATGTCAAATTAGTTTAGAAGTTATATTATACATTTATGTATACCTGTTTATTAAATTCAATGGTTGATTTTAGTTTTGAAATGGGGATTTTCATGTATCAGTCGAAGTTCAGTTAGGATTTAACTTGAAAGTGAAATTGTTTCACTGTTAAATAAACTGAGGGTTCATATATGAAGGTGGGGTTTTGAGTTACTATTATCAAATGTTTAGCTAAGATACAAACCTGAGATTTAGAAGGATTACACTGTCAATAAACTGAGATTTGAATCGAGCCTATACCTGACAATTCCTGAGAATTTCAGGGAGTCCTAACTAAGTTTTAATGTAAATTAGTTGGATTGATTGAATGGTTAAAACTGAATGAGATTGGTTCACTGTTAAGCAATAACTTAGTCATGCAAGGTTGTTAAATGAAATGAGATTCATTGTGAAAAATCTGAGAACAATCATTGAATCCTGGATTCACTATTAAAGGTCAAAACTGGGATTCCTATTGTTCATGTAAACTAAATTTGGGTTGATTCATTGATTAATTTTCAAAAAGAGAATAATCATGTGGAGGACTGAAGTGAAATCCTGAGATTAATGAAGGGAAAAACCTGAGAATTTCAGTGAATTATTAAACTGAGTTAATGTTGGTTTACTGTGAAGGGTATTAAACATGAAATAAATGTAAAACCTAAAAAAGAGCTATAGTTTAACTCAAATAGTCATCACTAATCATGAGTTTAGTTAGGAATTAAAAACTAAAATTTTACATGTTCCTAAATAACTAAAACCTGGGGTTTTGTACACTGTTTCCAGATTCCACACATTGCCACCCTTGTATCACCCACACATGTGACACAACATACACATACACATTCACTTCTCAATTTATTTCCTCCTTTTTCAATATATACTTGTATATGTATGTTCATTTACATATATCTAGTTTTCCTACATAGTTATATTATATTGAATGTGTACGATGCCTATATGTGAAATAATAGTGTATAGATATTACATTGGGTATTCTACTAGTAGGCTTGTATTGGTATAGTATGTAGGCCGAGAGTTATAGTGTTGACTTAGAGTTGACCAAACCCTAGAGTTGACCTAGTTGACTAGATGTTGACTTTGGTTGACCCAGAGTTGACCAAGTTTGACTTTGACCTAGAATGACCTAAAAATAATGTAGATTGCATTACAAACTTCTTTTACCTTATGTTAAACACCTTGTGACATGTGTTGCTCTAAAAATAGGCCTCATCTACTCTGCCTGGACATCTACACTTACCAGATACTCAGGATATCAGGCGAGTACATTCTCTGACCGTTTCATACTTTCTAGAACTTATATTCATGCTCTAGATTTACTTTACTTGCATGCTGACACGTTGGTAACACGGATTGATAGTATATGGATCACTTCATGAGATGTTATCCCCATCAGGAGCATCAGGTACTTCATGTCTGCGCGTTTCACTTACATCATGTATCATCATGCTTCACTATTCATGCTCGCTCTGTATTTATGTACTCTCATGTTCGCAGAGTCCCTCATGAATAAATTTTACGTGTGCTCTCATCACAGAGATAGTGAAATCTTGAACCTTAACATAACATGTCTGGATCCTTTTGTATTGGTTGGGGCTGGGGAAGTAGAAATAGCATGTGAATAATTCGAAATAATATAATCTTGAACCACCTCTCTTGAATCACCTCACTACACCAAAAAAGGCATTTAGGAACAATTTTTATATGTTCCTAATATTTTTAGGAACATATCATAACCGTTTCTAAAAGTGGCGTTGCAATATTTGGAACGGTATAAAACGTTCCTAAATTTAGTTTAGAACGGATATCAAGCGTTCCTAAAATTAATTTTGGAACATATATAATGTGTTTCTAAATTATTTTTGGAACACCCTTGAAATGTTTCTAAATGTCACTCTGAAACACTTGACACCCGTTCCTAAATGTAATTTGCAACACTTTTACATTGTTCATGTGGCTAACTTTGAAACACTTTATTAATGTTCCTATGTTTTTTTAATTCCAATTTCATATTTAATTTTTCATTTGAATCATAAATCTGATGATTCCTAATTGACCATTGAAACACACATAATAAACGCTATAATATTTTAATTAACTAAAACTGTCAACTTATACTACACCAAAAAGTTATTTTATTAAACACAACATTTGAGAACAATTGAGCAAATTATTAAACATGCAAAATATCTCTTCCAAGCATACAGAGATCCACAATGTTAATCAAATAACACTTTGATACAAGTCATAATTATTCCATACAAACTGAAATACTTCAAAATGATTGTGAAGTGGATATGATAACATCCATCTCTAGTTCTGCTAATATACAAAGTAAAACTAGGACAATCTTTAATCAATAAAACATCTAACTCCCACCTAGATGAGCTCATGGATGACCAAACTTCCGTAGTACACCAACTTGGATCTCTGTCTCACCAAAAATTAGTTCTTCGAAACATGGTCCCAAAACTATAATCCAACCGATAGATGGAGATTTGAATAAAGGCAACTAGCAACACCTGCATGCAACATTAAGAAATAAGTTAAAATTAGGAATCACTAATAAATTGCTCTTTGATACATAAATGCATTTATTTAACTAACATTTCTCTAAGGGCATAGTCTATTTGCTAAAATGATAATTCATGCTTCCCATATTCTTATAATGACAATTCAGAAGTTCCCAAGCAGCAGAAGTACATAGGTTAATATATACAATGCATGTGGTAGCAGTTCCTACAAGGTTAATGTACTAATATGTTCCTACTTCATTCAACCCAAGGATCTATGACTCTGATATAAGAACCTTAATATAACAAACTGAACATGTTTAAATTGACTCCTAAAGAGATCCTTAATATAAAAAACTGAATGAGTTTAAATTGACTCCTAAAGAGATCCTGAGCAAGAAAATGTGAGATGAACAGAGGAAAAGCACATTGGCATGTAACAAAAAAATGCATGTAACAAGAAAATATGCATGATTATACAACAGCAAGTGTGATACATTAGGGAAAGGGCTTCAAAGAGAGGCTAAAAATTCCTCTATATTCGAATGGGGGGAGACGAGTCTAAATTTTCACTGAAACAATAGGACACATCGATGGCTATACAGGAAATTACAGATGCAACTCCAGAATAAAATTGGGACAGCAGCAGTAGCTAAAACTGAGAAGGATTCCTATGTGTATCTGTAAGAAAAAATATAGGATAACGTGTCTGATGGCAACACAACCTCTGTATAATGGCATCAATTGTAGTATAAGAGTATCTAGTTTGTAGATGGCAACACAACCTCTATATAATGGCAACACAACCTCTGTATAATGGCATCAATTGTAGTATAAGAGTATCGTGTTTTCAATTGAAGTAATTTAGCATGGTCCCTTAGGACAACCATTACACAGGCATTGGTATCAGAGTGTCATTATTGGCATCAATTGTAGTATAAGAGTATCTAGTTTCAGTATTTCAAAAGAAAATGTTACAAATTTATTGAACAGGAAACAAGTTTCATAAAATAACCGTAACTTGTATGGAAAAGCCTTTTGTCCACTTAATGAGAGTGCCAGATGCAATGGATGTCTATCTCACAGGGAAAGAAAAAGTAAAACCAAGTTCTCTTTGCCTCCCAAAGGAAAGGTGATAGCTTTCACCTTCAGAAGCAACAAAACTTTGCAAATTCTGCAACAATGAAGTTAAAGAGTTCCTGATAGAATAATAGTGACACTCAATTTCAAGTAAGAAAATAAATCTAAATACAGGGACACAATAGTAATAAATACATCAGGAGCTTCACATACATGGGAGCTTCTAACCATTAAATATGGTGGGACGGACACTTCTTTAGCTTCTTGTTTGACCACACGTCCTTCTTTTCCACCAAGTTTGATACGCAGGACACGGAAGTTGGTTCCTCCAAGGTCCAGCCATAAAACAACCCTTCTTTATTTCTATAGGGACTAGACTCAATATATCAGAAGTGTATACATTTGTATCTCTGATGCAAAGATGACTGAAGGCAGAACATATTTTGATAGTTCAATGGAAGAAATTTATATACCAAGAAGGCCAGAACTGTGTCGTATGGAAAATTTTAAGCATCTAAGTAGTGGGATCATTTGTTGCTTTCTTAATTGACAAATTGAATGTTAACCAATACAAAAAATAGGAATAATGCTTTGTTGTTGAAGCAGGCCAATCTGTGGTTAAAGCCATGTCCAATTTCTCACAGCTTTGACAAAGGTCTTTCTTTTCATAAGAAAATATTCATGACTTGACGAGTTATAAATATTTATATAACTCCAAAGGATAGCTTGGCCTGCTTCCTATCTAACGTATCTGTATTATATATTCTTCATTTTGCATTATAAATATTTCTCTAAGTTGGTTCTATCGCACAGGACAGCTACTCTCCTGATTGAATGCAAACATCCGCTTTCACCACAAGGTTCGACTATTCTAGAACCAGTAAAACAAGAGCACTACAATCAACTTCAAAGTTCAATCCTCTTACTTGTAGAATCATTTAAGTACCACAACAATCAAAACAAAATATCTATTGGTCTCAAACCTTTCCACTAAATATATCTCATCTGTACTTTTATAGTATCTAACATACAATATCTTCCTATAGTGTGTTTGTTTAGTTCAGGTCTCTCGGAATACCATAATAGAAATAAGCTTTCGATTTTGATTCTTTTTTATCAAAGAGACCATTATTTGTGTATAGTATCCTATTTGTTACAAATAGAAACCTAAAACAAAAGAAAGAAATTTTCTTTTATTTATAAACCCATTAATGGACTTTGTTAGCTCATACTTTGAGAGCAGGTTAGAGGTAAGGATATCAGGTAATGAGGTCATGGCCTATGTGTACAAGATCCTTATGAATTCGCTATACGGTAGATTTGGCATTAACCCTGAAAGCCTGATAACCGTGATTTGCGATGAAGATCGATACAAACATTTGATCAGGCATAGTGAGTTTATATTCGTTGATATGATTAGTGAGGACTAGTGGACTACTACATCGTTGCCTACCATAGCAATACCGATAAGGGCCCAGATTATTTTGGAACCCATCGAAGAACTCTGATGTCCAACTAGCTACTGCAATCATTGCCTCAGCTAGGATCTATTTGTACCATTTTATATCAAGAGAGGACTGCTACTACATAGACACAGACTCAGTTTTGCTTGGTCATCCACTACCAAAAAAGTGATTTCTTCCTCTATTTTGGCTTCCTAGAACCATACATGACAAGGGTGCTTACAGAAGTGGCAAGTATGTGGAAGTAGCTAATCTTACAAAGGTAAACAGATTCATATTTGATACTGATATTTCCTTTTCTTTCTTCTTTGAAAAAGCAATTTTTTAATTAATGCTTGATCCCATTTAAAAAAATTACAACCAGAATACAGTCATGAATCTGAACTGCTAAGGAAACAACTAAATACCATCTTCTAAGATTTTTTTAGATATAGAGAACACGACTCAATTACTTACTTGCTTTAAATACCCAAATTACCTACAATACTATATGATGTGGTAGATCATAATTGTGGAGAGACTTGAATTGAAGGAAATTTCAGAAAGGGAAGAACCTCACCCTAGCAACAATACCAAGCTTCTCTAACTTTTGTACTGCATCCAATACATCAAAGTTACACTGGTCAAGTTCCTACAAATGCATATAAGAAGTGTTTTGAGTTTTAACCGAACAAACAAAGAATCTATGATAGTGAACAGTACTAAAACTCTACCGATATTGTCGCATTTCCCTGATCCATCAAAACAAAGTGGGAAATTATCACCTCTTTGACCTGAAAGTTCGGATTAACAAAACTAATAAATGTAACAAACTGATTAGACATATTAACTGAAATAAAAACTTTTGAAGTAAAACATTGGTTAAGAGTAGAGTGCTATATTTTACTTCCCAGTGCATTTGATTAAAGCAGAAATACCATTCAAAGTTACACTGATACCATAGGACTGGTTCGATACCGATTTCGATACCGGTACTGTGAGGAACATCATTCTCCATCAATCATCTATAATTACTCTCTTATTTTTTCCTTTGTTCTTTCAACTGCGACTTGATGGATGACCAGATCATTATATGGGCTCGATTTGAGATTTTGGATTTTTGGTGTACTTATTTGTGCGCATTTGGTTTATGTATTTGTGGACATGGTTTTCTAGGATTTGGTTTATTTATTAGGATTAAGATTAGTTATATTTGATAATTTTGATTATGCTTGCTTTCTTGGTGGCTGAGACTTGTGAGCCCTGTATAACCAATATAAGAGAGACGTTGGTTCTTAATGAATAGTTGAAGATAATTTTATTTGAGTTTTGGTGCAATTGCTTATCTTGGATTTAATCCCTTGTTCAAATAAAATCTGCTATAACAATCAATCAAAATCCCATATTTCTTCCTCTTTGTATTATTTAAACCAAAATACAAATAACCCAAGCACCTAAATCCCTAATTTTGTGTTATCTACAAAATCTATTCATCTTCAAACCTATACTGCACAACTTTAGGAAATCGGTATTATCTTCCGCTACATTGTTCTGTTTTGGGCATGGACCTCAATTTGAAACTTCAAGATCTACAACTTTCGTGTGCAAAGGATTTTTACATTCTGTTGGTAAGGTCTGAATTTGCTATTGAAGTCAGAAACAAATTCTTATTGAATTCCAGAATTCTTGGGTAAACTTGAGATAATCTTGAGTTCAATTTATTGATTCTGATTATCTGCTATGATCGGCTCTTGTTAGATTGTTAGTAATTAATTTTCTATAATTTGGCTTCTACAAATCTAGTTTGTTAATTGTGATTTGACACATACAGATTGCCCTTTAGGTATTGTCATATGTCATCACGAAGCATAATAATTACTCAAACCAAATATCAATCTATATTTTGTATGCAGTATGCACATGTTTCTTTGTGTATATCTGTGTGAATGGATGTGTATGTCATGCATGTGAGTGTCTGTGTCTGTCTGATAAGAAATAAACAAAGATACTAATTAATTATGGTGCTAATATGCTCATCTCCTGTATTTTTTGAGCCAAGTATCCATTGATAACTTCAACTTGTATACAAGGTTCTCATTATAAATTTGATATGCCTGAGAAAGCAACAGACCATTCACTCATTCTAATTGTGCTTGGATTGAGGCTGATTTCTGTAAGTTTTCTTGGATGTGTGATCTATGTTTTTCATTAGTAACAATGTCCATTTCAAACCCATCAGTTGTAATGGAGGCCTATAGGAAAAGTTTATTGCTTTCCAACTATCAATTTTCCATTAGTTGTATTTGCAAAACCTTGTTGATTAGTGTCCCTATCATCTTTGCTTCTCTAATGAATGACCAAGTAACAGAACTTTTTTAATGCATGATGCATCAGTCTGCATTAGGTTATTATCTTCTAATGATTAGCCACATAGCAGAGCTCTCAAAAATTGGTTTAAAGTATCGACCGATACCGATCCGATATGGCCGATACCGATACGGTTTGGCATGTCCCGATCCGATACCGACCGCTATCAACATTGGGGGTCTCCTTTCCGGTCAATTCGGCAAAGTAAATTAAACTAAAAAGACAAATCAACAAGGGTTTAAAGCATAATAAGGTTGTAAAAGAAGAAAATCAATAAATTATATGTAAACCAATCGGTAAGGGTGACTACTATTTTATTTAATTTCAAAACTACTAAGAAATAACCCTAAAAATACTAAAAAATAATGCCTAATGTATAAAATATATGTTTTAAATAAAAAAAATTTATTAATAATTATTTGTTTTTCGATACCAAAAAATCCGACACTCCGATCCGAAACCGTCGATACTACCGATATCGCTGATACCAATACTCACAGGAATAGTCCGATATTGATTCTGTTACCGATACTCGGTTCTTCCAGTTTAAAAGCAAACTCAACCACTATGTAACAATCACAAAAGAATATACAAGAGAAATTCTATGGCGATGCGGGATGGGATATATACTGCAAGACTCTATATTGAAGGGTTAAAATATAATGTTGCAGTTATATCCTTCGAAATAATACAGAAGCAATTTGATACCAATATTCCTTTCCTATGCAAAAAGAGGGAAAAATGATTACCACAAATATTTATATATGACCTAAACACTTGTGAGAAAATCTGAATATTTCTGGAGAAACCATTAACATAAAGTATGATACACATATAACTTTCTTGTTTATCTTATCCATTTCTATGTAGTAGCCCTCCAGCAAACAAAGCAATAATGGAAAAAAGTCAAAACAGTCCTAACATCAAGTGGCAAGAGAAAGTAACAAAGAAAATTACTAAGAGAGTAAACACCTACATGATCCGATGACCACAAAAATAAATAAGCCAAGAACAATTGGCCCAACAGGATAATCATTTCCTTTCTTTATAATTCTCAGGAACATACCCCCGCTTTGTGATATTTTTTCTAGAATTTCGCTATTTTCTTGTCAGTCCTGCAGGTAAGGGTACATGTATCGGTGTGTATAACTCAAGTTTGCCAGTGAAGAAATTAGGGGATCACAAACCTGTTACACGGGTTTGCCTTTATCAATTGATCAAAAATTTCCCTCCCCCTATTTTCCCCTCTTCCCAAACGATACCTAATATATGACTAAGAACTAAAATAAACACATAAACCTCAAAACCCCTGTCCTTAACAAGCCACTTGTGAAATTTATTGTGTGTAGACTACATGAGAATTAAGTTTCAAGTTAAAGAAGATGGGAATACAATTTAAAACTATTTTATTGCATATGTGTTGCTTAAGAAACTGAATGTGTAGATAGATCTGTTTCAAAATCTGCATATCCAATATAGTGTTGTACATGTGTAAGTGTGCAAAAAGTGAGATTAGGAAGTATGATCTTAATTAACAAAGTCTATAAATAAGAAGAAAATAGAATATGCTCAATAGGTACAAATACTCTAAAACCTAGATTGGTTTGAGGACAACAACTAATATCGTGTCAATAGGAGACCCCAATCAACTCTTCAAGCAAATGAACCGCATCACATACAACCGCAATATTATATAACCTAAAGAAACCAACTCTAGTTGAGGCAACTTTAAATTTTAACTAATTTAATGTTATGTCACTGTAATGTAGCATAAAATTCTTCATGGTTATATACAATATATTTTTCTATTTCTCTTTAGCCTCATGTTCTCACTGTTGAACACTATAACACATCTTAACGTCCCATTCTACCAAATTACTTGTATTTATTTAACATTGAAACCCTATAATTAAAAAAAATTCCTAAACAAGAAGAAATTATTATATGTCCCATTCAAGGTACATAGACACTAATACGAACTAGATAGGATTGAAGAAAACCTAATATTGACCCAGTAAGAGAGCCCAGTCAACTCCAAACCGTCAATCAACTCTTCAAGCAAATAAATGCATCGTATACGCTCCCAGTATACTAATGGACTTTGTGAATTATGTCACAGGGCAGAGGAAACCACAAATCATCTATTCTTCTAGTGTAACAATACTAGGAATATTTGAGCACATTGAGAAGAGGACTACAATTAGCCACCTTGAACAACTACTTTTTGACTGAACAAATTATTGAACCGAGGGACAAATACAAGAAGACGGATCCATTACCATGGTAGACTCTTACCGAATGCAGTGGTTGGGTGGCGAGAGTATGAAAATCCTACAAGTCTTCCTAGACAATTCTATAAATCCAACAAGTTCTACAAGTCATCCTACAAATCCACACATCCTACAAGTCCTACCAGGCTACCTGCTATGAAAATTACAGATTAAAGCAAAGAAAATAGAAAGAACAAACCCTGGAAAAAATTTTGGGCGATAGTACGCTGAAGTCTCAGCTATGAAAATCTTCCTCGGTGGATGATGGCGATCGTACACGGATTGTTCCTCGGTGGATGATAGCCTTCAAACCCTTTTCTCCATGCGCCGTTGCAAATCCTTCCGCAATGGAGGTCGTAGCGGATGGCGACCTTCAAACCTTCTTCGATGGCGAGCATGCACGGGTTTGATGTAGAGAAAACGATGGAGGGAGAGTATGCGGTTTGATGGCGAGAGAAATTGATTTGGAGGGAGACCAAAACTGTGAAATATGAGAAGAGGGAAAAATAAAAGTTTGGAACGTTTAGGTTTAGGTTTAGGTTTGGTGAATTTTTATTTGTTTGCTAGGAAGCTATATTTAGCAAGTACGTATATGGCACATGGATGCAATACAAATTTGGAACATATTTGGAACACTAAACAAACGTATTTGAATAAATATTTTTTACAAAAAATAAAATAAAATTGATTAGGAACAGTTTTTTGATTTGGAACATATTTAATGTGTTACAGAACCTAGGAACCAAAAATAAGCGTTCCGGATTGAGAAATACCTAGTGTTCCTAAATGTCCATTTTGATGTAGTGCCTCTACCTGTTCACATGTGTAGCTTGTACTCTGATTCACTAGTTATAGTAGATATTTCCATTACAGTTATCTCTTTTACTTCATGTACTTTCCTTCAGTTATTCATATATCGTACTCTATTGCATATTTATTATCTTCTGACATGATATGAACTGCGTGAGATGTATTGTGCTCGCTCCTGTCCTGACTGGACCTGTTGATATATTACAGATAATGAGGATGAGGCTTGCTGCACTACCTATTATGGAGCAGCCCTAGACGACACTTGCGAGTTGGACTCTCAGGAGGACCCAGCTCTAGCTGATGTTATCACCCCTACTGCCTAGACTAGTTTAGTTAGGCTTTATCTTACTTATGTTGTCATTTGGGATTGAGTTGTATTATGTCTGTTATTGTGTCGTTTAGACACTTAGACTTATTTCCATTTCTATTTGTACTTCCTTTGAGATTTTCATATTTATGATATCGTTCTATCTTCTGCCTTAGATGTGATTGAGACTGTATTCTGTATTGTCACCTCCACTCGGAGTGTATATACTGTACAGGTACCTTATATTCTTAGATGTTGTGACCTAGGACAGCGTTCTACCGCCGACACTGCGGCGTAGCCTGGACGTACCCACTTCTCGTGCCTCTACTCTAGGGTGTGGGTCGTGACATATCCTCAGCAGCAGAAGCAGAAGCAATCTTCCGTAATGGGTTGCTCCCATTGCGGAAAGCCAGGGCACGTAGTCTCAGAGTGTCACAGAGCACTGGGGTTGTGCTTGGCTTGTGGGGCACCGGATCACATGATAGGGTCCTGCCTGTATAGAGCTAGTTCCTCTTTATCAACCCTAACCAGTCCATCGATTAAGGGACCAGTACCAGTGCAGAAGCAGTACCAGCCTCCGAGGCCATTGTCGTCTCAGTCTCAAGCTTTCCGGCAGCAGAGGCTGCAACAGTATGATCAGGCCCAAGCTCAGATTCAGAACATGTAGAGAGGTCACCAGTAGAGGGGACCAGTACCGAGATGATAAGGTCAAGCTATGGCTCTGACCGTGGTAGAAGAATTGGCATCAGGTGAGGTGGTGGTAGGTACCATTCTCGTCACTCTTTTTCTGTATCAGTATTATTTGATTCAGGTGCATCCCATTCATTTATGTATGCACGATTCGCTACACGGATAGGACTAGAGCCCGAGTCATTATCAGTAAGGCTCAATATATTTATTGGTAACGGTCTTGTGGGAGTAGATAGGGTATTTTTCTCGTGTTGAATCGGGGTTAGCGATAGAGAGTTTCCCGCTAGGTTGATAGAATTTTCGATGGCCGAATATGATGTGGTCCTAGGAATGGATTGGCTGAAGGATCAGCATGCGAGGATAGACTGCCATATTAGCAGGATTATTTTTAGTATTTCTGGCGAACCAGAGTTTTTATTTTCCATAGGCGAAGTAGAACCTTCTCCACTAGTATTACGGATGGCAGTAGCATCGGCAGTTCAGTTTCCCAGAGTAGTTGAAGAACTTCCTGATGTATTTCCCGAAGAGCTTCCAGGCATGCCCAAGGAGAGATAGATAGAGTTCACTATCGACTTGATCCCAGGGACGGCACCAGTGTCAGAGAGAGTCTATAGAATGGCACCTTCAAAGTTGGAGATCTTGTACAAGATGATTGAAGAACTCAGAACCGAGGGATTCGTTCATGCTAAAGGATCGCCGTGGGGAGCCCCGATGCTTCTTAGGAAAAAGAAAAATGGTACCGAAATTTTGTGTTGATTATCGTACCTTGAATTCTATAACAATCAAGAACATATATCTTCTACCAAGGATAGTTGATTTATTTGATTAACTCAGTGGGACAACAGTATTCTCGAAGATTGACTTGCGATCAGGGTACCATCAGATCAGAGTCAGAGAGCAAGACATCCCGTAGACAGCATTCAAATCTAGATATGGGCATTGGGAGTTCCTTGTTATGCCATTTGGAGCGACCAATGCACCAGCTGTATTTATGGACCTCATGAATCGTATTTTTATACATATTTGGACCATTTCGTGATAGTGTTTATAGACGACATCTTGGTCTATTGCAATAATGAGGCAGAGCATGAGCAGCATCTTCATGTAGTCTTCAGATTCTCAGAGAGCACCAGTTGTATGCGAAGTTCAGTAAGTACGAGTTTTGGTTGGATTGTATCTCGTACTTCGGTCACATCATCACTAGAGGTGGAGTGGAAGTAGACCCCCAGAAGATAGTAGCTATAGATTCATGGCCAGTTCCCAGCACCGTCGCCGAGGTTCACAGTTGCCTTGGATTGGCCGACTATTATCGGCGGTTCGTATCAGACTTTGCTCGAATTTTTGCACCATTGATGCAGTTGACCCGCAAGGATGTGAAGTTTGCTTAGACAGTAGAGTGTTAGAGTTCATTCGAGAAGTTGAAGCAAGGATTGATGACGGCACCCATTCCCACACTTCCAGATGGGACTGGAGGATTTTCAGCTTATTGTAATACTTCCGGCAGAAGATTAGGATACATCTTAATACAGCATGGTAAGGTAGTAGCTTATGCATCATGTCAGCTTCGAGACCATGAGAGGAATTTTCCTATCCATGACTTGGAGTTAGTAGCGGTGGTCTTCGCACTTAAGTTGTGGATGCATTATTTGTATGAAGATCGGATAGAGATTTTCACCAACCACAAGAGTCTTAAGTATGTGTTTACTTAGAAGGATTTTAACATGCGTCAGAGGAGATGGCTATAGGTCCTTGTGAATTACGACATCAACTTACAGTATTATCCTGGAAAAGCCAATGTAGTTGCAGATGCGTTGAGTAGAAGAGCAGCAGCTTATTTTCTAACAACACAGCCAGAGTTGTTAGCAGATCTTCAGAAGATGGGTATAAAAGTTGTTCTTTCTACCAATATGGCATTGATGGCCAATATTCAAGTTCAGTCCAGTATAGTTGAGAGGATCAAGATTGCACAATCAGTAAATTCTATGCTTCAGCGGCTTAGGAAAGAATGTGTAGGAGGACGGAGATCCGAGTTATATATTCATGAGGACGGTACACTTCGACATGGAAGGCATCTTTGTGTACCCAGTAGTGATATCAGATAGAAGATCATGGCAGAGACTCACAGTTCACAGTATTCGATTCATTCCGGTGGTACGAAGATGTATCGTGATATACGTCAGCATTTCTGGTGGAATGACATGAAGAGGGAGATAGCCCGATTTGTCTCTCGTTGTTTAGTTTGCCAACAAGTTAAAGCTGAACATCAGAGACCGGCTAGACTTCTTCAACCTTTACCGATCCTAAAATAGAAATGGGAGCACATTACCATAGATTTTGTAACTGGATTACTTAAATCTCCAGTTGGAAGAGATGCTATCTGGGTTATAGTTGACCGGCTCACGAAGGTAGCTCATTTTCTTCCTTTCAGAATTGGCCAGTCAACGGATCAGCTAGCAGAGATGTACCTCTGGCAGATAGTCAGATTGCATGGAGTGCCAGTTAGTATCATATCAGACAGAGACTCAAGAAATACATCTCACTTTTGGCAGAGTTTTTAAGAGAGTTTGGGGACTCGTCTCAAGTTCAATATAGCCTATCATCCGCAGACAGATGGTTAGTCTGAACGCACAATTCAAACTCTTAAAGATATGTTAAGATCATGTACACTTGATTTTGGTGGTTTATGGAAAGATCACTTGCACCTAGTAGAGTTCTCGTACAATAACAGTTTTCAGGCCAGTATTCAGATGGCATCTTTCGAGGTATTGTATGGCAGAAAGTGCAAATCTTCTTTAGCCAGGGATGATGTAGGCAAGAAGCAGATGCTCGGTCCCGAAATGATTTTACAGACTATTGAGGTGGTCAGAGGAGTCAGAGATCATCTTCGAGTTGTGCAAGATCGTCATCGTCATTGGGACTATTCTCATCAGCGTCCTCTTGAGTTCTCTATCGGTGACCACGTATTTCTTAGGATCTCGCCAACCCATGGCGTCATTCGATTTGGCATACAGGAAAAGCTTAGTCCTAGGTATATAGGGCCGTTTGATATCCTTGAGCGGGTAGGTGATGTGTCCTATCATCTTGCTCTCCCGCCGTCGTTACATGAGGTGCATGACGTGTTTCATGTATCCCAATTACGACGGTATATCCCGGACCCGAGTCATGTTCTTGATCATTCGGAATTGGTTATTGGTACCAACCTTTCGTATGAGGAGAGACTCGTGTCCATATTGGACCAAAGAGATAAGATAATCAAGAACAAGACTATCAGTTTAGTCCGAGTTTCTTTGGGTCATGACTCTTTGGGTAAGTCAACGTGGGAGCGTGAGGATGATATCCGATCGCGATATCCCGACCTGTTTGACTCATAAGGTATAATGTCTTTCTTATGCCTTATGCTTTAATTCATTGCTTGCATGGATGATTGTATGATTGATTGCTTAGTCATATATTGTTTGTGATTAGTATAGCTTGTCCCGACATCTATAGCCTCTTGATTAAAATTTCGAGGACGGAATTCTTTTAAGGTGTGTAGAGTTTCCACCCCCATTTTCCGTTATACATATTTCCAGTATACGTGTACGGAATCCTGACACGTATTTTTACTTCTTCTGCCTTGCTAGCTAATTTTGGATTAATCTTGTTTAGGTTCATCATGGCATATCATGGTTTGACTTGGTTCATTTTGGGTTGGCTTGGTTTATTTTTCCTTTGGTTTAACATGTTAAACCCCCCTTTTAAAGCCCACCAATCCACTCTCTCTCCTCTATTACTTCTTTATCTTCTTTATTTACTCCTCACACCTACACCCAAGAGCTCTAGGCAAGAGCAGCTTGCTTTATTATGGAACTTGGATTTTATTGTTCCAATGTCTTCCTCTCCTAGTTCTAACCCTCTTTAGAACTTGTCATTTTTGGTTTTGATGGATAGATTTTTGTAGATCCAGGTTTTGCCCTTTATTATGATTTCTTAGTTTTGATCTATGAAAACTTGGTATTAATGAAAACTAATTGTTCCATGTTGTAGAAAATTTTATTCTATCCAATTTTGACCTTTGAAAAGTTGGATTTGGACTTGTTTTGACCAAGTTATAGACTTTTGAAGCTATAGGTTCAAACCATGGAAATTCCTGCTGATTGGAGAAGACAGTGAGCAGTTTGTGCAACCTTTTTAGCTTGTGCTACTGTGTTGCATGCGCTCCTTAGCGAGGCGCAGCCTGACCAAGTGCGCGTGCTCCTTAGCGCGACATAACCTGAGTCAGGTGCAACCTGAGTCAGGCGCAACCTGACCTGGCATACCCTAGTTAGGCGCAACCTGACCTGGCGCATCCCAGTCCGGCACAACCTAGCCTCGCACAGCCTAGTGCCTGGCGTAACCTGACTTTGCCCGACTTGTCTTGGCGCAACTTGACCTAACCTCGCGCACCCCAGTGCCTTGGCACCCCTAGTGCCTAGCGTAACGTATCACCCTGGTACAACTTGGCTAATTCCACTTGTTGGCCACGGTACCCCCGCCCTCCTCCTTGGGCGCACCCTCGACATGAACACGATGTGAGCATGACATATTAATGGAATGATAGCACTTGATGGTTGCCGTTGTGGCGCACCCTTGACAAAAAATATTGACATGGTAATCTGTACCCGACATGGTATGTGAACACGACATGAGACAAGAACATGATAGGCCAGTATATGATAGTGGCCCGTTGCGGTGCACCCTTGACAAGTAAATATGACGTGTAACCTTGAACGCTGTTCCAACGGCTACTTCGACTCGATAAGTAAATTCCTGTCTTGACACCGTGGGTGCTTGCTTGAAACTTGTTTGTATAAGCAACTAGTTTAGTCTCGTCTTGCATCGTGTCTAGGACATAAGTCCCTGGTTACCACGGTTAGGGATTCATACTGAATCTGATTAAGGTTAATGACTAGATTGATCAAGTAGTTCATACTAAGGGAGATTTCCCCAGTTACAGGCGATCCCGTTATCTCGGCCACACCTGATGGGCTTGTAGCCTGCTGTCGAGTAGGGTACATTTCTAGTCCACTGTCATGTGGGACACACTCATAAAACAAGTACAAGGCATACTGTTATGTGTTGCACTCTAAGCCATCTAATAATTCTGGATAACTTTGGTAATCAACCTTGCTTGGATAACCTGGACAGCTGTAGGTCCTGTGACTGCTGGAACATCTCATTGCATCTTGCTAGTACTAGGCTTGTGATAACCCTAGCGAGTTAAAGTATCAAGTCGTACTCTTTGCTTGGCCGTGATTGATGGACGTAGTCCAGTCTTGTCTTGTCTAAGCAATGCCAGTCTATGATTATTTCAGAACATGCTCGTTCATGCTTTACTCTTGTCGATAATTGGTTGGAGGCTAAGCTCTGTTCAGGTGAAGGGTTACAACCCCGGTCCTTGTTTGGTTTCTAGGTTGTAACTTGGCTACCGGAAGGGTTCCTTAGTCGTCTTATCGTTTATCATCTTGTTTTTCTCTAACTCATGTCTTTTATTATCCTTTATGTCTCATGTGCTAATATGCTGGTTTTTGTTCTTAAGTGAAGCCTCCTTTGTGGCACTTGCTCTTTCTAGGGTCTGACCCAGCTGGTTTTGTATGGCCAGATTTCAGAGTAGGATCCGAGGATCTTCCAGCCTTCCAGCCAGATGGTGAACACTAGGCACAACCCTGGCAATGAGTGGGTTTTATTTTGCTCTCCCACTCCATTATAAATTATTCTTTTGAGGCGTTTAGCCGCCGAGCAAGTGTTAGCTTGTGTTAAATTTACATTCCTGTCTACCTAAGGGCTGTAACATGATTGGTAAATCCTAGTGTTGATCTTGTATGACTTAAACTCTTGCTAGTCTCCGCATTTTGTATGACTAGCTTCATGATCATCTGAATATGTAATGTGTGGGACACTTTACTTTGTATGTCTGATGATCTACCATCTTGTTACACTTACTTGCTTGCTTGAGATTGAGACACTAGGCTTGTTATTGACCATAAGAGACTGTTGGCTTGTAGTAAAATCCTCATGTATCTAGACAGCCGTGACCGTACATCAAGGTGGATTATACTTTAATGTACGTAGCTGGCTGTGTTTGTCCCCTGCTCTCTAGCATTCTGGTTCTGGGGCGTGACACTATTTAGTACTTCTTTGTCAAGATATAATATACGAGAAAGTGGGCATAACATAAGGAAATATGAAGTGCCATCATGTAACGAGCGTGTTAAGAAATCAAGTATCATATAACTAAACAGTGTAATATAGTAATTAATAATATTAAAAGCAAACAATAAATGTACTTGCCTGTGGTCCTTTGCTTGCAAAACCGATAATCCCGTTGGGTCCAGGGTAATCCAATTGGGTAGTATCGATGTGAAGGATTTTGAAATTCGCAAGTAAATAGGTATACAATTAGTCGTGATCAATAATGATTAATCTAAGAGAAATTATTTAAGAAACATAATTCTTAATTGGAAAGTAATATATGTATTTATTTAGAAACTATTTTGAAGTAATTAAACCCCTTTATGAAAATAAAACTTTATTGGAGGAAGCCCCTAATAATACATATTAATTTTTAGAAAATATTATCAAAAAATAAAAGCCCAAAGTAATTTACAAGGCAAATTTAATATATATATATATATAATTAAACCCCTTTAATGAAAATAAAACTTTATTGGAGGAAGCCCCTAATAGTACATATTAATTTTTAGAAAATATTATCAAAAAATAAAAGCCCAAAGTAATTTACAAGGCAAATTTAATATATATATATATATATATATATATATATATATATATATGGAGAATATATATATATATATATATATATATATATATATATATATATATATATATATATATATATATATATATATATATATATGGAGAGCAGGCGCGATCTGCCGCCCCTGTAAACCCTAGCATCTACTGTCTCCACCACCACCAGCGTGGCCTCTGGCAGGGCCGGGGTTTCCCGCTAGGCCGCCAAACCTGTTGGTTGGTGGCTTTCCCCCGTGTTTGATTTCTTCTAGGGTTATGGCGGCTAAGTCCTTCGCGGAAGCCGTGAAGGGATCGGCTCAGGTAGATCCAGTCATTGCGCCGCGGACGATCACTACCTTTAAAGGCTCTCCTTCAATTTCCTTTTCGGAGGAAGAAGAATCCATCTTGGTGGATCCTTTCAAATATGCACTGATTGGCAAGTTTTCGCATAATAGGCCTCCGATCGATTTGATCTGGAAGGCTTTCACTGGATTTGAATTCGTAGGCATTATCTCGACAGGTGTTATAGATGAAAAACACATCCTTATCAGGCCATCTAGTAAAGTCGATTTCCTTCGACTTCATTCAAAAGATTTGTGGTACGTTTCTAGGGCTCCTATGACGATCTTCAAGTGGGATCCAGATTTTACCCCGTCTCAGGAATCACCTAAGATACCAGTATGGGTTACTTTACCAAACCTTCCTCACCATCTCTATGTGAAGGATGCGCTTTTTGCCATTGTAGCAGCTTTTGGTAACCCTCTAAAGATTGACAAGGCTACGTCGGAGTTATCTCGGCCAAGCATGGCTCGTATATTCGTGGAGGTTGATGCGTCAAAACCAATTCAGCATAGAATTCGTATCAATTTGCCTAGTGGTGGGTTCTGACAGTTAATAGAGTACGATTAAACTCCTCTTTATTGCTCACATTGCTGCCATCAAGGGCATTTAATTGGCTCATGCAAACTAAAACACAAAGACAAAGGGAAAGAGCCTCTTTATAAGGAAACTCCAGCTTCTAGTAGTGCACAACTTCCAGTGCCTGAGATTACGCACATCCTTCAACGGGAAGATGCGGCCCAGCCATCGAGGATCGCAGACCAGTCGAGGGACATCAGTTCAGACCAACCTCCACTCCAAGCCCCGGATATTACCCAGCAGATGTTAGAAAAGGAGCAGGAATTGACGGCTACTGAATGTGTGTCCCATCAGCCTAATGATGGGACAGATACAATTACTGATCACGGTTTGGCTAGTAATGATGCTCAAGAAACGGCTGTTCAAGCCCCTATCCATCCTGATCCTCCTGAGCAAGATACTTTGGCTGTTGTAGGAGATAAAGAAGGAAGCGAAGAGGAAGGTGAAGTGCGGAACTGGGCTGATGCGGTTGAAGAAGAAGAGGGAGTGGCGACGACAGTTGGCAAACCCAAGTGCAAGAAGAAAGCGGTGGAGCCAACTGATATGGTCCTCCGCTCCGTTTCAGCACTCACAAAATCTGGTAAAACCTTAATCCCCACTAATGTTTAACATCTTGTGTTGGAACATCCGTGGGGTTGCTAGCAAAATGGCTCTGAAAAGACTTTGTAATGTTTGTCGGGGAATAAAGTTCAACTGTTGGCCATTTTGGAGCCTAAGGTGGACCAATCTAAACTGCTCCATTATCAACTTAAGCTTGGGTTTGACAAGAGCTTTGCTAATGAAAAAGGCAATATCTAAGTACTGGCCAAGTCAGGGTGTACTATCTCTTTACTGGATTCTTTTGATGAAGCCGTCACCATTGGCTTTCAAAATGAATTCATGATTGACGTCATGTTCTCCTTTGTGCATGGTCATAACAAGAAAGAGGGACGTAGGAGCATGTGGGAGAGGCTCCTTCATTTACGTTCTATTTACACTACACTATGGGCAGTTTGAGGAGATTTCAATGCCATTTCTTGTGAGGATGAGAAGGTCGGAGGCCGTTTAGCTTACCCAATGTCCATACATGAGTTTCAAAGCTTTCAATTATCTGCTGGCCTTACTGAACTTCTTATCATTGGGAGTAGATTCACTTGGTTTCACTCCAAGTTCGGGGAGAGGAGAGGGTCGAGATTGGACAGGATGCTGCTTACTCAGGATTTTTTTAATATCGCTCCGTTGTCGAAGAAGTAACATCTGAATAGGGCAGAGTCAGATCATGCTCCTTTGTTGATCAAATTTTTGGCCAGGAAGGAGGGTGGAAGATGTTCGTTTAGGTTTCTCAATTTTTGGACTAAGCAAGAGGGTTTTATGCAGCTGGTACAAGAGGCCTGGAACTCTACTGATCATCCTAATAGCCTTGTGCGAATTTGTGCTCGACTTGCAGCATGTCGAACAGCTCTCTCTAAGTGGAGCCACAACAGGTTTGGTGATATATTCCAAGAGGTTCAAGCTGCGAAGGACCAAGTTGTAGCGGATGAACTGGCCTATGAAGCTGATCGTTCGTGTGAGAAAAGGATGGCAGTGGACAGATCTACTGCAGTTTTGAAGCAGCGGTATTCTTATGTAGATTCGTATTGGAAGCAAAAAGCGCACCTTCATTGGGATTTAGATGGTGACCGGAATACAAAGTACTTTCATGAATATGTCAATAGTAAGCAGCAGAAATTGCACATTCATCATATCATTGATGATGACGGCTGCACCAGAACTAAACTACAGGATATTCAGCATGTGGCAAATTCCTACTATGAGGCACAATACAAAAGCATTCGTACTGATGGTGATGCTGGTCTTCTGGATGTTATTCCTTCTCTTATATCTGTCGAGGATAATGCTGCTCTTATTGCCGAGCCTACTAAGGATGAAATTCTACATAGTATTAAAAGTATGGATGTCAGTAGTGCGGGGGGACCTGATGGATTTACAATTGCTTTTTTTGTCAAGTGTTGGCCGATCATTGCTGAGGATATGTTGGCAGCCATATCTCTTTTTATGGTAGGTTTCGACTTGCCTAAGGGTATCACTAGCACTTCATTGGTTTTGATTCCCAAGCACAACAATCCCAGGTACATGACTGACTTTCTCCCTATCAGTTTATGTAATGTTTTCAACAAAGTAATTTCTAAGTTGTTGGCATTAAGACTTGCACCGATACTTCCTCAGATTATCTCTCCCAAACAAAGTGGTTTTGTTCGGGAAAGAGAGATAGTAGACAATATCCTATTGGCCCAAGAGTTACTAAACTTGATGAACAACAATAATAGAGGGGGATATATTGTAATCAAGCTTGACATGGCCAAGGCGTATGATCGGGTAGACTGGACTTTTCTGATGCAAGTCATGCGAAGGTTTGGTTTTGCTGAAGGTTCGATTAGTATGGTGTTCCGCCTAATGAATAATGTTTGGTATTCAACTATTATTAACGGGATATCTTCAGGTTATTTCAAAGCTTATCGAGGAGTACGGCAGGGTGATCCGCACTCGCCGGCGTTGTTTATCATTGCTGCAGAAGTTCTATCGAGAAATCTTAATAAAATTCTGGACAATACATCCTTTAAGCATTACTATGCACCTAGTGGTTGCCCAGCTATTACGCATTTGGCATTTGCAGATGATGTATTGCTCTTCTCAGCGGGGGATATACGCTCGGTTCAATTATTGCATGGGGTGCTGCGGAGATACGAGCGAGCTTCATGACAGAGCATTAATGTCTCCAAGTCATCTATTTTTACGTTGCCATCATTTGACAAAAAGGAAGAGCTCTATGCTATAACTGGCTTTGAAAACAAACAGCCACCATTTACGTATATGGGCTGCCCAATGGCAGTTGGAGTTCGCACAACCAGATTATATGATGATCTAGTTGCTAAGATCAGAGGGAGCTTGGAAGGATGGCAACAAAAAATTCTCTCGTAGGGATGTAAATTAACACTCTTGAAATCGATTTTGTTATCTATCCCAATGTATACAATAGCGGCTTGCAATCCTCCGAAGACTGTGCTTAATAGGTTGGAGAATATGTTCGTTCGTTTCTTTTGGGGTACAAATGATGGATTACAAAAACTCATTTGGGCAAGTTGGAGCTTGATGGCTCGTCCGATCGAAGAAGCAGGTCTAGGTATTAGAACTCTGCAAGAAATGATGCAGGCTTTTCACAATCAAACTTTGGTGGAAATTGAAAACACAGGATGGCTTATGGCAACGATTCATCAAAGCACGGTATTGTAAGTTCCAGGATTTGGACACAGCTGGAGCTCCACAAAAGTGCTCGCATATATGACGTAGGATGTTGCAAGGACGGGATATGGCTAATCATCTTATTACCTGTACGGCTTCGAAGACTGGACTTGGTTGGCTGCTTCATCAGGGAAGTTCTCGGTAGCCTCGGCTTGGAAGATATCTTGCATCCCTTATGCTATTCAGCCTCATTTCAAGCACATATGGAGTTCTTGTATACTTTACAAGTGGTCCATTTTTCTATGGCGGATACTCACCAACAAATTGCCTACGGATGACAATATTCAAACATTGGGCTTTCATTTAGGGTCGAAATGCCATTGCTGTTCAAGCCCGAATGCGGAGACAACTAAACATGTCTTCGACGAAGGTGACTTAGCTGTCCAAGTCTGGCGTAAACTTCAAACAGAACTCAAGGTCAGACGAAGGAGAATGGATCGATTTAGCTATTTGAATGAATGGTGGAGGAGACCTAACATTCATTTGAAGGATATTGTGGTGGCTGCCACATGCTGGGTGACTTGGAAGAACAGAAACAAATGGCGATACGAGGAGTACTCCTACTCGGTGCCTCAATTGCTTGCTGAGATTCGGCGTCAGATTGGGAAAGCTTTGAGACGCTACAAGCACAAACCGGCCAATCCTGGGTCATGGCATCTAGTTGGAGTTGGATAGCTTTTTGTAACCTGTAATTTCCTTTATCAATAAAATTACTGGTTTCAGAAAAAAAAAAATTATATATATATATATATATATATCCCTTTTAGAGCTCAAAATCCAATATATATAAAGTATATACATATATATATATATATATATATATATATATATATATATATATAAAAAAAATATATATATATATATATATATATATATATATATATATATAACTAGCTCAAAATACTAAGGCCATATAGTCCATATTTTCTGAAGCCCAAAACAATTAAAGCCCAACAATAATATTTGGAAAAATATTTAATCTATTTAGAATTATATTTAGGGCATAAAACATATTTGAGACCCTTTTAAGAATTATCTATAGTTTATACCAAACATGTTAGAATAACTTTTATATAAAAGATCTCTATATTTAAAATACTTAGCTTCTAATTTTGAAAATAGATAGAAGTCCAAATCCTTTTTTATTCCAAAATATGCTTCACTTTGAAAATATACACTTATAGGCATGAGGACTCATAAATTATTTAATATACGAAAA